>CM030374.1:8371257-8810907 GCA_003604175.2 Clonorchis sinensis | reverse complement strand
ATATTGACAATAGATTACGCTTAAGCAGAGGACAGGGTATTTGAGTTCTATACATTTGAGTTCTATATATTAATGTTCCTCGAAATTTGTGTGGCGAGCATTACTAATGACTCCCAGTAGGATTGGGACGGCCGTGCAGAGTTCTCTGACTTTTGGTTGTGTGATCTTAACAGGACGAGTGTTATACGTGGTGTGCTCAATTGCGACCCAACTCTTCTCAAGAGACCGCTCTCTGAGTAGGACACCAAAGCATCTGTTAGACCATAACGATTCCACACAGGGAGGAACATTATTAAAAAGAGCATCGCACGCCTTCTGCACTAGCGTTTTCAACAAAATTTATGAGTTCGCAATGGAATGCTCTGTTTATTTTACGGAAGTCACCGAATAGTCAAAACCCATGTATATATGTTCTTAAACGTCAGTTAGATATGGGCCGATCCAAGCTTCCCCAGGAATAGGCTGATGAACATGGAAATATCGTCCTTTCCCACACCCTCAGCTCCGACTGGCTGACATTGAGTCTGGCTTTCAATGAGTGGTTTTGTGCACTGATCCCGGATGAATTGTCGGGGAAAATGTGGCTGGATAGTGTATGGGCAGCGTTCGTGATAGCAATGACTTGATGTGACATCTAGCCACTAAATTGTGGACAACAACACAGTTTATTTCCAGTGATACTTCCTACTGGGAATGGATCAGTGACTTCAGGGACCTGAAATTCAGGCTATTAAGCGACTTTTTTCGGAGCACAAGGTGTAAATCACCGCAACGACCTCCGTATCCCAATTCCGTAATTTAAACCAATCAGCCTTTCTAAGCCGTAACTGGAAGACGGATGATCTGTGCTCATTCCGCCGAAACAGACTAGTGAAGATTAGGGTGGCCAGTTTTCGTCGCCGATTCAGTAAGTTTTGTTACAGTGTTGTTATAGACAAAAGTTCTCATCCCTTTGAACTCTGTCACAGTTAGCAGCGTTGTACTCAAATAAAAAAAGCAACGGGGAATTAATGGAATACTGAAATCTAAAAAAGTCGGTTTGATTGAAAGCGATGGATAAGGTGATCATTAAATTAGCCTACTCAAAATAAATCAGTAATATAGAAGTCGCGTCAAAACACTAATGGCATTAGGGGACCCCGGAAGCCACGAACCGTAGAAGAGTGAAGGAAAGACGTATGAACCCTTAGCAGTAAGCTCAGTCGCAGTGGCAACCGTCCTATGTCCCAGTGGGGACCTGGTGAATGTTTATGGACCCCGACAGATATGGGTGTTACGCAGCCAACGGCGATCCTGCATCTAAGCCACCGCCGTTATTGAGTAGCTCTCTCGCTCCATGCCATACCGAACAAACAGGACCATTTAACCCCAAAGAACTTACTGGGTCATCTTCTTCAACGCGTGACTCTTTTCCTTATTTTCTACATCATTTGTGAACGAAGCTGTAGCAGCTGCAACTACTGTGCATCGGTACACAGTTTATAACTGAAAAACTGACTAACTAACTAAATTCAAAATTCCGCATGCCTAACCACAGGCATTCCAATATAAGGTCATTACACCGAGGAATAACCCCTTGTAAGGGCCCTATTCAATTACCGAAAAACTGCCTAAATTGAAATATGAAGGAATTTAGTCAACTCCAGCTTGGCCGTAGAATGCGCCGTCTTCTAGCAGAGTGCAATAACCTCGCCAAAGATAGTGTATCAGGGAGAAGAAAGCCTGATTGACCTGTCCTGATATGACTTTCGTTCCCAAAGTTAGTTCCTAAGAGGTCGCACTACGAAATTTGTCGGCTTACAACACAATAGATTTTCAAAAATCGCAAAAGATGAACGCGTAATCACAAAACCCCTTCCTAGTTCCCATGCCCTATGAGGCCATACAAATTAATTGCTCGGGTGGCTTGCAACTAATGACTGGAAAGGTAAGCATTATTGTTTGATTACACAGCAGTTTTAGAATGAAACGAGATTTTCCATCGGATCGAATTTCACTTAGATTGCAATAGTTAGACTGGCTGTTGGAATACCAGCATTTCCGAGTCACCTGCTAAGGTCAAGCACACATCTGATGAAGTTGATTGTCAACCTGCGTGAATTGGAATTAAGTTCACATATATCGCTTTTATTAACAAGTACTAATAGAATGTAAGGTTGCCTCCTGCAGTTTGTCAAAGACCGACCACTAAATTACGAATCAGATGTGGCTAATCACTGTCAGCACCACCCATCACTTTGGTTCTTATGACATCTGCCAACACAAGTGAACAGGAATCACCTGTTCATTCACGAAAGGTCAGGTTTTCTTAAAATTTAGCTGGACCGGCTTTTATTAAAATGAAATCACGTGAGTGCCCATCACCAATGGCTTGACGGTGTGGAAGTATAAAAAAGAAAGCGACCAATCAAGGAATGTTGTAACGAAATGCAGAGATGAATTTACAAAAAAATGGGTAGCCGAATCCCGTAAAACCTCTCTCTCTCTCATGCGGTGGGTCTAGAGGGGTCGGTTAGCAGTCTCAGGCTGAATACCGGAAACACGCTTGTGTGCCTGATTTTTTTTTGGAATACAATCCAATCTCATTATAACCATCCTCTGGCCTGGTACTCATCGCACAGTCCAAAAGGATCAACGATTGTTTACATACAACATCCTGACCGATTAGTTGCATGTGTTTAAGGTATTTGTAGGGTTCGCGTTCACATCACTCTCATTCGAACGATCCACCCGCTGTCCTGGCGCAATTCTTCTGGTGGGCCCATGCTAATTGGGGGGAAGCACTGGACACTAGTTTCACTCTTATTAGAACTTATTAGCAGTGCATATCCTTGATCCAGCACCGGAGACAAGGCTATTCAAAAGAGATTGATGTGAGCGCGAAGTGAATTGAACTTCTGGATAAATCAGTATGGGGTGGGAAAGATTTACTAAACCTCAAAGATGGTAAAAAGACATCACATTGATTGAAGAATGGGAGGAAAAATACTATGTCCCGATATGCAAGAAGTGAGTATTTTTACTCCAAGCTACCGGTGAATGCGAACGATAGAAGCAACAACAGGGGTTATTCCCAAAAACTTTAAAATGATTGCGACAATGGCCAAGTAAAGCCTATTCCCCTTGCTAATCGAGATTCTTATAAGCAATATTCTACAAAGAACAAAAGGCAGAAACCTCTTCGATATTCTACCACCGGCTTCAACCTACCTGGATCTCTTCGAGTTTCCGTCAACCCTTATGTTCTAAACATGTTTGGGTCTCAACATCTAAATCAGAATCGCAGTTACAGTAAACTCGCACGAACTGGACAAAACGTCCACGTTTCTGAGACGTTCGGTCTTTAAACTTGTTTCCCTTTACTGTAGTAGGCACATACCTAACCTGTGCTTCCTGAAATTTATTCTATAAAAATGTACTCAGCCGTTATTACCGTCACTAAGATTGCGGCATCCTCGGTGACCATTGGTCGATAATCAGCAGTTCCTAGTGGTAAGTGCATTTCAATACACATATTGAAGCCGAAAGGCAGGCACAGCACAAGACAGTCGACTTAACCTAACCATTCATTCTAAGCTCGAAATAGCAGCGGAGCCTTAAGGTCATCCGAAGCTAAGTGGAACTACGTGAAGGCAATTGCCACCCAAAAACTTCAAGATCATGCCCCTAGTAATGAATTCACTGAGCACACTAACTACAATCCTAGGAAAGATATTAAAGGTTATAGAGAATTCTTCTTATCTTGGAGTCTGTGTACGTTCCGGCTAAAAATTCCGAAGTGGATAACGCGTGACTTGGTACACAAGCCTCATTTTGAAGAAAAGAACAAAAGTAGACGGGAAAGGGATTTAGTGCAAGCTTACTCCAATAATTCCGAGCGGCCCATGCTTCCAGACACTTATTCGGGCAATCTGGATAGAAACTGACAACAAAAACCTCATTATCATCGATTAGCAGCCACATCTTGCAGTGTCTCCAACCAGGCGCAATGGGGATCATGCGGCCTCATCCTGGATGGCAAGTTCCACCCAGGCTCTTCGTAATATCTTTCATAACCCTCTGCCAGGTCATAGGTTGGCCACCTCTCGGCTTCGACCACTCTAAATTGGGCACGGAAAACAGCACTCTTCGCAAACAACGGTCCGACATGCGCAAAAACATAACCCAACCAACGCAACGTCCAGTGCTGGACACAGTCCTTGATGGTAGTCCCCGTTGCACAACCAAACACTGGCTTTCTACTTGCCTTGATAGGATTCGCCAACACCAAACCACATGGGCCATGGTTCTGAGAGAACGGTTCTGGAACACCTAAAGATTTCCCAGTTCCGCCACTCGAACAGGCAATGTTTCACAGCCATATTCGAGATGGTCACTTCACCTGATCCTGGGTGGTTTCGCACACGGGGGTTTCTGGGGACCGATCACAAGGATCAACTAAAAATAATCTTCGGAAATTCCCGACTTGCTGGGCCTCTTTCAATTTCTTAGACTTCCCTGTCCACCAGGCTTCACGGTCGGCGCACAGGCCCACCTTTAATTGACATCTGAAAATCCGTCAAGCCAACCGGCGGGAATACTTCTCCGAGACTTGAGCAGCGCCGCTGTCCTTTCTGATATCCCGTGATTGAGCGAGCATGGTGACGTTGTGCCACAGGACAATCGCCAAGCATTGTGCAAACGGGTGACGATTTCGTTCCCGCATGAATTCGTAGCTGATGATGAAGAACTTGGAAGATACACCAGAAAAAGAACCTGGTAAATTGACACTTATCGTCAAACACCGCTGCCTTGCGGTCAGACGTTTGAGGAACAGGCTGTTGTCGGTGACCGTATTCGTCCTCCAGTCTAGGTCTGGGTGCTCTTGAAGTAACCGGGCCCACGCAGAACCAAGCTTCTGCGTGGATAATGTCTTGCTACATCGGCCGTCCACTACTGTCATCCGACGAATCATTTTCCTGCCATATACAACAGCGCGGGTAGGCGAAAAACGATAGTGCCGACGACTCCCTACTTCCTCTTTCAAACATGTGTTCTTGTTCCTCACCTGGCAGCATTAAACATTTTTTTGCCCCAATCCGCACAAATGATGAACAAGTTCGTAGTGCATCGGTCTTGGCGCAACATCCGCGTGTCAGTCGGCGTACACAGCCTCGAGCACCGCAAAATCCATCACTAGGCCTCAACGCCCGTACTATCTGGCCACTGTATTGTTCCCAATCTGAGGGCAGGAAGGTAAATAGCTGCTTTTGCTCTCATACTAGACCAGCTTGACATTGTTGGGTGCTGTGTAATACAAATAAGAATGAAACATTCAATTACAGAAATCGAGTTAACTGTCCCGTCGACCTCAACTCGCTTCTGGCTGCGCGCCTCTGGCGATCCAGAGGACGCCGCGGCAGTGTGTGTTGGAGTCGGTATCGTCTGAAGTCCTCACGAAGAACGATCCTCCCATGATTGCATGCCCATTGATGGTCCCCTCGGTGCGGTTCGTCCAGAAGCGTCATGAGGGAATCTTATAAGCGAGAAACTGATGTTTGTCTTTTTATCGTGTCTGCCTACACCCTGTGAGACCATCAGGGACAATTTTTATAAAGTCTTGGGTGTTCTGTGGAGGCGGAGGCGAGATGGCGCAAGGGATTGGAGCGGGAATTTACAACCGGGAAGTCCGTGGTTCGAACCCGACCTCTGCCTGTCGACTTCCCCTGTTTAGGCTTGGACAACCTGCCATTATCCCAGCCCTCGTGCTTCTCTCGGCTGGCATGGCAGCTAAGCACCGGAAGTGTGTTACAGCTGAACGATTATTATTTATTATTTATCTGTGGAGGTAGATTAAAAGTTAAGATATTATTTTGGTTGCCGGAGATTTGAATGAACAATTGGGCAGTCTTTGCACATACGAGACAATTGAGTGGTCAACTTGGATTGCACTCGGTACACACAGATAATCGTGAACGACCTTTTCAGCTATGGGTTGACCGCAGACTTTTATTTGGCACCAACTTATGATATAACCGAAGTCATCTAGCCACGTAGCGTCCCCCAATGACGGGCTAGCCACAGACCCAAAGTGATTGCATTGCAATAAGTTACCGACGACGTGTGTCAATAACGGAATGTTGCTCGTTTGGAACACTTGTGTAGATTTCGCCCACGCGCTCGAACGGAGTCGTTTTCCATCTCGTCTTCCATAATCACATGAAGCTCCGATACCTAGCTTAGGAACGGAAAGACTGACAGGTCCTGAAGTTAAACGATTGTAACAAAATTCCCTGCTGGACTTTTTCAATTGCCCCACCGTCGGACGTGGATTCGGGCTGGGATGAGATCGCCACATCTTTGACAATGCCGCGATTTTTGCTTGTGGTACGGGCCTACCAGGTCTGCTCAAGCGTTAGATAACCGACAGAACATTGGCAATCGGTAAGTCTCGGGGAAATGTTCCCGCCAGTAGAGAACACAATTTCGCTCAACGAATTATCAAACTTCAAGTGAAAATTAGTGTGCCCCCTGAAACTGAGAGAATGGAAGAGGCAAAGAATACTGGCAGGGTATTTCATTTGATTCGTGCAATCATTTTCCGGAAAGCACTGAAGACCGAAACGATTGAGGGTCAAACTGGCGCGACCATTTTCATTGAAGGACGCCTCGACCGCTGGGCCGATTGCTTTGAAGAATGATTTCCGTGGTCACCCTCTGCTACGCAGTTGGTAGTCAAAATGCACTAGAATGCCGCATGGTAAAGGTGGAACCATCTACGGACTCAGAGGTTTAAGAGTGAGCACATCCTCTCAAGAGCCGCTGAGCTCCTGGTCCGGATGGCCTCCCATCTACATCATCCGAGGATGGCGTTAAAGTCTTAAATCGGCGCTTGTCTGATGTATTTATCTCCGCATGTCAAGGGGATATTGTCACAGACACCTAAGGGGAGAAGCTCAAAGTGTTTGTTTTAAAAGAAGAGTGCCATAGTGCTTGCGGTAAGTACAAACAGATCAGCTTGACTCCAAACTTAACGAGACTATTGGCGTCGATTGCGTTTCGTCACCTTATGGTGTTGCATTTAGCGGTGACTCGAGAGCAGCAAGCGGGATCCTGGTCTGGCAGGGATTACGTCAACCGAATATTCACACTCCGTCAGATGTCAGAATAACACCACACGCACAAACGAGCCATCATTTTAGTGATTCCGGATTTCCAAGGTATATTCGACTCAGTTAACCGAACTTCTGGGGCACGCTCTGTTGCACAGTCGTGCCGAAACGAAATAGTCGGCCAACAGAATCGAACGCGCCCTTGAGGTCACGAAATACCAAGATTGTAAGGCGCCTGTATGCCAGAATTTACTCTGGCATCTGACGGAGGCCCGCACAGTCCCCAAGCCCCGACTGGAATCCTCTTTGCATTTTCGGGTTCCGTTTTCACACGCTTTTGTAAGACGACGTAGATTAGCACAAGAAGTCTGGTTACAATAGGGGTCAAACTAGTTTCTCTGTTAGTAACGAACCCTCTTTGAAAATGGGCATCACTATCGACTCGTCCCGGTTGATTGGGACGGTCCCTCTCCCCAGATAGAGGCAAACCAGTTATACAAGCACCAACTGAGGGTTTTACCTCCATAAATAGATCAGGTGTGGGTTCTTCAGGACCAGCAACCTGATGACCGTTATCCAAGGCTGCCGATAAAAGTTAGAGAAAGGTGGAGTGGACAAGCGATGACGTTGAGAAAATATTTGAGGAAGTTAACTGCTGACTAGAATTCGTGTTTGTTCCAACACACAGACTGGGACTAATATGTCCTAAGTGACTATGGCTGACAATACCAAGCAATACGGTGTATTTCGCTAACAAAGATAGTTCTTTATTCCTGAGGCCGTCTGAGGCTTCAAATGCACTGTCCATGGCTGCGTAGCAAAACGTGGAATCTTAGCTACCTCGAAATAAAGTGAGAATAAGCAGGAAACACAATCCGAGTATATTAAGAAGAAGCAGAATACCATCCTCGTTTATCCACATACCTTGTTTTATACGTTCGGTTCTGCTTTCCGCGATCATTAGTTACAGTGTCTGCTGCTGATTGCGAAGTAGTATATTCGTGTGTACTTATACGTATATACGTACTGTTACTGAGATTACAGGATACTAGCAGCCCCTGCGGGTTCACTTGTTTTTTCATCTGCTCATTGAGTTTGACATTTACCGTTAACCAGACAAAGATCATGTCCGACACGGTTTAAACATTCCAGTCCACTTACAACCCATTTCTGGGTACACCGTATTTGCGTATGAAATGGAGGCTGAATGATGACCAGAATAAGTGAGTATCACCAGGATATTTTCGGCCGTGAAAACATAGGATCTAAATTACGCGACTTCACTTCAGTTGCGTTTACTAATCATTTGGCTTGCGTAGTCGATTTTCCCTCAGATCTAAGAGGAGAAGAACTGACCCAACCACGTCCGTCAGCTCGCGAGTTCAGGAACCATCGGAATCCCCGTGTCCTGTGAAAGATATTGATTATGACCTCTCAAACGAATGCATGAGATATAGGCAAGAACAAACAGCAGGAACAAGGTGTCATCAGATTAGTCCCAGGTTTGCTTCAGTGATTCAAATAAGGCCTTTAAAAAGTGAATCATCCGGAAATTCGCAAATAAAACCTGCTCACATCAAAAATCACTGATTCCGCGGTGGGAAAAACCAACCACTTACCGATGTTTGACGGTTCAGTAGTCCGTTCCGTATCACAACATTGCAAACAACAGTAAGGTCAAATTGGGAACTTGGCAAAGTGAGAAGCAATGATGTCGTTACATCCACCAGTTCTTGGCACACACGATGAGAATTTTCAGAACAAGAAGATGTCTGCCTTGTATCGCATACATGCTCGGAAAGACATGGGCCGATCAGTTTTTCAATAACTAACATTGCACCTTTTGGCAGACGAGATATAGCTCGGCATAGCTTTGTAGCGGCAACCCTTACGACTAGATTTCGATCACTAAGGGCTACTCTAAGCATGTCAAAAAACCGCAGTGGTACTCCGCAATGAATGAAGGATGGATGTGGTTGTTTCTGTCTATGACAGCCAACTGCATCAACAAGCATTGATGCAATCTCAAGACAACACACGAGGACATTGAAGTTCCTGGACTGCATCAGAAAATTAAGAAGAGTGATTATTGTCTCGATGGGTCGCGAGTTGTGTATTAGTTCGTTGCTATTTAAGGCAATATCTCTTTCTCCTTCTGGGAATTCAATTTCCGTTATTTTTGAATTGGCTAGATGTGTGGAGATGTTGTCTCGTAACTCTTCGGCTGCGAGGTACGCGTTTAATGCTTTCCGGTTATAGGCGCTATCCATCGTATAACTCTTCATTGTTATGTCTCGGATCATGTTTTCGAAGGCATTCCGGGAGAGAAACATACGGACATCTCTGTAGGAAATCGGAATATTCTTATCATCAAGCGTCGTAGAGCAAGAGGAGCAATTGTCATCATCAGGTGCAGACATGTAACTCCTGAACACGAATGATTTATTTTCCCTCAAGATGTGTTTCAGTAATTCAGGATCACACACATTCGGCTCACGCTGAAGAAAGCCATATGCCCATACCCGCGGCAAATCCAAATTAGATCCAGACAATGTTCCGCTCGGATTTTCTTTAGTCCACATGTGTTCAACTGCGTGTCAGACATCCTCACCAAAGACAGCCAATATGGACAAGGCACATCTTGAAGCAGTCTCCAAATTAGCCAAAATGGAGCACAAACTGAAAAGTAATCCTAAAAATAGAGTGCGGTCTGTAGTCAAAACCACGTATCCCTGATCGCAGAGTAAGTCCGATATTAATGTATGCAACACAGAAACGCACAGAAAGTCTTCAAGTCGTCCGGTACATTGTTTGTCATGAAACAGACAGACTTGGGCTATAAATCTACAGATTTATAATTGAGGTGACGGTCAATAGGTGCAAGCAGTCAATGGTTGTCCTGCCTAAGGGTATCTTTCGAAAAGATACAAAGGAAATATTGACAAGCTACTAAAATTCAATGGTGCGGTAAGGCCAAATAACAATATCAGTTGGGGAATGGTTTCTGTAGAGAGGGCACTTTTAAACGTAAGTTCAAAAGAGCATATGCACGAAGAACTAAATAGGAGCTGACACAAAAAAGATAGTGGATATGGAAAATGGAGTTTCAAACTCCGCAAGGAACCAGTCTACTAATTACGACCAGAACAAACTGTTTTGTTTCTGGAAGGGATATGAAAATTATTACAGTAGTCAACCAAAAGTAGTCCAAATGTTCTTGCAAATCAAAAACCGTTCGAAAGCTAATATTTCGTCTTGTTATACTCTGGTGATGTTGTATCAAATGATTATTCTTAATACAGCATACGTCACCCCAGCAGCCCACAAGTTTCGCAATTCAAACGCGCGCGGAGTTTCATGTGGTAGAAACTGCGGCATACTTAGTTCATTAAATTAGACAACACTTCCATGAAGAGCAATTTGGTTAGAGGCCGTTCTTAGTTACGCCCTGACAAGATTGGATGTGATGAGGTCACTCGGGTAGAATACAGGCCTGCGTAATGGTCTCTGTAGACTTCCGGTGCCACTATTGGGTCATTCGTGTGTTTCCCGTTCCTAACCCATAAGGAGAACGCGGTTCGCGTATTGCTGCGGCGATACCCAATGTACTTAAAGAGCACATTTTTGTTTTCCCGGCTGAGGTCAAGTATGGTGGCCTATTTTTGTGTGTTCCGTCTGAAGATTTCTGGCTTGCAGAAGTTCCGCATTTTACTAAACGCCAGGTTATCTTCCGTGTTTCCTGTAGTCAAACTTTGAAAAATAGTTGAGAATTCCCTTCTAGAAGACGCATTCCTTTTGGATAGCTTGCAGTCTATCCGACTGCGTACTCGTTTTTAAAGAAAGATGCGCATTCCTGGGAAATCTGCACGACAGAGGTTTCGAACCCAGTTCTGAGGTCCGGGATTTTCGGCACAGCAGAATATGGAATCAAAGGTCGGCACAAAATGGTCATTAGGAAACGTTGAGGCGCTAATAAGCACTTATTTGACGAAGTGCCTTTTGTTGGTGATGATTAAATCCAGGAGGTAATGATAGTTAGCCCGCGCGATATCTGGTGCGTGTGACGATATGTTGAGTCCGAGCGTTCTGTTGAACGACTTTGGTCAGTGCCGCTACAAAATATCCGTTAGACCCGACGGGCTACAGCTCCATCCAGGAGGCCTTAGAGGACTTAAGATCACCTACCAGCTAGAGATATGTGAAGTGGTAGCTGGCTTCAGTATGAGCTGTTTTCACGGAATCACACGTTCACGGACTAATGCACAGGATTGAGGTTTTCGTCCAAGTTTCCCTGGGCGTTATTTCTTGTCGTGCAGCGGCTGCCGTTCGCCTGGAAGGCATAAGCGAAAAAAAGTGCAGCGGTGCTCTTTAAGTTCCCAGCGCGGGGCAGTAAGCTTGCCACCGAGGGGACTCACATATGTGTCTAATAATTATTTCAGCTGGGTTATATTAGGAGCGTGGACAACTGTCGGAGGAAGGTTACTCCACTAAGCTACTATCCGATACGAGAAAATTTTGCCTGATGAAATCGTGCGCTCCGAGCTTGAAAATCTACTCACCATGTCCCTGCCGTGTGCTCGCTGGGCCAATGGTGCAAAACCTGTTGACCAAACCATGTTCAAACAGGACATAAGTAAGAATTGGTTCTCCTCTGAGTCGACGATACTCCAGGGAAACTAGGTCATGCAGCACGAGACGCGGGTTTAAGGATTTAAGGCCGGCAACCATTTTTGTAGCAGCTCGCTGGACACGCTCAACGAGGGTTACGCGCTACGTGCGTCCTGAGTAGACAACTTTGGTGATATATTCAATAAGTGATTCGACATAGGCCCCATCGAGTATTTGAGGCGAGCAATACGAAAGAACGTGCGCCGAATCATCCGTAGACCAGCGAATGATTTCGGACCGATTTCTCCCGGTGCAGTGAGAAGAATATGTTTCCAGAGAGAGATAACCAAATACGTTTTGGCATTTATTCTCGTGATGTCATCCTGTCTATTCTCACCATGCGCAACATAGGCGTTTGCTGAGTAGTCTATGGCTGTGAAACATGGCCTGTTCGACTAGCAGAAATGGGAAATCTTCGGGTGTTCCAGAACCTTTGTCCCGGAACGATGACCCCTGTGGTTTGGTGTTGGCGAATCCTATCAAGGCAAGTAGAAAGCCAGTGTTTGGTTGTGCAACGGGGACTACCATCAAGGACTGTGTCCAGCACTGGACGTTGCGTTGGTTGGGTTATGTTTTTGCGCATGTCGGACCGTTGTTTGCGAAGAGTGCTGTTTTCCGTGCCCAATTTAGAGTGGTCGAAGCCGAGAGGTGGCCAACCTATGACCTGGCAGAGGGTTATGAAAGATATTACGAAGAGCCTGGGTGGAACTTGCCATCCAGGATGAGGCCGCATGATCCCCATTGCGCCTGGTTGCAGACACCGTAAGATATGGCTTATCGTCGGCGGTAATGGCGTTCTAGTTATCAGTTTCTACTCAGACTGCCCAAATGACTGTTTGTAAGCGTAGAATTATTGCAGTAAACTTGCACCTAGTGCCTTCCCCGTCTACTTTTGTTCTTTTCTTCACAATAATGCTTTCAAAAGGCTGGTTGCACGGCAGCGAAACAGCATTATTGAACCCTGTTTTTGTGCTGTTTATGATGATGATGATGATTATGTGCCATCAATCTAGGAACGGGATGGAACGCAGCGGTCATATAAAATTAGGCATTGTCCGACAAAAGTGGGGTCTTCTTAAAGCCGGCATGCTCAAAATGCAGTAGACTTTCGGGAAGGTTGAAGAAAAATTAATTGTGGGTATGGTGATGAGGATTCGGGACTGAACAGAGGGCACTTTGGAATGCTGAAGACAGCTTCCCCAGGTTATGTCCTAAACTTGACAGTTTTGAGCTAAGACTAGATGGGCTGGCCTTGAGCTCTCCTGGTATTAGCTGAAGCCAAGGCCAGTAAAGTGGGGATGACGAGTAGGTCTTTGGCCAACAGGAAAGAAAATATTTTTCTGTCACGAAAATGTAGGTTGCGCTGAAATTTAGCGACCTTACCTGTGTGACAACTATAGACGGTGGTCCGAACTGTCGTGCAGGAAATTTGTTGGCGCTGCGCAGAACCAGATTGTCGTCGTGAAAAGAGAAGATTGGTTAATGTGCTGAGTGAGTAGGTCGTGAAATAGCATGACCAATGCTTCGATGTCCTTGGCATAAATTCAGCGGGGTGAGGAGGTCCTCTGTCCGCACGCAATACACTTGGCCAGAAAGTAGCAGAGACAAGGTGGAAGGGGTGCCAGGCACCAAACTTGGTAGGGCTGTCACAGTACCGCCGTCGCGATGTCCTAATCAGGTTCCTGGCTGGTCTTCTGAATCAACGTCCTGGGTTAATGAGCTGCAGTAACTAATAGAGTTATGACCTGCCAAGTGAGTGTGACGGCCCATAACTGATACGGAGCAAGGATATTCTGGGGTCCATCGAGAGCAATGATTCACGTAGAACAGCAAGGCAACCACGCCAATATTAACAACTCTGAAGGAGAAACAGGGGTTGCTAGGGGGCGTTGAGGTAGTGGATTGGCAGTGGCTTAAAATATAGTGTATCTAGGAGTGTCTACAATTTCTAACGTTTGTAGAGATGCTACTGTACTCGTGCTTAAAGGCAACAATGAACCTTCAGGTGGAGATGTTGAGAAATGGCTGTGGGCAACCAGCCATATATAGATGTAACAGAAATTCACCAGCTAGCTGGTGCGCCGCCTAAGTCAATAATATATAGTCTCACATGAAGCTAACAAGAAAAGTCGACCAAGTGCAAGATCTTGGTTCAAACGTACGTGCATTCGTAACTTGTTTGGGTGGATATATGGTTGGCTGGGAGATGGTTGGTGAGGTAGGCTGGTCATGTAGGTGGACGCTATGGGACACAGAAAAGAGGTTTGAAAGGTCACCATAGACAGTTGCTGAAGATGGGCCAGGAAGCTGGAGAGGAAGACATAGTGTCAACTGGAGACTGCGGTGAGCAACTGCATACAAAATGGAGGTATAAATGCATACGTGATATTACGTGCCGCGTAGAAAGAAGAGCCACCTAATGCTGGAGGCTGTGTAAGTATACAGGATATTGTGAAATGTTGTTTCGGTGGCCACGGTTGAAGCCAACATCGGACGCTAGTGGACCGCTTCCGCGGCCATCAAAAATGAAACCCGGGCTAATGGAACGTTTTTGTGGTAGTGTCCCGGAAAACCCAGTGAAATTAAGAAAAGATTATTTTATTGATGAAGGGTTCTTATTTTCTTAGTTTGCAAACACTGAAAACGTCGAAACCATTTAAATTCAGAATGTTTTGAAACAAAATTAGCAAACTGGAAAAACATACATTAGCAGCTCTCACCGCACTAGAAAATAGATTCAGGCTACTAATCATGACTAGAATTTGTTCTGAAGAAATTAATTTTTGTTCGTGGTTAACAAGCATAATCGTGTTCAGCAGTCATTTACTTTACTGCTTGGTGCAAAACGCATCGTAATCGTCACCGGATGCTCCAACCAATATCGAATGTGGTGGCACATTATGTAATCCTTGCGCTTGATTTTGCACAACGAGAGGCCAAAATTCCCTTCATTTGACTCCGACCGATGTTTTATCTCTGCGGAATTCCTTTAAATACTAGCTACTTGGGGCATACTTAGGTGCTTTGTATTAATCCTGAAATCTATATGTTGTTGGTAACCGTTATAAATTTCTCCTGTGTTACCTTTCAAAGTATTTTATCTAGCCTTCCACGTCACACTAAGAGTCGATGTTTGATCAACTCTTCCGCAGACTCTACACATTTGTTACCCCCTTATCGCTTGCTGGTTCCTTATAAACACAGGCTCTGGTGAATGCGGGTGGACTACTTAGTTTCAGGGCAGAATTCAGCACTAGAGTATTTCGTCACATGCCATGCGTATAGCAACCGCTGACTGCTTGACACGCGTGTCAGTTGTGACTACCAATATACTACTGCCTTAGTGAATAAGAGAGCTCCTTTTTCAGTTTTTGTCACCATAGCCCTTGAAGTGAATGTTAGTAGATTATTAGCAGCAGTTCCACTATCGAAAATCGTTTTTTGTGTCTCAGCCGGTTTTAACAATCACATGGGCAGATAGTTGCTTTATTTTTCACACTGTAGCTACATTTTTGCGGCTGATTCATTCCGTCCTCGTGGCTGCTGTTGTGCCACATCACAGCCAGCACGGTGGAGGCCTCTGAGGAAAGAGCTTATTGCAGCTCATAATTTTTGTACTAGTTTGAATAATGTGTGATAGTAACAAAGAAGTTATTGGTAAACGGACGAAATAAATACGGTCTTCATACTATGATCTAAAGGAAAACAGCTTCTACCTACTCCGTTGGCCAAACCATCCCATAAACTCTGGTAGCGTTTTGTGGCCTGCGGCTGGTCGCAGATTTTCATATAATTGTTGGTTAGCTCGGCGGGTTGTATCCATACTTACCAGTTGAATAACGAGTACACAACCAAGGAGTGCAGACTTTACGGTCACATTTGTAAATTTAACCAAAGCGGGTGCCTACATATAAATTAACCATGCATATGCTTCACATCAAACATATCGTGTTGCTCAACAGCCTCTTTCCAAAGACCCCAATTTTATAGTAGTTTGAAAGCAATGCGTGATAATTTGACTGCTGCCACCTATAAGCGATTCAAAATAGTCATGTTAATGACAAACATTGCTTTTTGAATTGTCTACAACATGTTAATCACTTGTTCTCGGAAGCTTCTTGATTTTCTTATGCCAACACTTCTTGCACCAGACAAATTTACATTGGGAGCCCAGTTAATTGTGAGTAGATTGTTTTTCCGACCATCGTCATTCATATTTTGTATACGGCGATTATTAATCAGATTTTGCAAACATCAAATGCGACCGATTTTGGCGTCGTCGAAAATGCCCAGCTGCATTGACTACGTGCGCTTTGTTTACATTTTATTGCGATGCAGCAAAGGCATCTTTCGCGAGCAGTTAACCAATTTTCCATTTTAAGTGAGGCCCTAATTCCTTTGAATTATATTGTGTAATTGAGATCTAAAGAGGTTTTCGCAGCAGACGTAGTTTTTTCCTAGTTCGCCCAGTTGCAGCACGGTGTGTTATTGGTAGTATCTGAAACTAAGACGTTTTCTCTTTTTCACTAAAGTACAATACATAAAGGCGTATCGATTTCCTAGAGGCGCGAATATTTTCCGGAATTTTGGGAAAATGAACCTTAGCCGGATTGATACCAATGTACGAAGGGTCCCTCACGAGCTCGTTCACCAAACTACGGAATCTGCACCGATTATTCAACCAACGTTGGCACATTAGATGTTTGTCCATCTATTTTACTTTACTCAGAGTGGTGTCGCCGGTCGCTACACGTTTCATCCAATCCTGCACAAAGTAAGTTTGTTTTCTGTAAAACTACGACGATGCCCTTCACAGGTGGTCGTCATAATATTATGTACTGCACTGAGTCTCATTTGAAGTCAGATCTTAAACTAAACAATCATAGGTGGAGTCTGGTTAGGCAATGCCCGGCTGCCCAAGTTCAAACCTATGCAGCTCGGAATATGCGGGGACAACTTTTCACGGCGTTTTGGTGGTCTTTTATAATAGACGCTCAAACATCCTTGCAGCTACGGGCGGTACAAAGGCTCAGGCCATCGGACCATCAGGTTCCATTTTTCTGGCTGTTAAATTGGTTGTTGGATTCTTTTTACTGAGATGGTAACCTTGTAAAACGCGATGGTCCACATGAATGAATACCGTCATCTTTACGAAAAATCAAACGAAGTGCACCTTTAAATGGCACATTGCAGTCGTTTTCACCGCTGGTTTTCATAGGCGTGGTTTTCGTAATACTGAAGTTGCAGGCCTTTGGTCTAAAGAAACAATGCAAAGTGTAGCCTACAGTTCAACACAGGCAGGATAAAGCGAGCGTAAGCTTAAGAAAACAGTATAAAGCTGGAGGTAACATATTCAAATCAGGCTTGTGTCTCGTAAATTCTCAAACGGATAATAAGAACGCAGCAGGGGAGATAAGCTCAGACCATTTTTCCAGTCAACCGTGCTCAATTCTCTGTTTGAGTCATAACGCTCTAAGGAGCCCAAACTGTAATTATCGCGCATTCCAACTGTCTTCGGATAACCGCCATTCAGAACGACGCCTTAAAGAATGAAAAGACGCATGGAAGAACAAACTGGAATCTCTTGCAGGAAAATAGCAGTTGAAACAAATGGAATAAAATTTTACGTACAATCAAAGAAATGTGCTTGTTGTTGAGCATTTTTTGAGGTAACCTAGGTGCTTGGGCGTGCGACATCGGTGTTACCAAGTTCGATGAACCTGGGTAATAATGGAAAGGCGGTGAGTAATGGTTCGATTTATAAAACAGCCATCAGTGGACCAGATATGATGTACTCACCTGGTGGTACAAGAGATGAATTACCATGTTTGACAACTAATCGCTTCATTTGTCAAACATACGACATGACCGCGATTCTCATAATTTTTCCAGTACCTCGCTCACGCACGCTTTGTATTACTAAACTCTTTGGGCCCGCGCAATTTCTGGAATTAGTTGCGCACTCTGTTTTGCGCAGCGTGTGACATTCGATAACCATCCATCTCCTTTTACTGGGCGTCATTGTTCATTGCAGCATCTATCTGATAAGCCTCCTCGTTCTACGGCGTCTTTGCCCGCTTTCTGAATAAGAGCTACCTCATGCGATGGCCTCCTGAAACCTTCTTAAGTGTCTCACAATGCATGATAAGCCTTCTCCATCCATCCGCCATGCAACCACTTGCTCGCGTGGACCGGCTTTAAAGGTGCGCACTCTTGAATCACACTTTAAAGTCCCTCTTTCTTGCATCTTTGTCGTGCCGAACCCAGCTTCATAGACGGCAACAGAGCTACACGGGAATCAAGCGGTGTCTACTTTCCTTAGACCGTTGTCTCCTTGCCAAAATTAATGCTTTCCAGGGACTCTCTAATTACACTTTTCTAGTTTCGGGTCTTCAAACTGGTTGTCTTGGGAACATCAGCACCTCATATAAGCTTCTCTTCTTCCAAGTCCCCTATAACTTCCTGCCGCTGCTCCGTCCAAGCTGATACGTTCACAATTAATGGAAACCCTGTCACTCATTCAACAGAGGTCAAAGACCTTGGTTTCAGATACTCTTGCATCTTTCATTTTTCTCATCGAGCCCAGTTTTAGGTTGCCCGGGCACGTAGACTCTGCTTTCAAATATTACAATCTTTCCATCGCCTTGACACAAAGGTCGCAATTTTTAAGCTATGCGTGCGACCAATTGTGGAATTCTGTCCTGCTTTCTCTTCCCTTTATACCCAAAGTTGTAGGCTGGCACTCCAGAACGTCCAACATTCATTCACCAAAAAGTTGTTCCCACAGACCAGCCCTCTCTTTTACCGCACCCCCTGTATGATCTTGGGCCCTAAACTACATTGTTTCAGACGATCAAAGCTAAATTTAACTCTCCTACACCGTTTGTTGTACCGAAATGCTTTTATAGCAGAGGCTAGGCCAAGCGTAAAGTCATATACACACTACGAATTCCTTAAATTCAACAACCTCTTAGCGTGCCATCCAGCGCTTACAAACCTACGCCACTATTTCGTCCTGGTGTACTACACTCGAATTTGGAACAGCCTCCACGATCGGTTTCGAAATATCACCCATCGACACACGGTTCCACAGTCTGCAGATGACTTCCTTACGTGTGGGGCCGCAACCGCCCTACTTACTGCCCAACTATCTCCCGATCTCCTTTATGAACGGGGTCCAGACCACCTCTGAGTTTGACGATGGTACATTTAGTAGACGAGAAAATTTTACAAAGATTAAAAAAATAAGCCATCAACTTACTACACCTTGCTACCTCTTTAACTTGCTTAATGCAGCTTATACCAGGTTATTCCCAGCTAAATCCCTGCCCCGGACTACTCTATCCGTTCTGTTTAGTGAGTGGTGCCTCGTACTGCCTAACCGTAATTAACATCTTGCTCGCTGTAAATGCGTCCGCGGATCGAATCTTCTCTGCAAAACGGGTTTATATTTCCTTTGAAGCACCAACTCGTAATTAGTGTGGTAACATCGTTTACAAATGGTGATTAATAACAGGTATTCTGATTTTAGTACCGCAGTCCATCAGGTAGACCGGTGTTACAGATGCGTACATTAAGCTTCCAGTTATAAAATCAACCGTTGGACGCATTTGTAAATCAAGCAAAAACCCTGAGTTGATAAAAGTCGCCCCTTATTGTGAAAGCAGCACCCTTCCTCCTCTTCCTACTATATATCAATGACATCTTCGACGCTGTATCTCATGGTAAACCCTTCCTATTCGTGAACGATATAAAAATCGCTCACAAATTTCCTCCCTCTGATAAAACTCTTGCCTTTCGCCAAATCCAACAAGACTTAGACTCTCTGACCCACTGATCAATTGCCTATAGCCTAATCTTCCCTTCTTCCCTTGTTCCAAATGACTGAGCTGTTTTACTGGCCTGGCGTTCCCCCGACCAGACAAAATATCTGGTAGCTGGAGTTATTTATTAATGTACAAGCCGCAATCATGACTGCTTGATCACTTGTCACCCAGCAGACCTGGTAGCATGCACGAGAGATGAAAACCCCGTGTACTGATCGGTACGTCCTGCAGGGAGGGTCGCCCTGTTGCGTTGCTCTACGGTGCGTTCGTATACCCGTCGCCTCTCCAGTAGCGGCTTAGCCTATCGCCGGGGGTTCCGAGCATGGCCTTTAATTCAGGAAATCAATAAAAGAGCACTGTTGTCTTCTGTTTGTTGCTGCTGGTTATGGACTCGTCTCGGTTGTGTCACTTATCTGGCAATGCCACAAACAACAGATGGTAAAAACGAACCTTTTATCTGTGAAAAAGTTCTTAAGAAACACGGGATAGCCTGAAGATACCATGCGATGCCTACGGCTTACATCGACATGTAAATCTGTAGCTGCTTTCTTCTTGACTGGGGTTGCACCGAACTAAAGCCCACGTCATCAGCGAAACAAAACACACCTACCTACTGCTCCCAGGAGTGGATACAGGCAAAAAATAATATGTACGTGGTAAGATTCCAAAATACAAGGCTAGTACCTAAAGGCTTTTTCGTCGTGCACCACTCGTTGAATGAAGCTGATGGCAGTGCTTCGGGAACAGGTGGTCCCTACCCTAATATTCACTCTCCCTCCTAGATTATGGTATTGTCCAATACACGGAATAACCCCACAAAACCTAGTCAGGTATAGGCGATATATTTGGTTGTTATCCACGCTCAAAGAATTGCACATCCCAGCCCAATGACCTTAAATGTGACGCCCGCTACAGGGCTGTCTGAGGACCGAAATAGGTCAGGCCAATGATGGCACGGCGCCGCCATGCTCATTTTGATAGCACACCCGCAATTGTTCCCTTCCAACTCTCGACCGTACCCTCTCGCCCACTCGTTCCATTAACGGCAAATACCAATAAGCTCCTCACCTGGCCTCAGCCGTCTCCACGTTATGTTCATTCCAAACTGCTGAATCTGTTGCCAGAATATAGCCATTCCGATGGACTTTCAGTCTGTGCTCCCGACAAAAACCAACAATTTTTTATACAGTTCGTCTTCTGGCTCGGGTGTTGCCACCACTCTTCCAAGGAACTATTTTGCGCAACTCCACAACAGCGAGACCATTGAATCTCTACAGATTACCTGTACACCATGCTTCTGAGATTCCCGTCACCATTTATCGGTTACCCGCTTCGCTAGACCCTCCATTTCATCATCCCTACATGCGCTTTTTGTGACCCTGGCCACGAGCCCAAGGCCGCGAGGCCTCAGCGGTTGTTTTTGGCTTCAGTCAACTTGATCGGCTGGATGACGCCAACTCTGCTGCCTCACCAGATCTGATGTTCTGGTTTCTGACTTTCCACAGTTTACATTTCTCTTGTCATATGTCAGGCAGGAAGCCGCTTGTTTTGCCCTCCCTCGTTTTGTTTTTGCCCGCCACTCTCAAACCCTAACGATCTGACTTCGCTCTATGTTCCCTCCAAGAAACAGCTTCCCTGCTCCTACCGGTTTATTGGTGACCACGTTTACGTTGAATAAAGATCACCGACTATGACGCTGCCCCATTTCCCCACCAAAACCCCCCTGTACTCACAGTCCTCACCGGTCATGCCTTTAATCTGACTGTAACCTTACGCTCATACCTGACGGCATGCCTCCCAAAAGTTGGGAATAATGAACATTAATAATGCTCTACCCGAAGCAGTGTCACGTGAATCAGCCAAAATCTGACTTGTAACCATTCGCACCTTTCCCCGCCATTTTGAATCTTTCCCCAAAGACTGGGTTTCCTTCCGCATTGGCTGGTTGCGCTTTGTATTTATTATTGCACTTATTGTTTTTCAAGGTGACCCAAGAATATATTGCACCTAACGCTTTTGGTTGAAGCAACAAAGGCTTCTTGCGATGGTCCGTTTCTCTTTATCTGCAAAAGGGGTTGTTGGGCTGGCGTCGTTTGCTGGTGCGTTTTGCGCTCGTGTATGACAGCTGATCGCTTCGTTCGTATGTGACATTTTCAATACCTTTTTGTTTCGTTTGCATCGCAGTGAGAAATCGCTATACTCCATGAGTGGACTCGGAATCGACCTTGCTCCCCACTGGTTTCGGTCCATCAGACTTATTTGGCCAATCCTAACTACTAGCATGTCCCCATCCAACTTGCCAGACAAACTTTATTGCGACGTCGCAGGTAGGGTACCGTCAGTGTCATTCCCACTGCGATGGCTTTCTCATGGTTCGCCGTATCCCTGCTGTTGTCCAACCAAGCGTTTACCTGCGCAAAGAAGACCGTCTCAGCCTGCTGATGTTATATCAAAATGCAGAATATTTGGCCATCCTATCTTACGATTACCAATCAGGTGATGAGCATGTCTCCGTCGTTTGGCCATCCGCTGTGTTTCTGCTTGCCATGTTCAGAAGGCCACAACGGCCTCATTGGCATGATCACTCCAATTTTGAAAACGAACTTATTAACATCATTATCATTATCATTATTGTTATTATTATCCGCTCGTTATTACCACGGTTTTGCTTATTCTTTTCACGATGATCATCTAAATCCGTGCGATAAAAATTTTGCAACTTAGTTTCCGGTCTGTTTGTCGAGCTTGGCAGTTGAATTGTAAACGTCACGTCGCTGGGTGGTGTGTGTGGTGGGTGTGTGGGTCCGTGTGTGGTTGGGTGAGTTTGCTCCAGTGATTATTGTCGCCGGAAAAGTTAAATAGGTGTTCCAAACTAACGCCTCGCTAGCCCACAACCATAAGTTATTTGAAAGGCTCATTATAAAGAAGACGTGTGCTGGCCCGCTGTAAGCAGGTTGAGGGGCTTATATTTCCCAGCGGTCCTTTGGTCAATCTGAATAGAAATCGATGACAAGAATATCACTAGCTTTGGTAAACAGTCATAAGTTGCAGCTACTCAAACCACATGCATGAGATGTTGCGAAGTCAACATGCAGGAAGGCAAGTAGAACAAACACTCAGGTTAAAGGCTCACTGTCTCTCTGGTTGCCATGCTTCGAACTAAATACGGAGGACAAAATAACAAGTTTCATTCCCAACTGGTGGATGGCATACCACCAGGCATGATCATACTGATAGAATAAAAGCATGACTGGTAAGATTTGAGGGTACTGATGTTCGCGCGAAAACGGGGCATTCTCAAAATAATGCGCATTATTCAGCACCTCAGTGGTCATTGCTGCTAATCTGCCGGTCCCTAGACCGCCATCTGTGTTGAAGTGCCGTATCCCCGACAGACGGCTGCAGGTCGTCAGTTGCAGACATCGAGCCTTGGCGCAGCAGAATATGCCTCTGGACGCTCAATTACTTAATGACGGCTGTGGTCTATTCGGGTTTCAGCCCCTGAAGTTTATCCACCACTCGATTCAGTTGTTTACGCAGGCGATTGAAAGTTGACGGCGTTGGTCTGGAAATAAGCGCAAGGGGTGTACCTTGTTTTGTTAGGTCGTATTCTGACAGGAACTGTAAGTTATCAATAGCGGATTACCCTCACTGTTTTTTTCAAATATGATGACAGTGAATTCTTGAGGATCGTGGTCCCACGAGCTTCAAAACGAGTAAGGAAGCAAACGTAGCCTTTCGAAGAACAACTTTCAGAGCGTGGCCTTTGCCATTCAGGATTCCTCTTTGGCGGAATTGGTATGACGTATGCATTTCATACTCCGGTGTGAGCCACTCGACGTGCCTGGACACCTTAATAGCATAATCCAGTGTATCTGAGTGGTGAGCTCGTTTTTTCAGGCGACCGGTCGGGTTCTCGAGGCGGTTGGTGGTCACAAAATGGACCGGATTTCGCGTGCACAGCCCGTTTGCGGGTAATGAACACCCGTGCGGCGGAGCATTTGCAGATCTTATCGGAATCTATGTCGTAGCATTATGATGAAAACCTGCTGTATCGTGCGTTGGCTGTACTCAGAATGTCTATGACCAAGAAACGTCTATGTTATACGACACATACGCGCTTTCTTCTAGCTTTCCGAATGTGGAAGTGGCACAACGGGACATCACAGTCGAAGGCTACTCTCGGTGTCCGCATTTGTGTCGGCAGCTTGCCCATCACAAAAATCTTCATGGGGTACTTTTTACCTGTTACTTCTCTAAGCAAGCTGAATAGTTTGCGCACATGAGCATTCTCCCCGCTTTCCACAAAGCCATACGTAACTGAGTGTCGGGTACCCACGGCATCCGTGATCAAAACGGTGTAGAGCTTGTGTTTGCAGGAAAGATTTAGATTGCTTTAACAATGTTCACCCAACTTGGCTTGTCGCGTGTGTGCCACCAACATTCATTACATCCCAGAAGCGTCAAAATGGCGCTATTTGTTGCCATCTGCAGAAACACACGTGGCTAAATTGAGCCCTACCCTCTGATTCCAACACGGGCACACGTTGGGACTCGCGAAGCTGTGCCAGGACCAAACGCATATCATCTGCCAAAATAAAACACAACTATCCATCACTTACTCAACAGAATTGACCGACAATCCAGGCGGTAGTTGTATGTGTCCTGAATGGTAAGGAGCTTGCCGGAATCATCAGCTGCAAACTTTACACAGCGTCATCTCATACTTCAGCAGGGCACCGCAGGTGCCAAACTACTCTTTTGTTAGCCATCGATTCAATGGAAGTCGATTGTACAATGGGTTGGAAACCCTATGATTGTGTTCCAGACAATAAGAGGTGATTGCGAGATGGTTCTTGTGTCTCCTAATACGAAAAAAACTAAACAGCCGGTGCTGCGTGTATTGTTTATACTTAGTGATTGCGCTCAACTTACCAGCCTCCTCGGATCCATCGACTTCACTTAGGTTCGGCTTTCCAACAACTGCATTCGTAGAAAATCTACTGGTAACGCGGAATAGCGTCGGTACTTCGATTAAATGCTGCGCGCATGGACATTGTATAGTTATCACTCATGCATTCATTTGATGCCTATTCAACTGCTGTAAAGGACGAAATCAAGACAGAATCCAACTCCTCGACAAACTTGCCCGAGGCCATAGCTGAAACTATGGGGCCCTTTGGCAGCACAATGCTGGCAGGTGCCAAACATTTGCGAGTGGAATAAAACTTTTTACGCCAGGATGTTGCATTTTGTTGTTTGCGCTCAAACAAAAAACCGCCCTAATCTACAGCCATATTTTTGCAGCTCACCAGATTTCATTGTCCATTGAAGCACTCATATCTCCGAAGGAAAAAATTCTGGTGGACCGATTTCCTAGCATCACCAGGACCCCGAAATGCCTAGACAGAGCTAAAAAGTTTGAACTTGTATTCTGAATTCAACTGCTTATCTGTTTTAGTCCATCAGGGACACACCGTTGGTTTCGGAAAATCAATTCCATTGTGCGAATACTGAGCATCCTGGAACCTTAGCATTGCAACGTCAAGACTCAGCTTGACTCCAAACGTTAGGGGGGAGATGAAGTTAAGCAAAACAGCTTTCTACAAAACTGAGGCAGTTAATGATGGTTTTGAGAGCAACAGTAAATGCAACAAATACCACATTTTACCGTAGAAAAATTTATGTCACCTCGAAGTTTTGAAGCTAGAGGGATCTGTCAAATAATGATCCACTTCCCCTCATGGGTGTTGAAAGTTTGGAAACGCACACTACAGTTAAAACTAGTACAAATACAGAAGATGGGTGAAACGACCCATAACTTCGAACGCCGCTCTCTGGGTTGTAGGCGGCATGGTCAGTAACTGCATGTTGAGGACCATGACCTTGCACTTCGTCCTCTTCTTCGAAGACAAGAAAGATGTCGTCTGCATATTCCAGAGTACAGTGTTTTCGTTGGCAGCAATTAGAACATTCCGGGCCAGAACACTTTCCAGCGTTCGTCTCACGCGCTAGTTCGTAACGAAATTAAATAGAAATGGAAGGAGTTAGCATAGTCGATAAAGAGCTCTTTGTTCAAGAAATCTTTTTGTGCGCTCTGCGCTCTTTTACGCTTGAACGTCTGAAGTTCTAAGAATCCGTAGTGCAGCACAAAATGGTGCAACAGTGGTACCGGAAAGGACAACCGGTTTGGCCAAGCCCGGTTGTATGCAGTGAGTAATCTCACCTGCCTTTACGCGTCTCGAGTCTGCTCTGAAAATGAAGATCTCCGTGTCAGAGACATCTGGTGTGCATCAGGTTTCTGTGGGCGCACTCATGGACAGGAAACGTCGAATGTAGGATGTCGTGAAGTCTGTTGAAAACAGTTTTTGGAGAGGTAATTCAGTAGTATGTCTGCTGCTTCCAAAGAAGGGAAGCAGGGAGGTAAGCAACGAAGAAAGGTTAACGCATTTAATATTTCTACGCCGGATTCGGGTCCAACGTTTCGGAGGGGCATATGGGGCGTACTTTTCTGCTTCTTATCCCGGTGCTTACGGGGCACGTTGTTCGATTGCAAGCGGAGAGTTCGATTTGCGCGGGCTTTGGTATGAGAACCTTTGTGATTGTCACACGGACCTTCATCAGATATATCTCAGTGGGTCACGGAGGCACACATACTAGCACAAAATTGTAAGGCTCAAATATGTCCGACCAGCAAATGTTTTCACTCCAATGAACCAGTAGGTTTGCCCATTATTTAACTGAGCATACAATTGGGCGGTGGATTTCTCTTTTCCTCCCATAGGGCCTAGGTGAATTTCGTCGCCATCACCGTGCGGAATGTGACTTCAGCTACTACTGTAACGGTGGATACTACTGCTGAGGCATGCGAGTAGTATGTCTTCTCTTAAATCCGCTATACGTCTTTTGAAAAGTGAGATCTATAACTGAATTTATGGAGTCTCTTTGTAGCATTTGCCTGCATTTGAGTAACAGTCAATGAATATCCAGAAAAGTTCAGGAAGACGCGTTCAAGGAGAAGATGGATATTCAGTTTTGTAAACGAGATGCATATGAGAGTTTTGCTCCCTTGTTCAATAGTCTGTAACTGTTAAGTTGGCCTTCTACCTTTTCACCCCTATCTGAGATTGGGAAACCTGGAAGGAGCTCAATCATCTTGCTAACTTCGGGTAGCTGGGGACCGCGAAGGAAGGAACCCACGGAGTACCATATACTTCCTAGTAAAGCTCATTGTGCCTCCCTAATGAGATAGCGCTATTCAGATAGTGACGTAATTGGTACTCTTTTCCGAGTCAAACCCATCGCAAATCCTGATGTTGTCTCCTTGTCTCTCTGATCACTGAGCAATGCATTTTTATAACTCATTCAGACGATGTTAAATGACCCGCAGGTTGACTAATTTGAGATGAATGTGTATGATCACGCCTACCTCAAATTTGGACTGTCCGAGGAATGATAATTTCGACGGCTGGATGAAGAACGGGCTTAACAAACAATTTAGCACCAAGTTGAATACTTCGGGAGAACTCTCACAGAACAAAGTAAACTATTTTCAATGCTTCTCATCCGATGAAGTTTGCCAAACTCGAGGTATTTACTACGAGGTGTCAAAAAGGGATTAATCGGGATACACACAAGCAGGATCATGTGATTTTGTTCCCTCGGCCGAGTTGGACATCACAAATGGTAAAACTGAGAGGCATTCACTTTCATGCGACCAGGCTAAGCTTACAAGAAGCAGCTTTACGGTTCATCCTGATAGTTTCCAAACTAGCCTACTTGATCCGAGTTGATTGTTTACTGAGCTGTCACAAGTCGAATGAACGTATTCCATTTTTGTTACGCGTACGGTTTGGTGATACCGAGTGGAGAGCTAATGTGTGCCTTCAAACTAAACTGGTGTGAAACTGTTTCTGGAAAGCAGCCTTCAGGAGATTGTGTTTAAATTAAACTGGAAAGACGATTTGTGATGTTACGGACAGCGTTCGCTTGTTTGGTATAAATAAAAAACCGAAAACTACATTTTGCTTTGGTAGTTTATACATTGCTAAATTCATGTTAAAAATTCACCGTTAAACCCACTGATTGTGGGGAGTTTAACATGCAGTTAACCATGGGAATTCTTGTGTGTATAACTTGGTAGTTACAGAAGTAAGCATTAAAAAAACTTATGTCGGGTAGAATTTGCTTAGTTTCTTTAGTTTCTTTTCTCCCCCCCTGCTGGAATGAAAATGAAGATGCGAAAGGAAGCTGAAATTGCTAGATGTCCGTCCTTTAGTCATTCGAAACTTTGAAAGTAAGCTGCATGTCCGAAAGCTTCCGTCTTGTAACGTACCGTCAGTGTAGTCCGTGGTCAAGGAATATTCAGAACTGTTCACGGGCGATGATGATCCCTTTAACGTCGGCCCTTGGATCGAACACGAAATCCCCCTCTCGCAAGAACGCTTTCGACCTTACGGCCCCCGTCCTCTGCCGCTCCATCTACGTGACGAGGTCCATAAACAAATTCAAGAGATGCTGAAGAATGGCATAATCGAAGAAGCCAATAGTGCATACAGCTCACCGGTTGTGTTTGTAAGGAAGGCGAAAGGAAAATGCAGGTTTTGCGTGGATTTCCGGCGCTTGAATCAACTGACCGTAAATCGAGTTGCAGCTGTGCCTCCGGTTGCGGAGCCTTTCGATCCCCTCCAGCATTTCCGATATTGTACTGTGTTCAACTTGCCTGGGCCCTTGATAAGTGGGAGCCATACCTGCTTGGAAAAAGATTTTATGTCAAAATCGATCACAAAACCCTGGAGTAGATAAGGACTACCAGATATCCTCGCGGTAAGCTCGCGCGCTTGGCACTCCGGTTGCAAGCGTACGGCTTCACGATCCAGCACGTGCCAGGGAAGAGAACCACTTGGCTGATTGGCTCTCAAGATCTCAAGTTGAAGATGAGGCCCCAGGATCATGGTTGGTGCCTCATCGTCGAACTGGATCCAGGAAAGTTGATGCAACTCCAACGGCAGGATCCTGTGTTACGAAAGGTTGCAGCCGCCTTGTTGGATCGAAGGATTATTGAGGACAGAGGGGGAGACAAGGAATTGGAAACGTCCCAGTGTCACTTCTGTCGGCTGAGTCTGAATGAAGCTGGCATAATTTTCTGGAACGCTACCGATTCGGATGTTATGCTGCCCGTCATACCACGCGTCTTGAGACGGATGCTGATAGTCGAATGACACGAAATGGCACACAGAGGATGCACCAAGACGTACGACTTACTTCGGTAGAGGGCTACTGGCCCAGGATGATAAGTGAGGTGATGGATTATGTGGTGTCCTTTAAGCGATGCCAACTGATGAAAGGGGATATGACAGAAGCAACCCATCCCATGGAACCCATTCCTGTCTCAGAAATTGGCGAGTTATGGTTCGTTGACGTCATGGACCTTTTCCCGGTGACAAACAGTGGAAATCAATATAGCATGGTAATGACAGAACACCTGTCGCGGTGGGTCGAGGCGACAGTCGTGCCAAATCAACGGGCGACGACGATGGTAATGAATCACATTGTGGCCAACTATGAGGTGCCAAAAATGATCCTAACAGATCAGGGGCCTTGCTTTGAGAGCGAAGAGTTAGGATGTGCTCTCAGAAGCTGGGCATCAGACGGCTGAGGACGTGACCACACCACTCGCAGACAAATGTTCTAACCGGACGTAATAACCGAACGACGAAGGACTGGCTGGAGGCCAAATGAGGTGACTGGGGAGTGAAACTGCCGACGGTGTTGTTAGCTCATCGCGCTTCCATACGGCCAACCGCAGACAAGTCGCCGTTTATGCTGATGTACGGTCGACATCTGCGCCTTTTAGCTGGTTAGGAAATTGGACTGTGTGCGGCAACAAGCATTTCTCTGGAGGAGCTAGGAGAGGAAAAGAGGAATTTTCGGGAAAACTTGGCCGCCGTTCAGAGAAGGACTAGAGAGAAAAAGGCAAGTAGAAAGGCACGGCCATGCCCCATAGGCGCGACGGTCAAGTGGAAGGATCATCAGAATCCTGGAAGGAGTGGACCGGGGTCACGGAAGCAGGACATTCGGTGGCAAGGTCCGTTTGTCGTTACTGACCGCCGGGGGAACGTCTATACAATTCAAAACGGTTGGGGATCGAAAAGAGTAAATGGGACGCAGCTTTGTAAGTGGTATGATACACCCGAAGAGCGGCCGAGTAGACCCGCTGCTGAGGCCAACCTGACGGAGGTAAATGAACAACGGTGGCATGCGGACGACCTCTAAAGGGGGAAGGTTTGTAACGGTGGATACTATCGCTGAGGCATGCGAGCAGTATGTCTTCTCTTAAATCCGCTATACGTCTTTTGAAAAGTGAGATCTATAACTGAATTTATGGAGTCTCCTTGTAGCATATGCCTGCATTTGAGTAACAGTCAATGAATATCCAGAAAAGTTCAGGAAGACGCGTTCAAGGAGAAGGTGGATATTCAGTTTTGTAAACGAGATGCATATGAGAGTTTTGCTCCTTTGTTCAATAGTCTGTAACTGTTAAGTTGGCGTTCTCAAATAGACAACTCCGCAGCGAAGGCCTTCTTTCTTTCACTACGTCAACTGCTCGAGGTAATCCAACTCTTGCAGCGGATACCGGTTTTGGTTCAAAATCGCCCGGTTACATTTACACTCCAGCGATGCCGGTTTCATTAACCCAGGGACTTGGCTTCCTTCCGCCGCAGCCCTCCGCCATACTACTTCTATGCTGCTTGGTTGAACCGTCTCTTATGTCCACTGTGTGTTAATATCGCGCCAATGTTCGCATGAACCTAGTTGTGTTAAACGTCGTCTACTTTAACATTACTGCCCCGTTTCCCTACATATGTAAACGCCCACAGCCGGCGTATTTTACGCCTTTATTTTGACCGTACTGCTGTGACCCTACCTAGCCGTATATCATCAACCGGTTTGGCATAAACGTTATTATCATGCAAGGTATTCCTTATTCAGATAACCTTCTAAGGCCAACTACCCCTTTTATGGGTCTTCTTATAGGTGGACTACTGAAATGTACTCAAAGAACATAAGCCTACGAGACTTTTACGATGTCACTAACCAGAGGATGCATTAAATAAACTTGTTTGAGGATTACTAGGGTCTCCTCATTGTTTCTGTCTGGTTATTCTGCACGGCGGTATACAAACTGCTATAATACCAATCGGAGCGCGTCCGGGAAATAAACGTTATTGGCAGTCCAAATAAGCCGCTTTGTCTACCTTAATCAACAGGAGTCTTTTCAAAACTGATGAAAAAAGGGTGCATGCATATATGTGGAGCAAGGTTTACGGTAAGATCCCAGTGATCAGCACTGTGGCTCATTTTAATGCATAGATAAGGCGAATCATTAGCAACAAGGCAGTAGAACAGCGGATTCCTTCAAAAATGCACAGAGGCAGCATACTTAGTTCGCAACTAATACTGGATCTGAGCAGCACTCGTGTTTTGGGCATTGCTCTAAAGATTGACCGTGGACGAATTACTAATAAGAACGTTTGCAGCATAGACCGGAAATTGTTACTGAATGACGTACTTCATTCGCAAATATCACATTCACACTGGGTCTGCTGTTCAACACTGTAACGGGCGAACGGTATCTTCGAGTGACGCGTAATACCAGAACCTCCGGGCAGGCAAAACAAAGTCGGGGCTGAGTTTCTATACGGTACTATTAATATAAGACAAATTCACAAATTATACAAACCTCGACAGTAGATACTCGTCCAAGACAAATGGTGCACTTGGACTAGAAAGGTACACACCAAAGGAGCAAACAGGCTTCCACGTGGGACAGTCACACGTGCACAAATCGGTCACAAATGGCCGCGGATGACCTCAAGGCTAAATGGGTGAAGTGGTAAGGACAAACAAACGCTAGTTCATATACACGCACTAAACACAAAAGTGGGGCGGGGGTTACAAATAGGGACAGAATAAACGTGGGGAATTTCAAGTGTCAACGTGATGGACGATACACCGCCCGCCAAATTCTCCACGTTGATTCAGCGTACACCCCGGTTCTTGCATTCTACCTACGCTCAGCTCCATTCTAAGGCACCCCATCAGCCACCGACACGAATGGTCCGAGCCACTCCTGCCACAAGTGCCGACTTCGATGGAGTAAATCTAATCGCGTCCCTCCAGTAAACACACCTTTCTAATATCTCTCTTAAGAACGCCGCCCGCCGTTCTAACATGCAGGGTTCTTACTAAGCCATCTGAACTCATCTCACAACCATCTACTACCAGTACAGACCACTTTGCACGAGGCAATCTCCACCAGCGAGTAGGGCCCCTTTTTCTCACCCTGCTTGAATTAATCAATAGATACTGATTGTAACGTAGTGACCAAGCTACAACCTTCTGTAGCTTCACCCAACAGGAAACCGGGCTATTAGTGGGCAAATGACATCATTTCCCTCCAATCGGTTAACCTGTGCTACAAGGCTCTTCAGCTCGACACCATCGGGCTGCGTCAATCGGGGCTGTGGAGGCCAGTTACTCTCTAGTTCGAGTAAAAATCTGGGTCCCGTTAACCATCTACGCAGCGGACCGAGTTATATGTCCCTCGAGAGGCAATGTCAGCTGGGTTGTTCTCCGATGTCACGTGTCTCCATTGAGTAGGTAACGACATATCACAATGACTGTTAGTCGATTTGCAACAAAGGTACAAAATCTGGAAGATACGTTGTGGATGTAGCAGAGAACAATCATAGAGTCCGTCCAAAACACAGTACGTTGGAAGTAGTCCTTTGCTTGCCCCAATTATATCTGCTACTCGGACTGCCAAACACGCAGCTTTAACTCTAACCTTGGTATCGAAACGGACTTAAGGGGGCCACCCGCGCCTTCGAGAAGACAAGCGAACAGCCAGAAACTTCAGCGTCCACCATGAAGCGAGCATATGCTACCACACTATATGCGGTCTCCGATGCATCACAAAATACATGAAGTTCGGCGTGTGGAATACCACTAACCTCTCTCGGCTTTATACACCTAGAAATCGCAAGTTATGGAGGCTGTAGAAGTTAGATAACCAATTATCCCAGCGAGTGCGATCGGCGACATTTAAGGCTCGTCCCAACCAAGTCCACCTTTGCACAGGGATTGCAGTAGACACTTGCCTGGTATTAACCACGGAGAAACAAAGCCCAGGGGATCATACAGTGAAGATATACAGGAAAGAACGCCTCTGCGTGTGGGCGGTTTCGTCGGTAAATTAAAGGCAATCACAAGTGTATCAGATTCCGTATCCCACTGCACCCCTAGAGCACGCTCCATTGGCAATGGGTCCGTAGTTAGGTTTCTCACACCGGTCGTGAGTTCGGTTGGATCAATGGCTGACAATACCCCGCGATCGTTGGAAGACCAGTTCTTCATGCGGAAACCTCCCTTTGAGAGCAAAGCACTCATCTCGTTAACGAGGCACTTGGCCGTTACGGAGTCCGGCAATGACTTTAAGCGGTCATCAACATATACTTTTTTTGTCTATTGCGCTGCAGGTTGAGGTGGCATAATCTGAGCCAAATTCCTCAACGGTCTTTCGTAAAGCGAACGTTGCGCAGAAAGGGGAGGAGGTGGCACCAAACGGGTGAGATGTCCATTGAAATTCACTAGGTTCCCCAAAGAACTCACAGTTTTCCCACCACAGGAATTTCAGAGCACCTCTATCACAGGGATCAACCTTGACCTGCAGGAACATCTCTTCTATGTCCGCTGCCACAGCAACTTTCTCTAAACGAAAACCGAGCATAACATTTACAAGTTTTGCGGTTGAATCAGAGCCCTGGTGCAGGTGATCGTTCAGGGACACACCATTTGGCAGCGCAGTCGAATACGACCCAAATCTTATCTCGCTTTTTTGGGTTGATAACCGGGTGGTGTGGGAGATACCACTGCTTTGAATTTACTGACAATGTGGGAGCATCTGCTACCCGTTCAATGTATTCTTTCTCCAGGTACGCGCGAAGCACCCTATCGTACTTGCCGTGTAAAACACGATCCCTGCACAGTCTAGTTTTCAGATTATCTAGAGGTTTTCTAGCCACCTGGAAGTTATCGGGTAGAGGAAGTGTGTCATCCTTCCATGGGAATGGCAGCTGATAGTGCCCGCTTACTCTCACCGCACCAGCCTCCGCCATCATTAGTGCTTTTGGATCCTCCAAAGAGATACTGGTGTTCGATGCTAAAGTGTCTGCGAATTCCGAGTTGTACAGTCGTTGCAAATGCCCCTGGATGCCCTGGCTGCACCTGGTTATACAATGACTGACGACCTTCTGCTTCGTCCCATTTTTCACTTGACCAAGAAGTATCCAACCGAGTAAGGTTTTCACAGCAAACGACTGTTTTCTACCGCCCAGGCGCTGATCGAAGACCCAGTGCGCTTCGGATACGTCACACCCATTGAGGAGTCCTACATCGTCTACAGTCAGTTCGTCGGAGGCAATTTCCTTAAGGTGCGGCCATGTGCGAGCCGCTGCTCTGATAGATGGGACAGCTCGCACGGGTAAGCTGTCAACCACGAAAGCCCTGTCAATATCTATCGACTGGCTTTCATCCATTGATAAAAGCCTGATGTCATTAGCTTACGACGTGCATCCCATGGAGCCACCCATGGTATCAATGGCCATAGACGTGGGTAGCAGCCTGACCCCGTTTTTAACCAAAAGGTCCCGCTTTACTAGCGTTATGTCGGACCCAGCATCTAAAAATGCATACGTTGTCACCTTTCCTGCAGGAGTGTCGAGCTTGACAGGAATAACTCCTAGGCGTGCTGGAAGACGACTACCTCGAGTTAAGGCACAAAGAACCTCCGCCTCTGAAGACGGCGAAGCTTTGTTTCCAGGTTTCGATGAATGCAACAACATATGATGTCGTCCCCTACAACCAGGCTGGCCGCATCTAACAACTGACTTGCAGTCTTTGGCCATGTGGGAGTTTCCTAAGCAGATAAAGCATGCCTTATGCTCCCTTATGCATTTCCATCTATCAGGAACTTCCATAGATAGAAAGCGCTGGCAGCCGGAAATTGGGTGAAACTGTGAACATAAATGGCAAGGGCTTGGACCACTGCCTGCGTCTGGCCTAATGTTTGTTAGGAAAGTAGTGAAATCATCCCGTCTAGGGGCTTGGTTGGTGAAAGTTAGCGGTACGGGAGGGCGTCTTACGTCCCCCTCTCGAGCCAGTTGCCCAAACCGACTCCGTGCAACCCTGGAGCGTGCGTTCACAAACTCCGTCAAGTCAGTGAACGTTGGATCCCGGCCACTCATCGATATCGTATCTGTCACTTCAGCCCATTTGTGCTGCAATGGCGAGGGAAGAGAACGCACGATTCTCTCTACAACCGCAAATGAGTGCAAGTCTGAAACATAACGCATTTGCGTCAGCGCCATTTCACAACTGCGCATTTTTATGCACAGGTCCGATAAAGACTTGGCTGCTCCAGTGGTCTGTCGTGCAAATCGAAACAGACTTTCAAGTAGACAGCGAGCAACAATATGAGGCTGACCAAAGAGATTGCGTAAAGTCTCCCGAGCCCTGGAGTATGCCACTTCCGGCGGGAGCATCACACATTCTTCAATGGCCGCCTTTGCGTCGCCTTGACAGTAGTGGATCAAATACAGGAGCCTCTGACCGGCGTCCTGAACCTTGCTCTCAATGTATATCTCAAACTTGCGGGTGGACCTCCAGTAATGACTAGGATTACCATCAAAGTATGATAGTTCCACCTTGGATAGTTCCACAGTCGCTGTTACTGGAGTGATGGAAACGGCCGGTTTTGGCGCTGGAGATAACTGTCTGGTAGCACCAGCATATCTTAGGGGTCTTTCGTCTAACTGGCAGGATTCCACGTACTGCTCTAACCGGTCAGTTGAGGCCACTGTTTCCCAGGCTTCATCTGGTGAATCCTCCTCGGCCTCCAGCTCAATTTTTGCTATCTCAGTCTTGCTCTGTGCCTCTAAGAGAGCACGCTGGAGCTCGACTTCTCGCTTAACCCTATACTCCTGGGGCTGAGCAATCCTTTAAGCTTCCAAAACTACGCTACTTTTACGACTGGATGCACAAAGTGGCTTACAAGAGCCGGGGCGCGAAGTAAACTGCATTGCAAGTGTTTCCTCCGCAACTTCAATAGTTTTCGCGTCCTGGGCTCCTGTTTTCTTCACGTTTCCAAAGGTTGACATCCTTATTTCGAACTAGACGAGGTAAGGTGTCGAGTACTCTAACGGGCGAACGGTATCTTCGAGTGACGCGTAATACCAGAACCTCCGGGCAGGCAAAACAAAGTCGGGGCTGAGTTTCTATACGGTACTATTAATATAAGACAAATTCACAAATTATACAAACCTCGACAGTAGATACTCGTCCAAGACAAATGGTGCACTTGGACTAGAAAGGTACACACCAAAGGAGCAAACAGGCTTCCACGTGGGACAGTCACACGTGCACAAAGTCGGTCACAAATGGCCGGATGACCTCAAGGCTAAATGGGTGAAGTGGTAAGGACAAACAAACGCTAGTTCATATATACGCACTAAACACAAAAGTGGGGCGGGGGTTACAAATAGGGACAGAATAAACGTGGGGAATTTCAAGTGTCAGCGTGATGAACGATACAAACACCTATGGTCTGCCTCGTGGAGTCCTCGTTTATAAGTATAGCTTCGTTGTTCAAGGATCTTAAAAGTCAAACGTGGAGTTTGTCTAATATAAGTGAGAAGTTTACATCATGAGCGCACGAATCATATACATATTTCTTGGGCAATAAAGCAGTTTAGAATACTTAGGAATCACTTGAGATGTGGCGGGTGACATGTTGATTTGTTCGGAGAAATTACATTAAACGTTACGAAAAGCCTACTCGGCTAACATCCTTGCATTAACGTGCAAAAATCGGAAACCACAGAAATCGTGTACTGACAGTCCCCGTACATGCTGGAGGCTCGGAAGTCCTTCAAAAACAACTTTTGCTTTTTTCAGTGTCGCTTTTGCTGGAAAATTGTTTTCAGCGAAATTTCAGGCAGACTAAAAAAGAGAGGTCTTCAATAACTGCCCAATTAGGTGGAGGCCTCCTGGTCGTTGTGTTCTTCCCCGTCAGCGGATTCCATTGATTTACTGATTAAATCGCCATAATGAATGTATGTTGGTGATCACTAAAATGAATTCAAATTGCGGATTATTTCCAGAAGAAACAACCCTGTACACTAGCGTACAGTGTTATACTTCGCAAGCTATCCGAGGTTGGCTGGTTGGGTTTTAACAGATAAAAGAAAGGGAAGGTGTACAACAAGAGCGTATACTGATCTTCAAGAATGAGAAACAGGGTAACGCAACCCAACATCGATGTCCCTAAATCTGTTGCGCATCAGAATGCTAACAACCTTAAATCGCCTATGCAATTTTGACTACGGTGAGCCAGTGGCATATAGTTAGCTGCATCCGGATGTTAGCCATCGCTTGCTGACAGTAAGTGTTCCGAGTTGATATATCGGGACGGGACGGGGTCCAAATGGATGCGCCGGACGCATATGGGATTTTTGTTCCTTGTACACTTTGCTTTTGCATATAGGACTAGTCATGAAAAACAACTCAAAGTTTGATCTAGATCTGTGCGGTCTAAATGGCTTGTTCAGCGCAGCTAGCCAGTGATCAAGGTGCTTTCGGCTCCTTCTGAATAAGAGATCAGCTCAGGATTCGGATAAGTTGTTGATGTTGCATCCAAATCCCGTTTCCCTTTAGTGGAATAGACAATACGATAACAAGATACAAGATGTCGTAGTCAATCGTCAACCAGGAAGAACAGTATGAAATTCCTTTCAGCGGAAAATCATCCACAATTTGAATCGCTGTTGCCGACTCTGCAGAAACTTTTGGAGCCATGCGAGGGATCAGAGGCTAGGCAGCCTGCTACTTTGCATCCTGGCAGCTTCACAATTAGGCAACTTTTGGTGTGTCTAAGCACAAACTTATGGAAACCAAACGTTTTGCGATAATCAGATATAGGTAAAACGGCCTCGAACGAACCTACATGTTATCCCGCGTGTGCTGCGACTCGGTAGAAGAAAGCAACAGGACTACGAACTACTGAAAGTAGAAGGCACTCCACCAGCCAATCAAACAACCGAGAAACCGACCACGACGCAACACAGAGCATGAGCGGACCAGCCAGAATCCAAGTACAATTTTCGTCAATAGCCGATCAGGTTACAGCGCAAAAGCTGCTCTTTGCCAACTATATAAACGCAAGCACAAATGGGGGGACTATCCACCCAACAGCGCACTGAAGATGTCTCCTCGAATGGTGACGAAACGTTTGCAAATCTATTGCCAAGCGAACAGGTCAACAGCCGCCCGATCAAATACCAGCAGTAAAATGTGTTCGAAGAGCTCGATTATCAGCAAATGCGTGCATCCCTACCACTGATATTTGCATCCTCCATCTGGTCATTAGGCTTCTCATACTCAAATCGGCCATCATCCAGGTGATTCGTTACGTCCCTGCCATCTGGCAAAGTTTCGGAAACCCCAATAGACGCGCTAGTTGTCTCAAAACCTAATCTTGCTCAACCTTAATGATAACTTCTTATCTTCAGACGTAGCTTCAAAAGGCCTAATAGTAACCTTCTTTGCAGCACAAAACAAGTTAGCACATGATTCCACTCCCAGCATATTTGCCAGACAATGCGAAAACGGACTGTACGGGTTTTAAGGCACTTGAATCTCACAGTTTATGGCTTCATAGCACCGAATTCCGCAGGAAAGTTTTACAACACGCTCGCCCGTGCACAGAGTCGGAATTTAGAGGTATTAGCCGTAATGAGAGAAATACCCATAAAATAGGCGACAAGTTGAGTTTTGAAGAGTAAAATCAATGGACGTTGTTGGGCCACAGAGATGCTTTACGGGCGATTAATTGAATGGTCTCACATCAACCGACGTATTCCAGAGAGGAAGCAAACTCCTATGCGCTGTCACACATCATTGTAGTCAGAGTCAACTGAGCAACAATACCGGCTCAAATCTTTCTGTTGGTATTTGATTTTCACATGGTTTATCTGAGTTCAAGGCTGATTTGTCATTGAAAAGCGCTTGTATTGTTTGGGCTAGAAAGGAATGATCTTCAGTCCACAACTGGAGAAGTCGCTCCCGATCATCGGTGCACTGAGCGTCAAGCTCATATCTGGGCCGAAGTCCACCTTCCCCAGCAACTACTTGCCTGACTTGGACAGGCATATCACACGAGAGTATCAGGGTGCTTATACTTACTTTTGACCGAAGCGACCGCGGCAAATCCCTATATGGGCTGTCTTTCTAAGACTCGGAATTTTCCTTGTCAGCTCGTACGATGACAAAAGAATCGCCAACGTTTACCTCGTTGAACGAAGTAAAAAAGCCTCGACCCAGTAAAGCACCTTCTGTCTTGATCTTATTTTGATTTATTTTGCTGAACACAAATTTAGACACAAAGCGGTGTTCAGCTGAACGAATTCGCTGAGCGAATAGGAAGACATGTATGAGAACCGTGTGTGTGTGTGGGAGGTCAGTAAATGAAGAGGTGTAAGAGCGAATGAAGCCCTCCGGCTACCGGGAGCCGAAGAATAGGGTTTGGTTAAGCTATCCAGCCTTGTATCAATAACCTAATCCAACAAACAACGGGACAATCTGTTTTAGTCTGAGAATATTATATAACCTCCGACTCAAAAGGCTGGTTATGTTTTTTCTTGAGGAATCCATCCTAGAACCAATGACTCAACGGTTTGGCACGCTTGACTGGAAGGGGGGTTGGTTTGGGTCAAGGAGAGTGTAGATTAGAAGATTGACTATTGATGACGCAAAAGAAAATGCTTTTGAAGGCTTACCTGTCTCAAGGACCTTATTAGATAATTCTTTAGGGGTCGTGGTCAACCGCTGGGCGGTAAAAGCGTGAAGTTTTTATGGCCCACGTTTTCTACCCTGCCTTCCTTGGATCGCTGTTTCCATGATCAAGGATAGATCAGCTGCCTTTGGGAAAAGCAACGTACTGCTTTCAAGCGCATATCGCAGGGTACGGTGCGATTTTACCAACAGACAACCTTATAACACATTTTTGCAGCATCGGAACTCACTGCCATTCGTCTTGCTGCCCCCTTGGTATTTTCGCATGCCTGGACCTTGAAGAGGCTAACTCCGGCCAGTTCATCCTGGAAGATTATGGCAGTACTTGGACTTGCCTTTCACGACAAGAAGACAGTGTTAGGTCACGCGTTTTTAATGTATTGTCTCCGGGAGACAACTCCATCATCATCATTATCAGCTGCAAGAACCGCGTACTTGTCCTACAGTGGTTATAGCTGCAACCATTGGCCAACCAAGAGGATATTTTAGAACATTATGACGTTCACTTGCCTTCAGAACACGGCAGCAGACTACCTCTACGATATCGATACCGTTTTCTTTATTATAAGCTATAGAAACCTCCTGCCTTAGCTGCTTATCCGGTTTCTCTACGAGGCTTTCCTACACTAGCAATAAAGTCTTTGGATTCTAGACCTGATGTGCCTGCAATTCTGTGGGTTTAGGGCTTGAAGTAGCCAGGCGAGTTTTATCCTGTCAAATACCCAGTTTCCAAACTTCTCCAGGCAGAAGGCTATAGAAACAAATTCAAGCATATACCACCAATAATAGATATGAATTTGTGCAGCCGAAAAACTTCATGTGGACAAGAAATAACACACCATTCGGAATAATGTAGCTGTCTCTTTGGCCCTAATTTATGCCTACAGGACACAGCTGCTGCAAGAAGAAAGCGTTCGACGGCTGGTTAAAGTTCACCACCTAGGGGTAGCATCTAATGACGTGAACTTGATTAGATTCCTCAAACTTACACATCTATCTCGGACCCAACAAAGACAAAATGTACAATAGTTCGGATATGGTTTGCATGAGAAAAATGCCAAAATATCCAAACAACCCCGGCAAAGAGGCTGCCATAAAGGACAACTGCAAACCAGGACCAGCAAGATAAACGTTGGCATGCAACAACTTCACAGGAATGTCTGCGGAAGACTGGAACGTAGACTCACGACCTGTGGTGTTATGGAAGCTAGTTGTCCTGCCTATCTGCGAGAAGCCGACCAGTCTTGCCCGCGCGCTGGTGGATTTAATAAACTTTAATGCGTTGGGATTTTCACATCTGCACCCGGGATCTATTTTCCACAACTTTTAATCTAGTGATACTCTAAACATCTACGTAAAAAATACCATAACCAGAGCTGGTAAAAACATTGTTGCTCAGAAAATGAGCGCGCCAGCTAAACTGATTGAATGGCGATACTGGCAAACCTGCAGGCAGACATACTCACGCACAAGCGGAGTGCTTCTGATTGGCATGCACTTGCAGGATTTTAGGGAACTGTTTTAAGACTCTGTACGAGAGGGCGTATCACACAGACATTGTCGAGCTCACAAATGTCGCGAGATGTTTGGAGCAGTTTGCTTCAATATCTTTACGGACTAGATATTAAGAGGAAGATTGGCCAGCAAGTTTTCAACTCTTAATACGGGCGCCTGAAATCCGGCTCAGGATTTCGTTCATGACTTCCAAACAATTTCTCTCAAAACTAAGAAGTAAGGCCAAAGGAAGGTACAACGCCGCATCAAATAGACATTGAAAGTACAAAACCGTCACTCGTGATAACCAGTGTGAAAGCCCAGTGGTTGACGGAATAATGTGTGTCTATGCATAATGGATGATGAAACTTCGCAACACTTCTTCGTATTTTCACTATAGACGTGGCGCATAAATTAAATGCTTCGTTCGAAGGTCAACTTAGAGCCACAGTACCTTGCATACACATGATAAGAACAGTTCAAACACAGAGATACGTTAAGAGAGGAACGTTCGGTTTAGACAAAAATATCAGGATCTGGACGTAGCCCGGACTATCATAAACGAGAGCCTCAGCTGGATTCCGTTGTGTCACTTGTCAAAACTGAATTCGTGTGCAAGTGAGAGTATTTGTCAAGGTTCTGTTCGTCAGCCCACAGCTATTCTTGGAATAGAAGAACTATTATGCTGGTAAAACAGATGGCTCAAATAGACGTTTCTGAAGACATGGATCATTTAGGTTATAAATCCTATCAGCGCTTCTGAGATACTGACAGATTTATTTTCCGTTTGCCTCGTTAAACACCTTCAGCAAATATTTGGACGGGTAGGTTTCGCTACAAGTCACTCGTTTTAAACGTATTCCCAGAGAAATCGATTTAGTATCAAGCAAGCAGGTATGATTTGTATCTAAAAAAGTATTGGTGAGAATATGTGCACGTCAGCAAGAATATCAACGCTAAATTCAGTGCGAATGAATTTAGACCAGGTGTTTTTGTCATTCTCGATAAATATGCCGTCAGTCATAATAGATGTAGCCGCTCGTTTTAATCGGTAGTTTCATTGTAATCTCTGCTCATTTAGAAAACTCGCCAACTTCCTTCTAGGAGTGACCATCAGATCATCATTAGATAAGCACCTAGAACGACGAAGACAAACTCAACTTTACCACGACCACTGGGAAAAAAACTGGAATACATGCTTGTGCAGATGCCGTCCACAATGCACACCGAGGCCTGCGTATGAAAAAATCAATCTCTTTAGAACCTTGTGGTGACCTTAATGCTCTGAGCAGTGGTAAGTTTGCACCCCTAAGACGGGCCAATAGAAGTAAAGCAAAAATTTAAGAGACATCTAAGTACTTCCTTTTTTTCCCTACATAAGTTTTCTTATGTCTGCTGATTCGCCAATCTGCTGCATCTGACTGCTGACCTTCTCCAGTGCCTGATGCCGGAAAAAAGACCCACAGAAAAGAAGACAACAGTTATATTCCGAACAAGCGAGTGCGGGAGCGTGAGCACCTGCGAGTACGAGAATACAACTGTCTCAAGCTAGTTATTGGTGGAACACTGTCTAACTTGGCCCATTGCTGACGCACGCGGTCTGACCTTGGTACACGGCTGCGACGCGCTGCATGTTGCAGGGGCGTTGTTTGACCTTGACCAACGCTGACTCGCGTTGCTTGGGTTTGATACAAGGCTGTGAAGCGCTGTATATTGAGGGGGGGGGTTGTCTTTCTGGTCAACATCTAGCAGAACTGAGGGTCTCAGTAGATTTCGGGCATTGCTTTCAGGAATCTGACCTTCCTGATAAGTTTTTTCGTGCTTATCATCTCAGATACATTTGGGAAGAATTCTGTAAACTTTGTTGGGAATAGTTAAATTAATGGGAAGATTGTAACACTGGCAAATCAATGGCAGCTTTACGATATTCAACTAACCGAATATGCGGTACGGGAGGAGTGGCCACTCTAGCTGGAACTATTCAAATTTCCATGATGGATAGTAATAATACATTGAGTTAAACCACATTTGTGATCGACAAATTATCTACAATCAGTAACGGATAATTAACTACTTACTTGCTTACGTATGCATTGGAATTTTTATCAGAACTTCCCTCGGTACAACTCTAGCCCCTCTCATGACGTACCCGGATACTGGAAATCTAACAACTCGGTTTCTTGATTCGTATTTTCACGTTTTCCATGGAATCTACGGCTTGCAGTTGTATACCCACAACAGCTTCTACGTCGGTCTTCCAACATTGGGTGTTGAAAGGGCAACAACCTCGCCATGTTTGCACAGTTACTTCCCAAGAGAAATTTCTTGTTCTGTATGCTCTGAAAGATGTCACCAATATGGCTGAGGGGATCTGTGAGAGCACCCCAGGATAACTAACTCTAAATAGCAAGTGATGCACCGACAGATTGGGTGCGTCCGTGTACCCCTCTAGTTTTCAGCTTTACTGATCCACTAACCACCCAAATTAATGTGACTCCTCCAACAACTTCAAAGACTGGACGCAGCAAGATCTGTCAGCCTGAGAAGAATCCCCAAGCAATTGTATGAGGATTCAGTGATGAGATGCGACAAATGTAGCTTTCTGAACACTGTGTTTTAGGTAATTAGGATAGTGACTTACAAAAGCAAAATCAACACCTCTGGTGAGATCTTAAGAACACAGCTTGGCGAACTCAAAACACAGCGATTAAGAGGTAAACGACCTCTAGCCATGTCAAATGCGATTTCATTTGACTGTAATATGGCACGAGTTCCACAAGAAAGGCTAAAGCTCGCAATTTGAGTGTGAGCATACGTTTTTACTCGAAAAGAAGCCAAAACAAAGAGCATGATGTCATATGAGTGCATTTAAAAGTTGTTAGAATCTTCCTAATTCTCTTACAAATGGATAGACCGAGCCATATAACCAACCGCAACGTGGCCTGAAGTAAATCTATGCAATGGTAGTCCAATATGCTTAAGTGATAGAAGAAAAACTGATGAAAAACCTAGCAAGCTTGAAGAAACTCTAGCCGCCTGGAAACGTAACTTTCCAAAACTCAGGAAATCCACGCACATCAATCGAGTATGAACAGGTTCGCCTGTTCAGACGTGGCAATTCAGTTGCGCTCAGCGTGCACTGCTGGACTAGTGGTAACATGCTCGCCCCGCGTGTTAGAACTCCGAACTTCAAACCTTGGCCCGGCCAGAGATACACACTGATGGAGAGCTCTAATAGGAGCAAAACTCGGGTCTTGTGCTTCCTTCCCTTGATGTGGACTTACAAGAATAATTGCGCAAGAAAAGTAGTACCTTTGTTTGAAAGAGAATGATGTGAACGTGAATCTGTTCCCCTGGCGAGATTTCGATTTGAATTATATAGGCCACACGCCCTAAAATGCAGTAAAGGCATAATTGACTGAATTGCCTACAGTCGGAGAACTGCCGAGAGCCATAGTTCAACCAAAACGTGTAGGAGCAGTTGTATAAGGCGGCTTGTCAGCCTAACTGTTTGAGCCACGGGGGTCGAGAGTGCAGTACGAAAGTTTCCAACTGCTGTGCAGAATTCATGGGAAGAAAGCCATTACACAAGATCTCACAAGTGCAACGGCAATTTCGAAGTATAAGGCAAGATAAAATCTTCAGAAGACGGACAATTACCGTGGAATTCATCTCCTGTGCACAACTTGCGGCTTGTACCTATTTCAGTGGCATTCTGGAGTAAAACGATAATGAAGGATGGTGTGTGTGTCGAAGCGTTGCAGGACAAATTCATGACGAATGTCGTGAACGGATTCAACATCAAATTCATCAAAGTCTCCTACTCAGTCAGCAGAGAAAAATTTTGCTGTGCAGTTCCAGCATTTATTGCAGAGTGAATACATAACTGATGCAATCCCGGTCAGGGCGTAACCGAGCTTGATTCTCTCAAATCCGACTGATCTAAAAGTATCACCAAAGAGTGCATTGTCTATGCGAACGTATTTGACCGTTTTTCACGGTTTTGTTAGTCTAGAAGAGAGACCTTCCGCATTTTGTGTTAAATGTCTTCCTAATACTAAATGTGTGAATTTGTCACCTGGCATGTTTACAGCAATTACATACAGCAGCCTCTGAAGGGATCTGCAAATATTTGCAAGGTAAAGTTCTCGAGTTTTTGTACACGAATATTTAACACGCATGAGGATTGTTGAGGACAGGCTACCACACCTGGGACCTTCTCTACTCTAACCTACTTTAGGTGCGCGGAATCTTCACAAAGTCATATGATCACTATACGAGGCTGTGGCAAATCGGACAAAAAATTGCAGAACCGCATCTGAATATTTTTGGGAAATATTTAATACTGTTTGACTTGTTATGGGTTTTTACATAGGTGCATGCTTTTGTAGGTGTCTGCACCAAGCGTAGGATTTTCGAATATGTTAGAGAAATCCTCGAGCCTATAAAATCACGCAACAAATATCAGTGAAAGGATGAATCCTAGTTGGTTTTCAAGGCCAATTTCCAGCAAAATTACCCAAAATATAGCCAACAGTTTTTGCGTTGGTGGAATAGATAAAAAGTTAGAAACACATGTCTGGTATCTCTCTCCGCACACAAGGGTATAATACGGGTGAACGAAATGACCCCGCGAGGTAAACGGATATATATAATTGAGGCTGACAACCTTGTGCCGTTCTTGTGATTAATGATGCGACGACTTACTCTACTAAATATCTTGTTGTGGTGGGTCCAAGTTGAGGGACTTAAACAGTGGACTGATTGCTGTAAGTCTGTGTTTTACTACCTGGATTGTATATTGTGTGAGGGTTTTCAAGATACTCTCCTTAAAAAATTTTGAATTTCCATTTCATGAGCGAGAGATTGCTAGGATAAAAGTGGTTTTAATGTGGGAATCGGTCGACGGCCACGAAATGTTAGAAACAGACGAGCAGATTCATTGCAAAGAAAAAATTTTCAAGCCAAAAGCACAGAAACTATACCATTTATTTAGTGGTAAACTGCTTACTGATTTTTGGACCAGTTTATTTTGTCTTGCTACCTAGGCTACTACCTTCTTACACAGTCACAGTCGCACAGTTTATTGAGACAATCCAACTTACTATTAAATGTATATTTGCACAAACTTTCAGAAAGCCGCAAACAATATTATGAAGGCCCGTTTGTACCCTGTTTGTAAGGCGGGGCGGTTCCAGTTGACCCGTAACTGTCTTTTGAGTTCTTGCTCCGGCCATATGGTTGGTCCACAAACAGAGGATGTTTCCTCGTCAGCGAGGCAAAAGCATATCATCCGTTTATCAGGAGTTTTTATTTGCACTCCTTACAACATTTCTGTAAACCTGCCTGTTGCCGGGGCGGTCAAAGTGAGATCCAAATACAGCCAAGCAGTACTGAACAGCCACTGTACACCGAAATTAAGTGAAACTTCGTAAAACTGATGAAGTTTAAAAAAACTCATACAGTTTTTCACAGTGTTCATGGGATTCTTCCTACCTTAGGTGTGAAAATATTTTCAAGTTGCTTGCATTTGGCCACTGCTTAACAATTACCGAAAAATTCCACCAGCTAGATGGCTAGTTTGCAGAATGGTGACAGTTGAAAGGCTGAAACTTCCATATGAGCTCGTTGGATCACATAGAGGAGTTTTCATAGAACCAATAATTGGTAGGGCCGAAAAGTTGTTCAACCTGACAACATCATCTTAACAAAGTGATCGAAGGCAGGAACGTAAGCAGTATGAACTGGAGAAGTAAGGTCACAGTTTTTAACGCAGTCTCAACTGTTCATAAACATAGCATCAGTAAAATTATCAGGCCAGGATGGAAATATACCCTAAAGTTATAATATCACAATTTGTCTACGTCCGTATTAGGGCATGCAGTGAGTGTGCAACAATGCAACGAGTGGAATGCACTTGTGGGACGAAGTCATTTCGTAACCTCTTGATCACCACAAGATAGGGGGGGTAAGGGCATTAGCAGGGCCCAGCTTAAATACGGTTTCTTAAATTTGCTTGGTCAGTAAGGGCCTGCTGATCTCAGGGTCATGTTAGGTTCTTTTCTAGCGCGTAGCACCTGACCTCAACGATTGATCGACAACTCTTTTAGATATGCCGCATCGATCCAGAAGGACGTCAACCTTACACATGAATGAACTTGGATTCTCCATGATTGTTGAACCAAGAATTTTTAAATTGAGATGAAAATGGTGCCCTTATCATGAACTGATGCAAATGCTCATTAACCTGTCTTATGAGCCTACTGTCGGTACTACCAGTTTGAACTTCATGAATATACTGACTGTTAAATACCTTGGTCCATGTTTATAATAAATCTTGGTGTTATGATCGATGTCAGTGCAGCTACTTTTGCCTATGGCTCAAATCTTAACGGCATGGCATCGCACACTTCACTCAGTACCTTTTGTTTGGGGAGGCTCAGTCAGCTGCTTCAATTCTGACACGCTTCTTCATTTATTCGACAGTTTCTCAATAGCAATACGGAATAAATATCCAATTGAATGTTTCAACCCTGTTAATAGTACATGTAGACGATAGCTTGTATTAAGTTAAACAGATTAAATCTGCGCAGCAGGCTGATTTTCCATTTAGGTTAACAAGGCCTGTTACATATTTATCACAGATACGCCTCACTAGAATCGAGGCATTCTCTTCGCGAGAAAAATTTTAGATTCCTTGATAAAAGGTCAAGGGTGTAGAAATGGAAGAAAATCCGTCAACTCACAGGGCCTATTCAGTTATTTTCGAAAAACGAGAATTAGCTGGAAGCCAACTCAAATGGATTCAATAACGACCTCTGCTTCTCACTACGTTCAGGCTACTCTGATATCATACTCCAATCTTTTAGGATTCGTGACGGTAACGTACCTAAAGGCAGTTTTTTGGCTATGGTTATTTCATCCAACCTTTGCTTGACTAATTAACCCATGACACTTCTCTGGGACACGTTAGGATGGCCCTCACAAGAGGACACATAAGATAGCTAATATTACAACTAAAGAGTACATCATCATCATTATTATCGACAGCATGACATCAGTGTTCAACACCGATGTTTCGTTACCGTACGCGAAGAGAATGAACCTTAGCATAGTGTGACGGTTTGTACATCTCAGCAACCCATTGAGCTATACTGGGGAGTGTCCCCGCGACACTCAAAGAATCTCTCGTACAAAGTTAGCCAATAGTTACAGGTCTGAAAAACACAGTCTCCTGGTCCTCCAGTTAGCGGTTGGAACGTGTAGCAACCTGTTCCGTAGAAATGGTAATGCATTTGCATCAAATGCAAAGGCTTTGGTTGAGGGCCCTAATCGTCCTCCTGTCTAGGTGTGGGCTCCTTGAAATTAATCCCAACCCACGTACAACCATAAAATTGCACACTAAATATTAGATATACCTCAAGTTCGATTATCTGCTCGTTGGAATGCAAACTCATTACCTGTCAGTGTGTCCTGAAACATGAATCTCCTGTGCGATTTCTCACCAGCCATACTGCCATCCATTCGAATCCAGGGAGATGCATGTGTCAATGGCGCTGAATACCACCATTAATTTAACAGCTGGGAGCGACGTTCTATTTTGGCAACGGGGACTACTGTTAGGCAGTGTTTGGTGGATATCTGTATGGTATTCCAGTTACTGATGAGGAGAAGCAGCACGTTGAAACCCTGATTTTTTGTTCTAACGAGTCTCCTGTTTTTAGCTACTGAAATCCACACAAATTCAGATGGGAGCGTGTCGCATTCTGGTTGCCGTGAACCTACTTCCTCGAAACCGTTCCTTAACTGTACGAATTTTTGTCCAACACAACAGGAACAGTCATCAGGATAATTTGCATGGCGAAAACACCGGGCAAGGAAGTTTATCAATTTAAAGCGTATCACAGTTGCATCGCTATCTAGATGGATTTGTTGGGAGACAGGTGGAACATGTGACACGTTGGTTCGGCAGTCAATTGCTCCACCGAAGCTAGTTTGCCCTAGACACCTGTATGCCTGTGATGGTTCAAAAATTCTGCTGAAAAAGTGTAGGTAAGATGTTGCGTCAAATGTCTTATGCTGTACAGCCCTTCTCTAAACCATAGACAAGGGTAATTTCACTGCTACCAATCAAAAAGCCGGTCAGCTGCACTTACTGCAATAAAAATTATATCCACAACGCTTGAGAGGAGGGTCACAGAGCATTTGCATCAATTTATTTTGTGAAAACAAGCTTGTTATCAGCCGATATAAAAGTCCGCACGTCGATCATGCAGCATCTAAATGTAACAAAAAAACTGGACATCATTCTTGATCAATGTGGTGTGCAAATAACAGGGAAAGACTTAAGTCTGATCCTGAAAATAGCAGAACTTTACTGACAGAGCATTGTTGTGACGTCTAGCTGAGAAGGGTATTTCAGATGTCATTTGCAAATGAGTCTAGTTTGCCCTGGATTGATGTGATCTGTTGGAAAGCGAAATGGCATAGAATGAATTCATCCCGAAACTGTTTCGTTCTCATTGCAGCGTCCAGTTTGCTCTGTTTAATTTCATTTTTGAAACTCCATAAAAATAGATTTACAGACTTGGAGGGCATATCTTGGGATCTGATTAGTTGAGACTCCTTCTTGGTCCGTTAAACCTTGCACCTGAGGACCGGGTCTGAAAAAATGCCCATTTTTGGACCGTATTGTTTTACTGAGATAACCGACTTTTCTGTGAACGAAGACAAGTGCTGGCGAAGGAAGGCCACTTTTCACGACTGGCTTTTTGCCTTTCAGACCTCAACTGGTTTTCCCGCAAACGACGGAATTCTCGGCAAGATTAAATAAAAAGTGAACATTTCGTAGGTTTCGGTTTTGAATTTTGATTACGCAAAAAGACATGGTTAGCAGTGGCAGTCTAGCTAAGATGACCTAAGGGTAAGAATAGAAGAGATCAGTTTTTACAGCAACCGCCAGCCGATCTTGACAGCCAAATGTTGGGTCAAGTGACACTTCCGATTTCCTTTTTTCTGCAGTAAATTTCAAAAATGTCTCTCAACTTTTTTTTTACCTTATTCCTACAGTAATGCATCAGCTCATGAGTGGCTCCTACGGAGTCGTGCAGAAATCCTTGTTTTCACGCCATGTCTAGGTTTGCAGCGGGTCGACGTTTACAGAGTGTGAGCTCATGTGAAGAATTCCTTTCGACAGTTGAATATTTCTACCGAACACAGTTCAGTCGCCTGTCACCGACATCATTTCCAGTGCATTCGGCATGTTGGTTTCCCAGCGTGACAACAAAGCTTGACAGCTGTGGTCAATTTGTCGCCAGACAGTCTAATGGTAGAATTATGTCGATCATTAGCACCGCTCGATTAAAGTTTCTTTTCCATTTTATAACAAACCGAAGACAATGATGTTGGTCTGGTGGCTGAGTTCGCATATGCAATTTTTGCCTCTATTTGGTCAAATCCTGATTGGTTTGTTTGGGTGTGCTGGTAAGACGCGGAGAATATTGTTGTCTGCTGTTTCCTCGGAGAAAAATATTCGTCGTCCATAGCTTACGGTCTGTCAATGCACAACGGACGTAAACATGGTTACCTGCGATTGTCATAAGTGCGCGGCTTTAAAAGTAAAGATGCATCAGGTGTTTATTAAGAAAGATACCTAACATGTTCCCCGGTGCTACACACCCCAGTGAGGTTACAAGTCGCCCAGGAGAACTTACGGCAAGTTGTAACAGTGTGTTTTCAAACGGGTACGTATCCAAAAAAGCTGTATCTTCCACAACCTTTATGTATCTTTGCCGATTGTCCTTTGAGTAAGTTTTCCTGTGAATGACATAAATTGATGTTAGCACAATTTATTCTACAGTCTGTTCGAAATTGTCCTGAAGATCCTACGTTTCTCCCATTCCAGCTAATTCACCAGACGTTGTTAAAGGATTCACCATCGAGGAGTGCCGAGATGTACCTTGTACACTAAAGGCTGGTCAAACGTTGACAGGAATAATGGTTTTCGAACCAAGTGCGTTAAATTTCTTTACATCCGTATCAATTGTGGACTTTGGGTCAGCCAAATGGCGTCGGTCGGAACCATACGAACCATAGGTTGTTCCATACGAACACGAGGTCCCTTGCCCTGAAAGGAAGCAGAACATAAATCACGAGTGCAAATTAATGCCAGAATATTGACAGAGATAAAACAACCTATCTTTTTGCCAACAGGCATGCCCAATGTAAAATCCGACTTGAAGTGCTTTGTATTCGGTAATTGTATTAATCCTAGTTCGAGAGGAAATTATCAGCTCATAAAGCTGGTAAGTTTTTTCTGGTGGGTTTGAGCATTTTCGATTAAACTGTCGGATGAATGCCAGCTTCGAATGGTTTTGAACTCTGGAATTTTCGATTAAACTGTCGGATGAATGCCAACTTCGAATGGTTTTGAACTCTGGAAATAATAAGTAGCTGATATTCAGCTTTCATCCTGTAAGTGAACAAGAGGCAGTCCACAGCCGTCCTATCCTAATTCGGAATTAGCAACAGTGGGCATCTGACGTAATCTCAAGGTTTTGAACCCTCCACTTCCGGCTATAACTTGAACACTTGACTGACCAGCGACGAGCGGCTGATCACTAGTGTGGTTAACTCGAATTTGGGATATAGCGCCACTTATCCTTTATGTACCGGAGGCATCGCGTGGCCACGTGCTGATCGACTGGTTGGATGAATGGTGCTGTATTCTGCCAAAGCACGAGTTAATCACACCGCTGATCAGCATCATGTGTTCAAACGACTAGTCAAGATGTCGCCGATCGAAACCCTTTGGAAATTGCTTAGGTACGCACTGCTGATGAGTACCAAGTAGGATGAACCAGCTGTACAGTGCTCCTCAGATTCCCAGTACAGATCGCCTTGACTTTCGCAACAAAATCTTACTTGGAAATTCTCAAATATTCCAGCACTACCGACAGATGGCTAGAAGTCTGAAAATGGGAACGATATAATATAAATATAGGTATGCACAAACTTTCTATAAAAAACCGCAGCTAGTATTTTTTTCGGGCAACATTGGCGTACGTACAGCTTAAGAGTTCAAACTGTGTAGATAATTCTGCGCTACAAATCGGAAACGATGTTTCGCGAGTGTCATGATTAGTGAACTTACCCTTAATGAATGAATCCACCGGGTACGGAGGATAACGTTTTCAGAAAATGTTTGATCATAGCGTTATAACATCCCTGCACCCGATCAAACGTGCCACTAATCACCGCCGCTGCGTCTCGAACCGGTCCGAGAAGGAAGATAGAAGTTAGCATTCGGAGTATGACCGATACTGAGCACAAGTTTTGTAGTTGAAGAGGTCTTCGTTGTCTATAAAGCTCGCCGCAGAATTTCTCGGTATGTTTAGTCCAAACAAACTTAGTTTGTGGTTGGCTGTTTCATTTTGTCAATGTCGTAGCCAAACAATCAAACCAAGGACAACAAGATTGCTTAATGCAATGCAGTGGAAATAGGCAAATGACTGAACTTCTGCACGTTCCTTCAAACATCTGAGTTCAAAGATTTCTATTACCGACCACACCATGTTCTTCATAATTGTGTTACTATCAAAATATGGAGAATGATGAATAGTCTCATACCGATAAATACATTGCATGATAACACCTGGGATGTGATATGGCACGTTGAATTCGCTGCAGAAACGACTTACTGGTATTTCCATTTTAGCTGATTAGGAAAATCTAGACTAATTAATTTTCATGAGCGAATTATAGTTGTGTATCAGTTTGAGCGTATTCGTTTTTACCGGAACAAAGGGCACAGAGAACAACATATAACTGTGCTTTTCATGCAGTTTTCACTATTCATATTTACCAGGAATCCGAAATGCTTGTTGTCTGCATGAATGATATTTTTCCCCGAATAGGGAACCTCCTACGAAGCACGCTATCCTAGCCCCACAACTGTGACGCTGAATTTAAATTGCAAATAGGAAATTACTCTTAGTTCGGCCCAGGTATTCCCAACTCAAAATACTGTGTTCTCCCAAAATCATGATAGCTCTGACTAATAGCCCGATGCGTAGTTGACTTACTTCTGAGCAAATCTCTCAAACTGTGCTTCCCCCGGTCATTGCTAAATGAATGTTGTGGATATGGAAAGAAGGGTCGACCAAAGGTGTACATGTATGAGCTCTGAGCATCGCAAAACGTTGCGGTCACCCAAAAATTATTATCGCATTCCAAATAGTCCATAAAAAACTAACGGTTCAATTGTCCAGTTATATGCGACACAAATTACAGGGTTTTTATTGACAGAATCCGCCTGCATTTTTCGCCAATTTCTATCCGTAATATTTGATCGCATGGGATCCTGAACACTCGAGACATGCACAGTGTGATACTGAAAGCGTTGCTATATGGTTGTTGAAGATTTTCTGCGAGGACGGAGACGATCTATAACAGGGTATAGATATGGGTTCGAGAAAAGAAAGAAATGGAGAGATGTTTGATTAATGAAAATATGGCCTCGAAGGAAGGCAACGGACGCACCGATACACGTGCAGACTTGGCCCATCTCGTGACTCACTAGAAGATTTCCACGGACAATTTGCAGTATAGTTAAAAAAATCATTAGTAAACCTATGGATCCTTGAACATGCGGCCGTACCAGCATGAGCAGAATTGCAGCTGCGGAAAACCAGCACCGCCATGCCATATCGATTGCAAACTGTCCACTGGCACACTCAGGTGTATTTGCTAAAGCTTCCAGCGATAAAATGTGCCTGTGCTGCAGATGCCCTGGTTGTTCACTCATCACAAGCAAAATCGCTTTTCTCCAGAGAAGGGAAAATGCTTGGGTAGGTGTACTATTATCTCCAGCATTTTGGCGCTTGTTATATGCAGGAATTTTTGCCTCTCAATCATCCACCCGCTGGTTCGTGAAAATATCACCGGTGAAATAACATAATGTACCGATTGACGATAAAATGTCCAGTGACTTTCAAAAGCACGTTTAGACAGCTGGAGAAACAAACGCTGATTCGTTTCATGCTCTACTTTATCGGCCAGCCAAAAAGTTTCTCACCATCGTTCCGTGGGTGCGTGTGACGGGACATTTTGGCCTCAATTATTGGTCAAAATTTCCGTCTCCGTATGTGGACGGATGCAGCTTCACAGAGCCTCCGTGTCCAGTGCAGCCTGGACGTTTCTATACAACTACTATTCAAACGAAAGTGCCAAACAAACAGGTGGGTGCAAAGTTTAATACCATGGAAATTCTCATTCAACATGGTTTGCTTGTAATTTATATTTATTGTCCATTACATGGGTAATAGCTTGAGCATCGGACTGTAAGCAACAGGTGACACAGTTGTAAATAATGAGCGGTTTATCAAAATTCGGAATTTATCGTATAATTTCAGGAAATAACTAATCAAAGCCTTCCGTATGTTTCTGGGAGACGCACCTGTGTAAAACCTTTTCAAATGGGGACCCTCTGATGTACACCCGATAGCAACTTTTGAGTCACTGCCTCTAAAAATTAGCTTGCAACTGTCATCCAGTAGATTACATGTCCCAAATCTGCACGCGCAGCTGAAAAGTCCTGTTGATGAAGAAACTCTGACACTGTGGATTTTTTGATTTTACACGTTTAAATTTTAAGAGAGTCAAATTCGAAGCCGATGATTCTCAATGCTCATATCTTCTGCTAACCTTGTGATTAGCGGACAGTTCCGAAGAGTTTTGGCGCAACTTCTGACGGTTTCGACACAACCACTCATTAAACTCCGGCAGAACATTGTGCCATTCTCAAACTCATCGTAGATCCAAATACAGAGGGGTGTATTTTATCTTATGTGTTTTACGCATAGCAGAAACAAATAGGGTTTTGTTGAGCACACTGCCATTGCACAGGATGCACAGGTGCTCGTGAGGGGGTGGATTTGGCAATTTTCTGCCTGACGTCAACTTTTTCATGAAAAGCACAATTTGATCTACATATAAGATCAACCCTTCCCGAATGTTCATCGGTGGCCCATGTATAAAGACTGTAACTGCAGCAGAGACGCCCTGTAGCCCCATTCCAGCAAACGATGACAAACATTATCCCATAACCCTCAATGTGTTTTGTCCAGAATAAGTGTGCCAAAACTTAACTGTTCGACGAGGTATTTGACCTTCGGATATTTCTAACAGCAACGGTTTACCGGTTAAGACGATGCATAGTTGAGAATTTCGAAACGAACCATGGTGAGATTTCGCCTCAGTGGCCACAACCTTGCAGGTCTGAAAACTAGATTGTATTCTATTTCGTAATACATCAACGGCTTGCTTGTTTGAGCTCCTGTTCTGTCGCCGAACAGGACCAGATAGTATCTCAAAAGAAATTATTCAGAAAATGCTTCCTAATTAAGAACTATAACTTGGTCACATTCAGTTGATAAGTTATTATTGACTCAATAAACTAGATTGTCTGTTAACAATAAATCAGAGGTTGATTTGGTTGAAAAGAAACATTTCTACCAACCCAGTAGTAATGCGGCCGCATGGCTATGCGTGTCCTTCACAAAGAGAGGGGAGTGTATCAAGAAGTTTTTCAATACTATTCCGATACAACCCATATTCGCAGAAGCCCTCTTCAATTCCGTTAAACGTAACAGTCTGTGTCAGTGCGCGACAGGCTAGTCAGAAGATTATTAGAAAATATTACTTAAGAGACAGCAGTGACTAACCTAAACCACCTTTCTACATTTTGGAACCAAACCACTCATTACAAGACAGAATCTTTTCATAGACTGTTTGAAGCCGTAGGCAAAGCAAAATAAGACAGAGAGCACCTCGCTTAAGTATCATTGAAACCTACTAAACAATATACTACAACGGGTCGCTGGTTTTACGAGCAGAAGTCTGGAAGACATTTGTGGTTTCTTGCTTGTTTCAATCCTGTTTTATAATACCCTCTATGGACTCCCTGACATCTGAGACAAGCAACCCTCGCATTTTGAATTATCGATATAGACTAGATACAAAACCCATAACAAACTGAAGGATCATCCTAGAATAACCATACAAATAGTTGGTACCCTATAGTCCAAGGTTTACAGATTCCTAAGGTAAAATCTTTGGTCCTTAGACCACCAGGATTGATATCCACAGAATGGTGGTAGCAAGAGGAGAAGCACCTGAAGCCGACTCTGACTCAAAAGGCTACTCACATATCCTCTGATCAGCAGTGCCTTTGTCGTATGGCGTAGGATGTTTGTTTGTGTTATGTCACCAGGCAATGATGTGTATGTCGGTACTTGGTATTATTACTGAGTGACTGAGCAGATGAGTTTAAATGGAGTGAGGTACTACGTATGCCCACCTGTCCCTCAATAGAATAGACAGTTTCTCGTTGGATGTCCTTGCTGCCAAATATTCTGTACGAATAGGCCCGGGTTTTAAAAGGAACAAAAATGAAGGCGGCCACAATCAAAGATAGTTTTCCGTTGGATTTTAGGGCCTTGCTGGCTAGATCTTAGCTTCTCTCTAAGTACGGGTACAAACTATAAAAAATATGGCCGGTAAAGGTGACGAGCGTCCTGGTCGAGCCGCTCCTCTGACGCTGGCATTTCATCTTGCTCTCAGATTGTTTTTGTTCGACAACGGATACTAGCCCAATTCTGCCATTGTCTTCAACAATACACCTACATGTGTGTTGGCTTCAGTACCGATAAAAAGTAAAAAAAACTCCTTGTTCGCGACCATTTCACTTGAGAAAATGCGGCTCCTCTAAATTGGGCACCTTTTCCAAATTTTTTGTGTTTAATGTTATGTTACGGAATTGATTACTAATGCGTTTCTATCGGGAAAGACAACACACATGTTGTTGTTCAATGAAAGCAATGAGCGGTACGCAAAATGAAACAAGGAAAATACATTTACTATTGTTCATGTCGACCAATTCACATTAGAAAAACAAAGTACCCAGTTAGTTGTTGATTAGGTGATACCTGATCTGTTCCCCGAGCTTGACGTATGGCCTGCTAACGTTTTCTCACCGTTGAAGCAAACGCTAACAGTGTGCACCTGGGTGGGCTAGATGTTGTCCTTTGCCGTAACAAAGTAATGCTGATTTGCATTTGTAAGAGATGTTGTCCTTTGCCGTAACAAAGTAAGGCTGATTTACATTTGTAGCCCATCGATTTTGGCAGTTTGACCGTATTGTGTGTAACTGTGGAAGCTATTGGCCTGTTGGGTTGCTTGCAAAACTGTCATACGGTCATAGATTTGTGTTGATACAGGTTACGGAGTTCACACCCTCGTATTGGGGGTAAAACCACTCAATGAAGAACAAGGTCATGAACTTTATTAGTGTCAAGTTGTGGCCTCGTCTACCATGGAAACTGTGACAGAGACATGAAAATGAAAGCCTGTTTTGAACGTTTCAGGACGATGGTCTCCTTTATAGGATTGCCGAATTAATGATTGCTTACTTAAACTTACCTACTTACTTAAAACTCCCTTAAACTATCACACGAGATAAATGAAAAAAAAACGTTCAGCTCTAACACCATTTCGATGACTAGCTGCCATGCTACCGGAGGGAAGCACGAGGGCTGGGATACTGCCAGGTTGCCCAAGCCTAGACAGGGGAAGTCGAGAGACAGAAGTCGGGTTCGAACCGCGGACCTTTCGGTCAGTAAATTCGCGGTCTAACCGCTAATCCATCTCGCAAGATACGCAATGATATATACAGTTTCTGTTGACAAGGGAATACCACGTTATGGTTAACGTACCCCCCTCACTAGGGGATCAATTACATCCAACTCAACCAGATAACGGAGGCCTTGGACAGAATTGGAACCCCACACTGCCGGCGTTGTGGTGTGGCAACTGAGTTAACCCGGATGCTGCTCAAATTCGCACATATGCACTTCAATCCATGGTGATTCACTACAATTATGCTTAACAACAAATAGCTTGTGCTTGTCAGTAGTCTTAGCGAACCCCTTGTTCAGTTTTGAGATAGCATAAAATAGAAGCGGATTTGGAAAAAAAAATGTTGCAACTCAGACGACAGTTTCTTTGAATGGGAGTCGAACTCGGGAACTTGATATTTTACGAAAGAATGAATTTAACTTTGAGGAAATACATAGGGGAATATGGAACGCAACTGCACAATATTGTGAAATGAAGGACAGTTAGGACTGAGGATGAGGAAGTAAAACTCCATCACCACACCTAGTGTAACAGCCACCAAGGAAATTGATAAAACAAACCGAGGAAGCACGCCAAAGTATATGTATTGCACCGCGCCGAACAATTTAAAGATGGAATGTGGCAAACTTTGGTAAGTTATCGTGATTCACAAGAGTTTACGCAGTGGAAAAATATCGGAAATTAGCGCAAAATTTTAATCTACTATACTAAATAGAGTAGATTACAACATTTAAAATAAGATATTACAAGTCAGTGTAACGAAATAATAAACGATAAAAATATGGTTTGAACCAGTATGATGTGATATAGAACAAATTATCTGTTCAACCATATTGTAGCAAAGGAATTATTATTGTTAAAAAATTATATAAACTAATGGGGTGGAACTGAGTGGTAGGAGATATAATGTAACTTATGTGAATTTGATTCCCGCGGATGTTTATCGTCTTCATCACCTCTTGTTGAATTCTATTTCCACCTCCAGTACAACAACAAGGTTCAAATTGCCCTGTCAGACCAAAATTCCAAGACAATTGCCTGTGTAGAACTACATCTTGTTATACAACCCTGAATGCAGAATATATACACGAATAACAGAAAGTAAAAAAAATCGGGTATCTGTTTACTGTTTCTGTCATAAAATTGTTGTTCAGAGATTACCGGGAGGAGAGCAACTGAAGAAAGAATCTAGTTCATAAAGGTAGACTAATTAATGTCTGGACACTAGCCTCGTAATGCTCAGGATACCTAAAGTCCAAATACAAGTTGCGACGTGACCCGATGGGATTCCAAACATAACGTAACACAACACTGAATCAAATGATAGATTAGTTCCTCCTCACCTCTGCTCTGCATCGAAACTTCTTTACTCTTTGCGTTGTTGCCTAAAGATAATACACTACTCATAGGGCAGCTGAAACTCTTTGACTAGCCGGCCAAGGCTGTGAAAAAGTTAAGAGCACCGAAGTTAGTTGCAAGTATTGTCACCTTTTTTGAAGTGGCCAGCTGAACACCTGACTTCCAGGTCAAGTCAGATGGATAAACATTCAAAATTGTTTCTACCTTGACTGCGAGAAGTTGTCACCAAAGTCTTTGAGGAAAAATCGAGATCATGAAGAGCTAAAATAGGCTCGTTCATCTTATACCTAGAAGAAAAAATGCACATCTGGGATGCAAGAATCGATATTTCCAATACAGACTGGTGTGTGAGGTTTTCTCAAGATCTTGAGTGACGATACGGAAGTTTTTCGGCGTATATCAGGTAAAAGATAGATGAAGAATGAAAAATCTTGTAAAAGCACTCGGGAATGGGCAGACTAAGAAATAAAGACATTAAGCTCTCGCGGTGATGCAGTTTCCCTGTGTATGGTGACAATGCACTTGGGTTTCTAGATTAACGCTTCAGTGTATACGTTTCAAAATAGTTTTATCTACCAAAAGACAATAGACAGCTCTTGTAGGCCTTATAAACAGAGGCAAACAAACAAACAAATATACGAACAATCAGTTTTGAGGTTAAAAATTTAATGTCCTTAAACTAAGCAGCCATGAGTAAAATGAAACTTTCAAGGATCAAAATATCTGGTTCGGCAAAAAACCACAGAACAGTAAGCGAAATCTTTGAGTTATTGATAAAAAATTGGTGAGATTGAAAACCTACAGGTGACTAACAAAGTAGCGGGACAAAACAGCATCTTGAAGTACAGCAACCGTGAGGGTGGATGGGACAATTACCTTCCTAGCACTTGTACTGTAAGCAAGATAGATCATAAACCTATGGGCTTTCAACTAATGGAACAAAACGACCACCAGATTCAGATCCATTCAGTGGCATACGCATGCTTTTCGTAATGAAAGCAGACGAAAAACCAAACTTGGCGTTACATCGAAAAAGGCATTTATTTTGAAATGTAGTCAATCACATCTGGGGCGCTCAGGCGAACAAACCGAAAGGGTTCAGAAGGGTAAGTAGGTTTGTCCAAACATCATACAACCCAGTCATTTTAAACATCTTCAGAAAAGCTGAACTCAGAGAGATGAAGCGATGTCGTTTATCGACGCCGGTGGCAAGATTAGTCTACTCCCGTAGTTCAGAGTAATTTGCAAACGGACCATTTACCGTAGATTCACTAGATTCAAACAGACCGTGTAAATCAGCACTCATTGTGCAATGACCTGAATCTGAAGAGAAGCACTTGTCAGACAAGATTTAAATGTGTAATTTGCGAACAGTTGTTTTCGCTAAGGTCTAGGCCAGCAAATGCGGCTATAAAGGAAATACAGCTACAAGAAAAAAAGTATATGGGAATAAGTTTCGCCCAAAAGGCTCTGAAATACGGATCCGCTCATATCAGTCATTCTGATTTGGTCGGAGAAATGCGCTTGTCTGGATGAGACAGGCTCAATTCCTTCATGTGACTGTCGTTTGAACAGTTCTCCTCCTGTCTTCGCGCAGTTATTTTTGTGATTCCGCAACAAAGAGAAAATGCTATGTACTCGAGTTTCGTTCTTCTTAGAGCTAATCAGCGCTACCTATCCTTGGTCATGCCGGGGTTCGAAATCCGGATATCTGACGTGGAGCTTGCCTCGGCCACTGAGAGTGCGTTTTGAGGAAGCACTTTGGAACTAGTCAGTGACACTTGATAAACCACTTTTGGTGCTACCGGATTGACATGGAGATTATACTGTTTAAGCTAACTTTTCTGCTGCCTTTCCTCGGCACCAAGACGCAATTTTTGTCAGATAAAATAGAATAGGTAACGGAGTATGGGTCTTTGACCGGTACCTAATATTCAATGTTGAAAATGAGCAACCATACACCGGTGAAGTAATTTCTAGGCAAACGGACACGAAATACGCTACTTAGAGTGAGGTTCACGTAATGGTTTCGTGCACCATACTGTGTCTGAAAGGTAACTGCTGAGTGCTCTCCAGTGTTCAGCCAAGTGATGCATTAGGGTGATCCTGGATGCGTGAATGAATTGACAATCCCTGGAAAATCTGGCACGTCAGTTTTCTAATTCGCACTCCTTTCCGTCCACTTTACTTAGTATTCGCTACGCAGGTTTCAGCATTGCAAAGTACGTTCATTCAAAATATTCTGCCCTGTGGAAATGCCTTCAGCAAGCACTTTCTTCCAGTGTCCCAAAGGATTTCTCATAACCATATATGCTATCGGATTGTCCGTGAGCGGCCTAAATCTACTTCTTGATGACTGAGTAACTTCAGAGCAAAAGGTCGGAAAGTAGATCAATTTGTCTATCACATTCTTGGACAGTTTCACATATTTATCTCGGATAAGCACGAGACCGAATTCTGCTAAAGACTACGCGCATGTACACGCCATATGTTGGACATCCGATTGTCTGAACCAACGTTCGAAGTTGGCTAAAAGATCTCGTGGTACAAGAAGAATATCATTACAACACGAGCATCCGTTTTACAATTTTTTCCAGTGTCTGATTTGTTAGATTACCGGTACCATCCCTACAAACATGTGTAACAAAGTTGGAGGATTTTAGACGGGAAGGTTTGGTTGCAAACATTTCGTCACTAGTCGAGATGACATCATCACTGCGTATTAGATTAGCGTTTGGTCGATATGAAGACATGGGGCAATGCTGTGTACGAGCGTATATACTTGTCGTTTTGGGCTGACCTTCACACCACACCAACCGCATGTACATTCACTTCAACTTTACGGAGGACAGTGGCCCATCATTAGTGCGTGACTCCCACCGGATTTTCAGAGTTCAAAAATAAATTACTTATATTAAGCGGGAGTGGCTACTCTAAGGAACAGAATTTTTGTAGACGGGTGATCCAGGTAGAAACCACCTGGTAACAGCGACCTCAGGTGATACCGCCAACACTTTGGACATATTGGATAGCTGGTCTCGCAAACTACTTGCTCGGACATGCGCCTAGTTGCTCTTCACAAAACGGGCTTGGTGTGATATTGTTTTGCTTGGGTATCTGATCAGACGTGCTGTCCAGATGTTTTGCGGGTGCCAATCACAGACCAACAACACTTAAAGCTGACCAACGATTGATAGTCAAATGTCCGAGCTGGATTCGTAGGTTTCGTTTAATTTTACACATGTGCTACTTTCGAAGGACTCCGATAAGTCTAAGTAAGACTGGCTTTAGTCTTGGATCACAGGAAAATCTAGCGTTGGGACGATTCAGCTAACAAAAATATAGTGCGTTCTCGAATTCCGCGTGTCTCGACACTCAAACGATCCATGCAAAAGCTACGCGCTATCAAGAGGAATGTTCGCGGTTGTATAGATAGTCGTTGTTCTGTTCGCTGAGCTAAGCAATCCGACCGAAAACGTTTCGTCACCAGCTGAGGTGGAATCATCAGCGCGCGATAAGCTGGCGGGGAGTCTGTACGTGGAAGTTAAGCAGTGCTGTGTTTGTGGTTATATTCGAGACCAACAATCCAAACGGCCAGTGATAATCAAGGCCACCTCCTCGCCCGCGTCAACAAGACATATACAAGCATAAGCACAGCCTTGCAGAACGCCAATACTCATAGACGAACCGCCACCTCAGCACGTACGGGTACTATCAATTCGGTTAGTAACGAAATGTCTGCAACCAAATTGCCCAACTCAACTAACAGAACAACGACCATATCTAACACAGGAAAGCACCTGCATGAGCGAACTGGGACATGTGGGACATCACGCAGTCCAGGACCGTATCAGAGGCGAGGAGTAATTTTGCCCTAGTTTCACACAACGAAACTATGTCCCTACTGCAATCATATCGCCTATTCATACATGACCACAGAAATGGTTTGATCAGTGAAAATGACTGCATCACATTGTGCAATGTTGTACTGAATTCTACAGAAAATGACGGAGGACATTGATGCCCCATTGTTCAATATGGTGCTATCGCTCGCTGTAACGTAGTCATGCTAAACCCAGCTGATGGATCCCAACGGATATTCGAGGGTCCATCTAAATCCTTTGGGTTTACAAATGACGTGGTATGATAACATGCACAGGACTTCAGTGGTCCAAACGGCATTGGTATGTGTATCCATATTGAATGTAAACCACATATATAGCCTAATTCATTGCAGCAGGTGTGTTAACCACAGAAGCTCAAAATACCACACAAGCTGAAAATCCTAATTCGTTAAAGGCGGGACACCCATTGTTAAAAGCAAGGCACACGGTAGAGCAGTCCCCAATTTTCGGAACCCCAACTAGAACGTAACTGGAAGAAAAAGTCACCAAATATATTCAGAGACATCTTTTCCTGTCTAAAATTGCCGATTCGTTTCATCGCTTTCAAGGATCCAATCAGGCTTCACGTGGATCGGTGAAGACTGCATTCGTTTTGCCAGTATGAGATAACAGAACTCAGCAAGAACATCAATCAACTGCTGGATCAGGAAGTCTATCTGTTACGTCTTTGGATGTCCCCAGATCTTTTAAGGTGTCAGCGTGTCAAAGTCGACTCCCCAAGTTAAACCGATGCAGAATGAGACCTAGTTCTTCCGGTGTAGTTTTTTAATGTTCCCGCAATGGTACCAAAAATATTTTACTCGCAAATTACTCTGCAAAAAGATGGCATAAAAGGGGCTGTAAAGTGGTGGATTCACAGACTGCTTGCTGCTAATGCGAACGACTGGTTGGGTATAAGGTTGAAATGTATGCGAGATAAAGGAACAAACCGAACGGCGTGGACTTTCAACCGCAAGCGAATCATAGTGATGTCAAGTTCTTGTACCACTGCAGTTCGGAAAAGTCACAGACGCAAACATCGCGTTGCGAAATTCATATAGCTATTTTGCATGAGAATATCATATGTAGGGAGTATAGAGATAAGGGTGTAGAGAGATGGTTCTCTCTAATCAATCGAGCACAATCGTCTCTGTGTCCGGTGCGACAGGTGGATTGGACGGTGGACCATTACGATCCGCACGATCACCAGATGATGTACTGAATGTTGAAAATGAACTGTTACGTGGATGTGTAGTGGGCATCAGTCGACCGCGAGAGGGTCTAGAGGAGAAATTGTTAGTTAAAATGGGAAAAAAGGATTGTGATCTTGGAGTGGGAAGTAACTGATGACACACCATCTTGGTTGTGGCCAACTGAGTTGTGCTCAACATCGATCCCAATCCACTGCATCCAAACTGACGAGTCATTGTGACTGTTTGACTGGCATGTTGGGTTTGATGAATTATTGGAACTGACGGAAGGAAAAATTGCTGACTGGGGTTGAACATTGAGAAGTTTGTTCGCCTAGTATGGTTGTGCAGGTTCGACTGAGCGGGTAAAATATTGTGATCTGGAGTTGGCGGAGCAGACAACACAACTGGAACAATCGCCATACCTTCGGAGTGATCAGACAGTGTGTTATTGTCATCCTCAGTGAGATTGATGATTGGGGAAGTAGGTTGCTGCTGTTTGGTGGTAGCACCCGAACTTGATTGGTCAGGTCGAACAGAAGTTAGCTGAGAACAGTCCGTGTCAGATTCTGAACTAAGGGACAATACTTCATAGGAGATGGACTTTGGGGGTTCGTCCACTTTTCGGCTTACATCACTGTCATCCGAGTCCGAGTGATCATCATTGGTCAAAAATATACGAGAACCTTCTGTTGATTTACACGAGGATTTGTGGTCACTACCATCCACGCTGCCTTGATCCTCATTCACCAGTGGTGGTGTGGTGGCATTTTGTAATTGAACATATTTATCGAAAACCTACGCAAAATAAACAAAACGGAAAGTGAGAAAAGTGTCAGGGTCTCCTTAAGTTTGGAACAAAACGCCTATTGGTAACCGGTATGAGACGCATGTTTATCCGCTCCCCTACAGAAACTGTAAAGATGAGGCTGTTCAGCTGTAGCACCCTTTCGGTGCCTAACTGCCGTGCCACCCGAAGGTTGCACGAGGGCTGAGATACTGCCAGGTTGCCCAAGCCTAGACAGGGGAAGTCGAGAGACAGAGGTCGGGTTCGAACCACGGACCTTCCGGTCAGTAACTTCGCGCTCTAACCACTTTGGCCATCTCACCCAAGATAAGGATATGCTTTAGAAGCAGTCAGGGTGAGAACGCATATGGAGACAACGTTCAACAATTCCGATTCACATTTCAAACTGATCGGGTAGATCACCAAAGATTTCCGTCAATTGAAACTAACCCGTGATAGGAAGTTGGATTCGTGCTGTCAGAATGTTGGAAAGACACCAAAAATTTTCGATCCGCTCACCTATAAGTCAATCAACGGCCAGAGCGAGCGGCCACGTAAGGGTAGAAAACTGTGATTGGTGACCAGTAAGCTAAGTCAATTAAAAAAATTAGGGACAACCAAGAAAAGGACACAATCCGTTTAATGCGGATGGCGTGAATTTTAGTGGTTATTTGGTACAAGAACTTACAGCATTAAGTCGAAGCTCGCCAACTGTTTTGTTGTGCGCCAACTGGCGTCGTAGAGCAGAGTCGTAGTAGGTCGGGTCATCTTCTTCCCTGTTCCAGAGAGGGTCACAAATCGAATGAAATATAAACATGAGATAAAAGTATATGGGGAACAGAGAGATCAACAAAGGAATGGTTGTGGATCTTTGAAAGGGCTACAATGTCTACGGGCGGTGGACTACAGTTCCAACATAAAGTTCACCACATTGTGTAAGATTGCAGCTCTTGGACGATTCATACAGACTTCTGTTTGCTCGGGAAAAAGGTTAACTATTGCCGATTATACAGCAGAGTTGGTTGAATTATGCTTGTTCATGAGATGATTCTACTACATACTGGTCCATCCACCGCAGCAACATAAACAGGTTAGTTCCAACACATAGGAATGGGAACTGGACTCCAATTTGCAGGGCGGATTAAGTCATCGTAACACATGTTACTCAGGTGAACTCACTGCAAGTCGTCCGTGAGGTGGCATCCCAGATCTTGGCGCAGATCATCTTGTCGTCGACGTTTGAGCAGGTGTCCCACATCAATGAATACCTCACGGGCCAATTCGGTTACAGCAGAGGAGCTACAAAAAACGAGGAAAGTTAAGGGAGTTCTCTGCTCACTACTAGCGCGCCGAGGAGCTACAAAAAACGAGGAAAGTTAAGGAAGTTCTCCTCTGCTCACTACTAGCGCGCCAAAGACAAAAATAACGCCGATTGGAAACAAGGAGGGGATTGCGACATTTTAGGCAAGAGCAACGAAGGCAATAGTATGAAGTCGGCATCTCTAAGTCTGCATAAAGGTGTATAAAGGTATTGGTAAATTGTACGATATACGTTCAGTGCGAGACCCGCAAGGTAGCGCATTACGAGCTAACCTAAGGTGACCTCGTTATCGTTCTCCGAAACTTCGGTAAACATCACAATGAGGCAGCACGCCGCATTTCATTTCAAACCCGGGTTACCAGAAAACGACAAACAGACGCAGAGGAACTATAAAACAAATTAGGTATGGGATACATAGCAGATCATACCAATCAGCCAAGGAGAAAATGACCACCATCAAAGACAGCAACATCAGTGTTGACACTGATGCTTAGGGCTCGAGAGAGCTCCGTGGTTAAGGCGCCGGCTTACGGACCTAAAGGCCGTCATGAATGACCTCGGGAAAGTTCATTGGTTAGGGCACAAACTTCCTGATCGGAATGTCTATGGTTCGAACCCAACTTCAGCATCCCGACTGCTCCTGTCTAGCCTTGAGCAACCTGACAGTATTCCAGCCCTCGTGCCTCCTTCCGTTCGCATAGTAGCTAGGTACCGTACTGGGGCTATAGCTGAACGACTTTTTATTTTACAAATGTTCTGCCGTATAACCAAAAAACTTCATCTAATTATACATTTAAAACCTTAGAATGAAAAGAAAGAAGCGGGCGAGGGAGGGGACATGGTGATGGCATATCGCAAGCAATTTCATATGCCTACACCTCCAAATGCTTGGTCGGACAATCTGGAAAGAAACTGACAGCACGGATGCCACTGACATCGATCAGCCGCCATTTCTTGCAATGTCTCTAGCCATGCACAGGCGGGGTCACGGGGGCCCCATACTGGAAGGCGTACAACACCAACAACACCCAAATGCTTCGTAATATCTCCAACACCCTTCTACTAAATCATTTGTTGTCGACAAAGCGGTTTGCGCCATTCTGAAGAAGGCACAGGGAACAACACTTTTCTCGGTATACGATGTCTGAGAATGCGTAGCACATGACCGAGCCACTACGGTTGATGGTGCTGGAGTTCTCCGCAGTTGAAGTACCCGCTGCACAACCAAATATCCCTTTTCTGATTAGCTCGTGACGAATTTGTTGACGCCATCCGATACCAGCAACGCTTCCGAGGCATCAGTGGTCAAAAACCTGAAGAGGCCTCAGATGATCTATCCGCAGAGGCCATGTTTCGCAACTATACAACAATACAGACCTCACTGTAGCCTGGTACACGCGACCTTTGTGACCATACCTTGTGACAACTACCGAGGTATGTGAAGTTCCCCACAACCTCCATTGATTCTCCGTGAATTGTATGGGGTGTGTTCAGAGACTACGTTAGGGAGCATGGTTTTGCACTTTGAAGGTGCTAAACAGAGGGTACGATGGTGATCAGTTTATTCAACACAACTTGTGCAGTAAGAAAATGATGCAGAAATGAGAAACAACCCCTCTATGGTATGACGCGGAATTCCGGGTGACAGACAGAAATGAGAAACAACCCCTCTATGGTATCAGGCGGAATTCCGGGTGACAGGTAATCGTCCGTGAAGATGAAATTCATGGGAATATCAAGGAAAGTAACGATCATAGACAACATACCAGAAACAGTGAACTTACGTCAGTTCCAAATTTTCATCGCGGTTTACGCTCGAGACTATTCGCCGTATATCAGTGTAGTCTGGGAATTTTTTCTTGTCGTTCACCAGATATTCAATACGAGAGTTAACACTTGGGTATTTACATCCTGATGAAGTGCAAATGGGGTTAAATGTTGAAAGATGGGTTAAGAGGGATAGTACAACAATATCGCACGTCCAATAATTAACAAAACAGAGACAGTAAGAATAGCAAAAGCAACTTGAGCAACTGGGGTGTCAGCTGATTGGAGAAAAAGCTTTAATGGATTCTTAAGGGAGAGTTGACATCCAGTAGATAACATCAATTAGCGATACAGATGCTATTCGATGCTGTTCGGGTAAGTTTTGTGATTAATTTTAACTACTAGTAAATTTGACTAGTAGCATACATCTGACGAAGCAAAAATGCTTGTGGGGAGCCTGCAGTGAAGCGAAGATTCGCACACAGCCATCAGTAGAGTACAGTGCTCTGGCGTATTAAGCTGTATCGGATTGGTCAGCTGATCTCAGACTTAATGAACTAGGAAATTCAAATCTACCACAGTGACGACGATGAGCCCTGAACAATGACCTCAAACTCTGTAGTGGAAATAATGGATTCCACACAACAGGGAGAAAATCTGAGAAAGGTACAGGCTGAAGACATCATAGCGATTACATCGGAATCCGAAGGTCAATCATCCGAAGCAACTGAACATCATGTCGACTGAATGTATGATGGGACGGCGGATACGACCCAGAATGGTTGACTCACCGGGAAAAGAGCCAGTCAGGATTAAAGGTTTGAGCTTGACACTTTACACCCCCTTATCTAGCATGACCTTGGAGGAGACTCGTGCATAAATAGTGCTACAGAATGGTCAAACTGTCACAATAAAAATCGCCTCAATCTTGCTATTCCCTGGTGGATGGTGCAGCTAGTATAAGGATAACATGGGAGTTGGTGGGCCAACTTTGAGGTTACTCCAAAAGCCTGCTTTAGCCATGCTACCCCACAATGAATGAAGTTCAAATGCAAACGATGACGAGAATTACCACCCAGGCTGAAAACTGTGCAACAGGTACAAATTCAACAAATTCAACAAATTCCGTAACAATTTCCAAGTGAGTGAAACAGAATTCCACACTTGAAGCACGAGTGACGAGTAAAAAAGTTCGTCTAAGTACAGAAATGGAAGAAAAGTGGACATTCCATGTAAGGATCAAAAACGGAGTTTGACAAGCATGAAATGCATGTCAGTGGAAGGCCGAACGAGAAACTAAAGTATGCATCTAGCTATTGGGTCTGTTAGACGTCGCCTAGCCAAGACGTCCCACGCACATCTATCGGAAAGCTCGCCTACTGTCATTGATGGTCTGCCTGGTCAAATTAAAGATAGCACTTTAGAGAGGAAGCCGGATCAATAATTAGTTCATAACGTGCATAACAGCGGTAAAATTGTTAAATGGCAGCTCCGATCGACGACTTCCAGCAACAGACCATTTGAGAGTATCACGGCGGAAACATCAGTGAATCAAACTAGGTATTACACAAAGACAATCTTGGTGCGACCAGAAAATCGGTAGCGAAAAGTGGGCATGCAGTTCGAATTTTATTTACCTGTATATGTGAATCGACGACGCACAATCCGACCCGATATGCGAGCCATCCTTCGAGCGTCACATAAGCGATGCCAGACCTGCAAGTAGCGACGCTTTAGGCCATCCAATTTTAAGTATGAAGAGTTGTTGGAATCCAGGGCGTCCATATCCAATTCCTCCTCTTCTAGTGCTCGAATCGCTTTGCTGAGACGCTTGTAAAAGATGAGGAAAAATAAGACAACCAAAAGCCGATAGAAAGCCGACACAAGTGAAAAGCATGTCCTGACTTGCCACAGACATGTGAAAATAACAAGGAAAGTTCAAGAAACATCTGCTTTATACATTTGGTTGCTGGCAGTTGTTACCGGCTATAAATTCGGTTGGGTGTTTTGTCGTGCTTAGTTCTATTCTCACCGGCATGATGTGATAAGCTGACTGAGTCGAGGATTCATGCTGCAAGTAAAGTCGATCAACGCCAGAAGACCGATAAGGGCCGTACATCTGTTTCTTCCTTGTTGAGAAACCTAAGTTGTGCGCATCGCTCGAACCGGCGCTCTGAACCACAGGCTCCTAATCACTACAACATGTTAGTCACGCTGTATATGCCACACGATTTGATGTTAAGTGGCTACTGAATCGACGACTTTTTCAGACAGAAAGCCCACAGGATTTCTGGGATCTTCATCTGTTCGGAGCAGTGGGGACTTCGCTACCGTTAGATATTAAGGTTCGATTTATGTGCGGGGTTGTAGGTTGCGCCACACATCACGCCAAGATTCACTTGATCCGTGTTACTAGAAAATAAATACATTCATCATGGGTGCAATGTATTCTTCACTGAGTAAGGCTGTTTCATAGGTAAACTACTCCTAACATGAGCCCTACGTTCACTGAGATGTGGATATGTCTCAGTTTTTTCGTCCTACCTTCACCTCCAGCGCGGTTGCCGATTTTAAACCAAGATCTTACAACTTCTGCAAAATCACCGCACAAGATGCGACCAGCAGTTCCTGGCCGATAATTGATGAACACCCGTTGCGGCCAGCCTGATATCGCTTAGATGTCAGAGTGTCGTTTCGCTACACCGTCTCAGTTAACTTTCCTCTCGATTTGTGCAGCACCTTCACATGCAGGCTCTGACTGGAAACCCACCGAATAACTTTCCATCAGTACGAAAACTTACCCCTCAGAAGAATGGCGAAAAGCAGGTGTATTTCTTGTGGAAATGATTCAAAGCATGATTAACTTCAGAGAACGAAAATTACCAGACATGTTGTCTTAAGGACACAGCATTCTCAAACATTGGCTGAGGCAACACAGTCCCTGGTTGCGTTCGGTAGGCTACAAAAAAGGCGACTGGAGTGCACAATGAAGAAAAAATGCGCATCGATGAGTTATACATAGTTCATCTCAACTCACGGATAATAAATGCTCCAACCGTTCTACAACTGAACGTCTGGAAGTGTCCAAGGTCGCCTGTGAGCAAGGCTGTCTTGGAGGGTCGGGATGACTACTTGTGGAGGGGACAGCCGACTGTATAGGAGGAAAGTGAGACTTGTGAGCAGTCTCTGCAGGTGGTGGTTCATCCAAAATGATAACATCATCATCCTCAGTATGATCCACGAATTTCGTATCGTTCAACGAAGTGGGAACAGATGTTTGAAGGGGCTCCTCAACTGTTTGAAGAACCACAGGTGAAGCTAGTTTGTTGCCACTAGCGTCCAAATCTTACATCACAAGGGAAGGTAAAGGAGCAAAATAAGTAAGTCATGCAGTACACAAAAGTACACGCGGAATTTTCAGAAAAATGTAGAAACAGAATGAAATAAACCTCTAAGTGACATTGCTTTCCCGGAAAGCAACCTGTTTTTGTGGACATAATTGGGTCGCCGAGGGGTTAAATCGTGGAATACCCTTGGGTTGGAGCTCCATACGAACGCTTTCAAATCGCCTACTTGGCAGTCCCAAAGATTAGCACACGTTTCAGAAACAAGGAAGAAATTCTTACACCGTGAGAACATCAGTCTTACGATGTCGTAATCAAGGTTGTCATGGAGAGTAAACCTAAACCACCCACCATACGATAAATAAAAAAAACCTTGTTAACGTGTGCACCAAATCAATCCATCAGCTGCAGTACATCCTCGGTCGGCAAATTCGGCAATCTGCGGAATTACACAAAAGTAATGCGAAATAATTATAAGGCCATCTTGTCGCCGTTTATTTGAGTACGACCGCACTAAATTTGGCCATCCACTCCTCTTCTCAAAGTAGAATACACGAACCAAGTGTACTACACCAAAAGGATTTTGAAAGATGAGTACCAAATTCTCCAATCCAGCTCACAGGATCCTTGGATTAGCGAAATACACTCATTTGCAACTTGGTTTTGACAGGAGACTCAGCTGGAACCCAACTGAATCTCTCGCTTGTGTTTTTAAGTCCTTGGATAACCTTCGAAACAAATCTGATTGTACGGAGGAGGGTTTCGGTCGGGTTTATGAACGGACTTCGTGCATGCCGGTGTATAATTCCCAGATTTTAGTATAAAAGTCATGTTTTTGTACTATACCACATATACGTAGATTATATGTGTATGTATTATATATAGTAAATATATTATATGTATTGTTGGTAGTGCGAAGAGATTCGGGTTTTTGTGGGGAGTTCGTCCTGTAAGTGAAGTCAATCTATGCTGAAAGGCCGAGAAGCATTGTACAACTGTTTCATCCTTATTGGGAATCATCAGCAGTGCGCATCTCACGAAACTCCGGAGAGTCTCGAACCCGCGATCTCCCGGCCAGTAGTTTGAACACTTAACCGTTCGGCCACGAACGGATGATCAGCAGTGTGATTAACTCGCACTTAGATATTATAGGTATATGTAGTGATGCCACCTCAATACTGTCTCCGAAGAGACCGTACTTCATAGAAAACGATACAATTACCCAGTCCCGAAACTACTTGCGTTGAAAGATTCAGGTTCACCGCAAGAAGACCGCTGTCTGTACCATCTAGTTGTAGATTATTTAGTAAGCTCGAGGCAGCTCTTAATGGAAAATAACAAAGTTTGATTGCTGGAGTAGCGAGACACTAGAGACACGGTTGGTTCTGTGAGTTAAAACCCGATCGACACCGTTCTTTCTGTGCAGCACCTCAAACGTGGTTTAGTTTAGTACATCTAATCAGCGATGAACTAGGGATACGTGAGTTCCAGCCGCTATGGTAATAGTCACTGAAAAATTGGAGAAAAGGAGAGCTACAGTTAGGTGGTGGAGATGACTGCATATGTGCTTATTTGTCGCTGAATCGGTCTGGTAAAATACGACACGGAGCAGCTACGCACTGATGGCAATAGCTATGATGCATGAGCGCCCCTGACTACGTGATTGAGCCTGCAGTATCAGTAAATATTGATGAGTTGAGTCCCGGAGTCACCGTCCACGGAGGAGGCAGCTATCAACCTGACTGGGTTTACTGGTCAGAGTTTTCAGACTGACACCGGATCACCGACTGTTCATCATTCGGTCGCCTCCAGAGTAACTCATGGCGTGAGTAGCTCATTCATCGCAGAAAAGTTTCTCCTTCCTAAAATAATCTGGCGTACCCTAGTTTTATTAACTTGATGTTCCCACCATAACCGTCTAGTGCTTCGGGGACAGCAAAGACTAAATACTGAGAGCTTTCTACATCCCCTTTGCGTACGTCACGTTTCTGAACCATAAGGTAGTACGATCCGCATGGCCACATATTCAGTGCTGTGAGCGAACGTCCTGGGAGCATTTCCATCCACATAAATAACAAAGCTGAAGGGAACTGTTGAGAAGGCAACCTTGTCTTACACCAATGAATGTGATGAAATCAGGCAACAGCTTAATGCACCACAGAAGTTTGAATACAGTGCCCTCGTAATGGGCAAAGTTTTAGAAGGGACAGTTCTGGTAGCCAGGCACCGTCATGGTTTCTGATGATCGACAAAGCATAAAAGAGGCCTATAGATAGTGAAAAATGACTGTTGTTGGGCCTTTAAGTGCCTGGCTCAGTTCGAGAGCTTGTCTAAAAGTATGGTTAGCAAATCCTCGGTCGCAGCGAAACTCAGCTTGATTCTTATGCATCTCTCTCCTGACATTCGAGCAAACTGCGAAAACAATGTTAGAGAACACCCTGAATGCTACAGTTATTATGCTGACGTTCGTATGTTTTTGTGCCCTTGTTGAGAACTGCAATCAAGTTCCAAAAGTCCCATTCGTCCCAAATCTTCAGTAGTAGAGTCGTTAGACTATTCGCCTGGGGTTCACTCCTCTCTTTGAAAAGTGCACGATGGAAATCATCCTGGACGGATGTCTCATCGCGTCGGATGAATGATACCTTACGCCGGATTTCGATTGCTAATAGTGGGATGGTACTGATATTTCATCCAGGTTCGTTGAGTTTCTCCAATGTGTGTTGAACTGGACCAGCCAGTGTAGACCGCGAGATCATCCCAACACTCAAGCCCGACGTGCCCAAACTGCATCTGTCGAGAAAGTTCTGTTCCAAACAGTTACGGTCAGTAATCAGCAGCAATTACATTTGCGTGTCTGGCCCACATTACTCAACCGCAATTTCGTAAGGCCGCGAGCGGCAGTGGCAGATGCGTCTCGACGCTCCCACACATCGAGCTCGGTGGTCAGTTTCTCCAATGAACTAGGAACCTCGCACAGCATGACTGCACCTTCATTCTCAATACGTAATCCAGTGGTGGAGTGCTCAACGTTCCTGGCATAAAAAACAGCCTAAATACTAGGAACAGCACAATGGGAATGTAAATGACTTTCCAGGAACGCGCTTAAGACCACAGGATCCACATGGCACGAGAAATCAACATGAATCGCTGCGCAAGGCAAGTGTAAGCGACTAGGTGAATCTCAGGAAACTTGGCATAGGTCTCATACCCTTAACTGGAAAGGCATAGCCGAGACACCTGAAGAAATCGTGTGAAGATCACGGAAAATAGGACGTTTCCAATCTGGACAAAAGATGCAAGCATTACGCAGTTGAACTCAAGAGGATTCTCGCTTGCAAAAGAGTCACTTACGGAAAAGTAGAGAAAGCAAAAGAAACATAGAGGAAAATAACGACGTGCGATGTTTACCTTTGGCGGGAAAATAAAACGACCGAGACGTTCAAAACCTTCAGCATGGATCGAATCGGTGTACAGTCAAAAAAGAGACAGGAAATCATGGATGAAGGACTCAAAACAATTCAGCGGCTGGGTTCTGTTCACTCAAGGGTAGTGTGATAGTGCGGTCCATTTGCAAACCGAGTTAGGGCAGGCCGACACTCTCGCCTTCCAATACTACATGGGAATCGAACAAACTGAAGATGAGCCAGGAGCAGTCGACTCAGCAGTTGTTGAGGCCGAAGGCGGCTGGCGGTTTACACTTGTACATTGGCCGGATATCTTTCCCGCGATAGACATAGCCCAACCACGCGCAGCTAAATAGTTGATGCGAGAAACGCTAGATTCGACTTTCAGTCGATTGTACTTGTTATCGGGTTTTATTTTGAGTAAACTCACAAATCTCCGTTTTCTTTCCTATCCACCCCAGGTAAAGTAAATCAGGGTTAAAATTTCAAAGAGAAGCATAGTTTCATCCAATGGATTGACTACCATTCATCCGAAATAATCGACCGTTTGTTAGGGTGAATCCGTGTGAACAAGCGCTTTCGGTCTTCAAACAAACCACGTCAGTGGCCTCTTGAGATGAAAGTACCATCTGATTTGAACCAGGTAAACCGTGTGAATTGTGGTAACTCTACCATTCTTTTTATTGTAGGCCAACTGAACTGTAGTATGGACCGTACTATTTTTATAACAAAGCTAGTTTTACTCTGTTGCTCTTGTCTACCCAAGTATACAATGTCGGATCAAATTACTACTACGATTTCATAATGATAAATTTCAAACATTCTGGTAAAACCGGTCGAAACAATTCTAACCCTAAGTCATAGGCGGTACAAAAGAAATGTTGCTAATTCAGGAAACATGAGGGCTGGAATACTGCCAGGTTACCCAAGCCTAGACTGGGAAAGTCGTTATTAGCGTAGCAAGGTATACTTTATCCACGGACAATTCCTGAGTTACGTCACTCTGCAGAGCTCTAGACCCCATTTGAAGCGTCCGTTTTCAAACTATTCTTTTTGTAAGTGTGGAGAAGGTTCACCGTAGTTAATCACATTGTCTGCACGTATTTGAAAGTGGCACGATTTGGTAAATATTTCAGTCGGTCCCAGTAGGCGTATTAAACCTTAGTATACACGACCAGATTTCAAAATCGGGAACAATGGATCTCTCACACTTACCGGTTGGATTCAGCCCGCTCGATTGCGGAAGATTGGGTGGCGACTTGGAAAGCTTCTTGGAGATGTTCAGAGAAATTCCGGTGGTCTGAAGTTTCAAAGTCGTCTTGAGATCGTTTAAAATCATGTAGACCCGTGTCGGGCGAGCAGCAATACGCTGAAGGCACTGGCGAAGTACGGATTTGCATTGTTTCGAATGACGGAACTCTGTATTTGTACGCTGATACTTGCGTCGAAGCACCGAGATCACTTCGCGATCTGATTTCGGGAGATATTTCTGCAAACTTTCTTCAAACTGTTGGAAGTAAGCAAAGGCAAAGGGGACAAACAGGTTATTCAGAGAGGATAGAGGGCACGTATTCACTTATGGAGGCGACTTTGGTCTCGCTACAAAGAAGGCTTACTTGCTTGATCTTACCGATAATGTGAATCTCCCTAGGAGACTTGATATCCAAATGGAAAACAGTAAGCATCCTAGCAACAGGTAGATTCACCCACTTGGTTCTTCTCATCAACGTCTTAGCCTTTTTTGTAAAAGTATATTCAAAAGTGGATTAGCGGTCATTTTTGAGGAAAGCTTCGAAGTAACTAGAAAAAAGGGACCTGATGAAATAACGCCGGTCTACTTAGGCTTCTGGTTTCCAGTACTGATTTTTCAATTTTTCTTCACCTGGAAACCTTAATTTACTGTGAATATACGACCAGCAACCTCAAGTTTTACCCGGACACGTGTTCTTCAATTAAGAAGATTCATATCCGTGCAGAACAGAGTTCTCTTCGTCTCTGAAGCAACTTTAGAGAAAGAACGTGCATGTAGGGGCAGGAATTCATCGCCCAGGTGAAAGGTATGTTGAAACTTAGCACAGCAACACAATCTGCCGCAAAAAAGTGTTGTTTTAACGGAGCCTTGAGAACACGGGGTTAGGGTGGCGCTGACACCTGTCCAAATGAAAGATTATGTGCGATATGTACTGGACATCCCAAAATCACTAAGCTATCGATTGTTACCCGAAAAAATTCGCAGACATAATCAGCGCGCCCAGTACAGCCCTCGTCCATCAGTACTTTTCCGATAGAGGAACATCTGACTGCTGAAAAGTAGCAACAACAACACCAGCACCAAATAACGAAAAATGATTGTTCCGACTTATTTCTTGTGCACCCGCGCTTTTTGAACTGTTTTTGAAGTAACCTAAACCGGATAATCCCCTTATTACCGAGCATTGACTCGGCTCAGAATGCAACCCTACTGTTGTGATCAACCTCAGACTGAGTCACGTGCCTGGCACTTTCCAGTCCTTCATCATTACGTAAGAAGTCCGAAGATATAAGTTTGCTGTCCTTCGATTACACCAATGCCTTTGGATGTGTTGACAGGTCTCTGTTGCAAACTGTGAAATCAATACTGTTTCACCAACCGTACTCATCTTAGTGGTAATATTTCTTCTCAACTATAGGATAAGTGTTCTACTTTAAGGTGTTGTTGTTATTCTTTTCCACCGGCTTTTTTAAACACACGATCTTCCTACCTTCCAGCGTGAATAAGCTGACGGTAATGTGACTGAGTGCTGGCAGTTAACTCATGAAATGTGCACGATACGATGATCCTGTGGACACTTTTCACAATGTAATTAAATGTAGAGACGTCTTGTTTTTGTTCATACATCACCAATCACCAGAATCCCTAGATTAAAACATCTAGGCATTACGCAACCAATGATTTCGGGTGGTCTCTCTGCAGCTAGTCTAGTCTTCTTAAACCTCGACGTTTAGCTCAAGGTAACAGATCCAAGAATTTACCCGCACCCTTGACCTTTCCTGTCCGATTCTTTTTTACATGCATTCTCCTCAGTAGACGTTATGTTCATTTACCTCAGAGAAATACCACTTTGTAAAGGTCAACTATTTTAAAAACACCTTAGGATGCATTAGAATTCCCACAGAGATAATGGTCAATCATGAAACAGGTAAGCACTTCGAAGCCTGTTCACATTTCATAAGAATCCTGAGGGATTTCCAACACGCTTTGTAACCGGCACCGTCCGGGGTTTCACTAACGTCCTGCACTGGCTACTTGTTTAAGCTGTTTCCGAATCATTCTGTAACACTTGGTCAGAATTTGGTGGACCTCAATTCAATACGTGATAGTCTTCAACATTTCCTCTCGGTTGAAAGAACTCTCCTCTGAAATACCTACCCTCCCGTTTTCAAATCAAATCAGTTATCAATTCCCATGGTCACGGATACGGTCTTGGATGAACATGGAGGGCGACAATAACGGGTATCTACTTAAACGCAGCTGATTTGAGTGGTGTACTCAACGCCAGTAATACCGTTGACTCAATAATTCGGTGCACTCTAGAGTGAATTTTATAATATCCTTGCTGGAGGCAGGGGTCATTTAATTAATAGAATCAGTAGTGAAATTTAGTATGCATGTACAGAAGTGCATCCAAGTATAAGGTGACACTGTTGGGCGAAACACCGCATTCCACGTATGCCTCGTGGTCTAAAACCTAAATTGGGTTGCACTGGATGCAGCTTAATCCCCAAGGAAGCCTAGATCATTGTCCAAGACATAATTATTCGAGATCGCTCTGAAAAGTGCAGTTCTCGTGCAAAGTTATATTGTAAGGTAAGCGCAGTCGCATAAGAAAGAGAGGTTATCGAGCGGTGGGCTGTGTATAATTCAGGAGAATATGTACTTTGAAGTATGAAAAGGGTACTGTTTTATGCCGCGTGTTCTCGATGGCGAGGCATTTAGACTGGAAAACGTCGAACGAAGAAACTTAGAAAAATCTGACGATGAGAGACCCCGTAGCCAACCTTTAGGTAACAACTACAACCATTCCAGTTGCTTATTATCCACTGTGTTATTATTCCTTGCGTCGCACATACATTCTAACCTATTCCACAGGGACGAACATTTATCGGAGTACCTGTCCGGCTTTGCCACAAGCCTTGGTAAAATACAGTGCTGGATAGCAAGTGCAATGTGAAAGTACCGCTTTTGCATTAAGTTCCGTTCAACTGAATTTCTCCGCAGCTCTACTTCAACTGGGATACGCTTTTGAACCACCGACTGTAAAGACGATAATAGATAATAGTAACAATGGCTCAGTATGTTCGGTATCCAGCTGCCATGCCACCCTTAGGGAGGACGAGAGCTGGGATACTGCCAGGTTTCCCAAGCCTAGACAGAAGTCAAGATGCAGAGGTCAAGATCGAACCACGGACCTTCCGGTCAGTAAGTCTGCGCTCTAACCACTGAGCCATCTCGCACCAACTGTAATGATACCTTACTTAACACCCTCCAAGCTTCAACCCAGTCAGAAGGTACACCATGACGGTGGGGCGAGTTGGCGCAAACGGTTGGAACGCGAATTTACTCACCGGAATGTCCGTGTTTCGAACCCGACCTCTGTCTCTCGACTTCCCCTGTCTAGGCTTGGGCATCCTGGCAGTATCCCAGCCCTCGTGCTTCCCTCGGGTGGCATTGCAGCTAGGCGCCGGGTGTTACAGCTGAACGATTTTTTCTACACCATGCTGACCTCAAAGTAACTCATTACTAGCACTCCGTTAGATGTGCTGATATTCAGGCCAATTCGGACTATGCACTGGCGCACTCTCAAGCTCATCCACCCAGACGATGGTGACCAGATCATATCCTGAGTTCGGATTCGCGGATGAACTTGTTGGCGACATGATCTTCTGTCGTAGCATAGAATTTCGTGTGCCAAACCTAACGTCTATCAGCCAACATGTGATGTATAATGAATTAATTCTCAATACATTTCGGTTGAGTTCGACCAAATTCAGTTCAGTCCAGTTTTTCGGCTGGAAACCATGTGCCGAAATGTGGTGGCTCTAGCTGCGAGCTTCGTTCATCGAGGATGAGAATGAATAGGTGAAATCCATGCGTTGGAGGGGATGACAACCATTTCAATGACGTCTGTCTGTCCAGATTGTCATGGAGTGGGAGTTACGCAGTGAAGATAGTTTTGATGCACGACCACCATTTGCTAAGTGACAGCCATAACTGTCAGGGTCACTACCATCGGTTTGTATAGCTCCGGCGTCCCCACTCGAGTGGTAGTAGGTTTGTCAAGGCGGTTACTAAAAGACCGTCACCCCCTTTGGGCTTCGATGTATAAAAAGTCACGGATGAAGCACCACTGTCACTTTCAGCTCAAAAAGCCGAGTGTTTATCGTACAGTGGTGATAGTTGCCACAGGTTCGTTCATCGATTATTTGGGTAGGTGAGGTAGATAGCTATGCACTGGAATCGAAAGGCTGAAGAAATGGAAGATGCAAAGAATGCTGGAAATGTGCGCAGGCTTTTCCATTTGATTCGTTCGACTGGTCCTCGAAAACCTCTTGTCAGCGAAATAATCAGAGACCAAAATGGCTCCCTGGTATGCAATAAAGCAGAACGTCTGGACCGCTGGGCACGGTACTTCGAACAGCAATTCAGCTGGCCACCTGCTACCCTCAATCCAGAATCCTGGCCTTCAACAGAAAGCTGGACCGTAAATATGGAGTCGCCTTCGGTCTCAGAAGTGTCCGAGTGTATTTCTCTACTCAAGCGTCATCGTGCTGCTGGTCCTGACGACCTTCCACCTGCTCTTTTCAAGGATGGCGGTGGGCTCCTCAGCCAGTGCCTGTCTAGACTATTTGGGTCTATCTGGGAGAAAGAGACCGTCCCAGACAACTGGGGTGAATCGATAGTAGTGCCCATTTTCAAAAGGGTACTCGCAGTGAATGTAGCAACCACAGAGGTGTTAGTTTGACTCCTGTTGTGACAAGGCTTCTGGCGTCACTGATTCTTCGTCGTCTTACGATGGCACGCGAAACCTTGACTCGTGAGAATCAAGCGGGATTTCGACCGGGTAGAGGCTGCATTGACCACATCTTCACACTCCGTCAGGTGTTAGAGCAACGCCACATGTACAGACGACCCACAATCTTGGTGTTCCTTGACTTCAAGGGTGCGTTTGATTCTGTCGATCGGTCAGTGCTGTTAAATGTACTTGCTCAACAGGGTATGCCCCAGAAGTTTGTAAACATAATCCGATCCCTATATTCACATACTTCTGGGCGGGTGAGTGTATGGCGAGCTCTCCAAAAGCTTCCCTACAAAAAGTGGTGTCAGACAAGGATGTCCACTCTCTCCATTCTTGTTCAACTTCGTCATTGATGAAATAATGAGGCGAACGCTGGAAGGTCTTCAAAACCCGGTGTTCAAATCGTTGCTGGTGAGAGCCTTGTCGATCTGGAGTACGCAGATGACATCGCCCTCATCTTTGAAGACGAAAGTGAAGCACAAGCCCTGTTGAATAGACTGACCACCATCATACCATCTTTTGGCATGCGCCTTGCACCTTCAAAGTGCAAAGTCATGCTTCAGAACGTGCAGTCTCCGGACATATCCCTTAAAATTCAAGGAGAATCACTGGAGATTGTGGAAAACTTTACATACCTCGGTAGTTGTATTAGCTCTGACGGAAGTGTGTCTGATGAAGTCAGTGCAAGAATCTCAAAGGCTCGAATCACGTTTGCTAATTTGCGTCACTTGTGGCGTCAAAAGGCATCTCACTAGATCTTAAGGGTCGTGTGTACCAGGCTACAGTAAGGGCTGTATTGTTGTATGGGTGCGAGACATGGCCTCTACGGACAGATGATGTGAGGCGTCTCCAGGTTTTCGACCACCGATGCCTCAGAAGCGTGGCTGGTTTTGGATGGCGTCAGCGTGTTAGTCACGAGGTGATTAGAAAACGGGTATTTGGTTGTGCTGCAGGTACATCAATTGGGAAATCATCCAGCACCACCGACTACGATGGCTCGGTCATGTGCTACGCATGCCGAAACACCGTCTACCGAGACGAGTGTTGTTCTCCGTGCCTCCTTCAGAATGGCGCAAACCGCGAGGTGGACAGCGCATGACTTGGCAGAAAGGCGTGAAAGAGATCACGAAGAGTTTGGGTGTTGTTGGTGTTGTACGCCTTCCAGGATGGGGTCCCCGTGACCCCGCCTGTGCTTGGCTGGAGACGTTGCAAGAAATGGCGGCTAATCGATGTCAGTGGCGTTCATGCTGTCAGTTTCTTTCCAGATTGTCTGATTGAGCGGTTGGAGGTGTAGGCACCTCAGAATGCTTGACATAGGCCAGCACTAGGTCCCCTCCCTCATCCACTCTTTTCTCTTCTTTTCACTCTAGGGCTTTTATTATATATAATTATATATATATATATATGAAATTAGACGAACTTTATGGTTGTACGGCAGTGAAGCATCAGTGTCAACACTGATGTTGCTGTCTTTGATGATGATTGGAATCGGTAGGTGATACAACTGATGAGTCAATACAAGGGTATCAGTGAATTTTTCATTCGGGAGATCGGGAGGGAGTGAAAGCTACGCACTGAACGCAACAGCTAGCATGTATACGAGTCACTGAGCGCGCGACCAGGCCATATCTGTCAATATCTAAAAATTGATGTGACCCGTTCCTGAGTCCCCATCCAGGAAGACAGCAAGGACCAGCACAGCTGAGTTTGCTGGTAATGGCTTTCATACTTCACTGCCAAGTAGCTTTTGACCTGCCCTGGCTCGTTTCCAGCCTTCGCGTGGTTGTGTATAAATGGCACTTCGAAGAAGTCAGTAACTGGTGTACGGAGCACGTGACTAAACCAGGGTAACCCGTGGAATGTGACCAGTTCATATACCAAGAGCGAGTCATTTCTGCAGAAAACCACGCAATGTACCTCAGCACTACTGATCCGGTATTCCCATCAGAATCGGACAATTCTCCGATGACATCGATAATCAAACGGTGAACTATTTTAACATCCTCAGTGCGCAGCGGCCGTATAACAATATAGAGTGCACCGCAGCTTTGCAAAGTCGACCGCTGACAGATAAGCTGTGACGCTTACGCCATAGCTGATGAAGGCTCACAAAAGTCTTAATCCGGATGGAAATATCATGTTTGGTTCGACCACATGGACTGATACGGCTGTCCAGTTGAATACAGAATATCCAGTCCTGGTGTCTTCTAAAGTTTCAGTACGTATATCTCATGTTTTATTTCCTCGTCTAACGGCGATTAAGGTTTATATTCCACTTGTCCGTATCCGTTATCTCTACAGGATGTGTTCGGCACACCTCTCCGTCCGCCATTTTTGCGGGTAGATTAATGACCCATACTTTTCACTCACCTTTTCACTGACCGCTGCTTTCCTCTGGCCAGCCGATCATGTAAAGAGGACGACTGTTTCCGGTAGCAAAAGCCTCCGTCTCATGAACTAGCTCAGATCTATAGTCCTGAGCTATGGTAGTTCTCTAATGGTGGTGGATTGGCATGCTTTTTTGCTAACTTGCGAAGGCCTGAACGGAAGCCATTGTCAGGTCTGCTCGAAATTAAGTTGTGTACCCCAGAAGAAACAGAAGACTCAACCGGTGACGATAGCCACGTGATCTAGTTGGGTCCACGGTCGATGTACACTTGGTGAACACCAGTTTTCGCAATGCAATTGTTTATGCTGAAAGTCTTCACTGGCCAGAAATTGTTGATAATCAACAAATAACCGGAAGAGTCACTCTCCTTGTCTATGCGGTGTGCATCAATTCCGAATCGACCGCCCAGACATGATTCCAAGAAGCTCAGATGAACGACCTGGGTGTTTACTTTGTCCGCAAAGATCACAATGTCGGCGCTTCTTGGTTAGCGAGTGACTTCGATAACTCTCAATAGAAAGTCTACTTCTAAGCGTTACAAATACAGTCCGCTGGGAACCATATCGACACTACAAACAAGCACCATTTTCTGTGTCGGGAGGCACTGAACTTAGCTGAGCTGGATAGCCGAACGGTACAAAGGCGACTGTTCAGTAGAATCCAATTCAGCAAAGCGCGTTCAGCTCTGCGGCCCAGTTCAACTACCACGCCATATGTCCTATGGGCGTCTCTTTCGGATAAGCGGATACCAGAGGGTGAGGTGTGAGGATTTGTGTCCAGTCCCTCCGACACAGAAAAAACGTTCAGCTGTAGCACCCTTTCGGTGCCTATTCGCCATGTGACCCGAAGGAAGTACGAGGGCTGGGATACTGCCAGGTTGCCCAAGCCTAGGCAGGGGAAGTCAAGAGACAAAAGTCGAGTTCGAACCGCAAACCTTCCGGTCAGTAAATTCGCGCTCTGATTAGTGAGCCATCTCGCCCTCCGACACGATTAAATGGATTGTGAATATCGACAGGATCAGTAGCCCTTATTGATGCCAGGATAAACCAAACTACCGACCACGATGGAGAAAGCTGATACTAAAAAACACCGGAGAACCGAAATCCCAAAGAATGACAGACAGGAGACAGTTCCTGGACACATGTTCAGTTCCGGACAGGAGCTTGAAAAGTATCACTTTCCCAAACACCAAACGATACGCGCTTATCTTGATCTGTAGGCTACTTTCGACTATCACCATCACCACCAACATTGACAGCAACAACAGATGAGAACACTGGGTGGGGGGCGAGATGGCTCAAGTGGTTAGAGCGCGAATTTACTCACCGGAAGGTCCGTGGTACGAACCTGACCTTTGCCTCTCGACTTCTCCTGTCTAGGCTTGGGCAACCTGGCAGTATCCCAGCCCTCATGCTTCCCTTGGGTGGCGTGGCAGCTAGGCATGGAAAGGGTGTTACAGCTAAACAGTGTCGATTTACTGGGAAAAGGCTTTATAATGGGACAAGCAGCAGACCTAGGGCTAGATTACAACAGCCATCCTAGAGACCTACAGCTCCAACACTCAGCAGAAGTCTGGACAGAAGCCGACAGCATAAACACCACTGACACCGATTAGCTAGCAAAACTTGCAATATCCCAACAAGGAGCAGCGGGGATCATGCGGTCTCCATTTTGGAAGGGAAGACGCAACGACAGCACTCAGACTTTTCATAATCTCTTTTAGATCCGTCTCCCAGGTCAGAAATTGACCACCATTATGCATGCGACAATATGAATTAAGTGGTGAAAACAGCACTCCCTTCGGTAAACGATGCATTGCCATCAGCAATGCATGGCCTAACGAACGCATCTTCTAATGCAGGACACATTCTTCAACGGAGGTCCCCGTATCACAAACGAACTAATACAACTTTCAAGATAAGCATAAAGCTAAACAACTTCGAGTACCTAACCATGGATTGTAAGCGGCGTGTTCCGTGATTGTATGTCCAAAAGCATGACCTTAGACTTTGCGGCTGCAAAGTGCATGCCGAAGGACGAAATGACTTCAGTCAGTTCATCCAAAAACACATTAAGATTCTACTTCAGATCTAGCAACAAATAGAGCAGCATCGGACGGCCACGCGCATTGTTCTTCGAAGTTTTCGGTCCAGTGGTCGAGGCGTCCTTCTTTATTGAAACGGATTTGCCAAGTTAGTCCTTAGTAGTTTGACTCACAGGAAGTTTCCAGTGACGGGGTACACGGATCAACTGAAGTAATCTTCGGTCATTCCCAGCTTTCTGGGTCTCTTCCACCTCCTTAGCCCTCGTGTCCACCAAGCCTCAAGATCAGCGCGCATGTTCACTTTCACTTGGTGTCTGATAATTTGTCGGATCAAGCTATGCTTGGGGCCGGCGGTAGTTCCGCTATTTTGTCTGATATCCTGCACCCAAGCGGACCTGATGGCGTGGTGTCATACGTGAAACCCCTGGCACTGTACAAAGATGTGACAACCTAGTGTCAACATGAATTTACGTCTGATGGAACAGTTGGATGAGACTCCAGAAGACGGTTCTGGTAAATTCGTCTTACTTCCAGATCTACCGGTCACTCAGTCGCTGAGCGATTTGTCCGCACCTTTCGCGACACAGGAAAACGAAAGAGGGAAGCGACTCCAGAGGAATCCACATGTGTTCCACAACAAGTGGCAGTCAGTTATTTAGCCGCGTCATCGGCAACAGCTGGCACGCTGTTGGAGGACACCATGTAACCAGACGAATTTGGTTATTATGAAAAGAATAACTGTATAAAAACAGCCTGTAATCAGCACACAGCTGAAGTATTCTATCAACGACCCCAAATCTACTTTCAGTCGAGCTTCAGAAACTGGAGACGAAGGACGAACCTGATGAATTCCTGTTTCTTATGAAGGTTCTACAGGCCTTCTCTCTTGAGTCCACTACATACACTGGCGTCATGCAAGGGTGTCATTTGTCACCGTTTTTCCTTAAATTCATGGTCGACGTTCTTCTCCTTTAGCTGTCTCTAACACCCCGAGATGGCTCAGTGGTTGGAGCGCGAATTTACTGGTCGAAAGATCCGTGGTTCAAGCCAAACCTCTGCCTCTCGACTTCCTCTGTCTAGGCATGGGGAACCTAGCGGTATTCCAGCCCTCATGTTTCTTTCGCGTGGCATGACAGCTATGGACCGAAAGCATGTCACAGCTAAATGATTATTTTTATTATTATGTAAATATTCTTGACATCCGAATCGAGTAGCCGACCAATCAGGGCAGTGGTTCAGTTAGAGAAAACCGGTGCAATCCGGTCCCGCTTAATCCCTACACCCAGCTACATTGAATATTATTGAATAAAGAAAAACAACCGTGGGTGAGGAAATACTCACCTGAAACATGGACTAATAAATTTCCCTTCGGATCATACCAGAATTTACTGTTTGAAGTAGTGAACTGCTAACCTCTCAATCAAGGTCAACCGTGAGGGACCACAGTATACCGCGGTCCTATCTATTATGCTGCTGATGGCGGTGAAACATGAACCTACCCATATGAAGAGAAAAGTAGGCGGTGGAGAATGAGGGGGAACCCTGTCCAAAAGAACCACCCTAGTGCTAGATCGAGTTTGAGCTAGCGAGCTCGATATAGCTCAGTGGTTAAGGCGCCAGCTTACGGACCGGAAGGTTCGTGGTTTGAACCCAACATTAGCATCTCGAATGCTCTTCTCTAGGCTTGGGAAAACTGGAAGTATCCAAGCCCTCGTGCCTCCTTCGGGTGGCATGGCACCTAGGCACCGAAAGGATGCTGCAGTTAAACGACTATTATCTATTATAACCTGCTAGGAGAAATATGTAAATAAAGTTGTTCAGCCATAGCAGCTCTTCGGTATATAGCTCAGAAGTGTGAGGTTGTCTAAGCCTAGTAATAGGAATACCAGGTCCGGCTAGAATCACGGGGATTCCGTCACGCCTTAACGGCCAACTATCTCGAAATATATATATATATATATATATGTATATATATATATGCGTACGTTTGTCCGAAATAAAACTGCCGAACCATATTGGGCGACCTGACCTCACAACGCGCATTCAGCTAGGTGGCAACTCCCGGGCGTCAAACTAACCCTGATAAGGGTTAGTCCTCTTATTCTTAACAGACGCTATCTTTCCAATGGTCCGCTCTGGATTTATCCTGAAAAGAAGACTGTTGAGGGAGTTGTATTGAGAACCAAGACCACATTCCGGTGTATCTGATTCTGATTCTGACACCAATCAATCGTAGTGAGTCTCCTGGAATCGTGAAGCCTGCAAGACACGTTACCCGCTGCACTCCCTTGAAGAGAACAAAACGAATATAATCCCAATCATAAACGTCATGTGTATCATGAACGCACCACCAAATCTGGCTTTGGTGTTGATCTTGGCTGACATCAAAATAGCGGAGGATTGTACATTTAGGATCTGTATATAGATGGTATGTGCACTACATTCCATTTTGGCGCCTGAATAGGGGTGGAAGACATCCTGTGTGCGGTTGAGAGGAACATAGAAGGGTTACACTGATAACCCATTTGCGTTGTTGGCCTCAACCACATAGAGTGGTTGTGGCGCCTCTTGTAGACATCATAGTCCTAAACTGCGTCGGTGCGCTTGGATCCAGTTCTCCAGGGACTGACCAGCTCTGAATCAATCCATGGCGGGCCTTTGGAAAGACGTTGCCCGACAATATGAAGAGTTGCCTTAACTATTCAACCCTTCACACGCATATGAAGAGCAAGCCCACTTACTTCCTGCCACATGTCCAATGGACACACCTGACGGAAATATACGATAATCTGCAGAAGCCTCAACGTCGAAGCCCACAAGTAATGGATCACGCAGGGCGCTGATTGGACAATAATTTCATTCGAATCACGGAGTTCTCGGGGTTGGTATACCGTGACTTCCGACTACACCGCCTTGAGTTTATGAGGGCGAAGGCCCCGGTGTTGTCTAGTGTTGCAGATTACGGCACGGGAGCAGAGCGAGCGGGACGGTGCCCAGCCCGTCGACTTTCAACTCGCTGTCAATCGGGGGGAGAGGAAACCGATTCAATCGTGGGTTGAGTACACAGGGTCAAGGATTTCAACCGAGCTTGGCCGGTTGAGTTTATTCTTATCGTGCCGCTTCCATTCAACTGAAAAACACAAAAGAAAAAAGGTGTGGTACTGCTCTTTAAGCTCCTAATACGAAGCAGTAAGCTTGCCATCGCGAGGATCTGAGAGTGTTTCCAACCAGATGCAACGTGAACAACCACCTGGGGAAGGCTATTCCACGCGGCACATCCTCGAAATGAGAAAAACCCTGTCTTATACATAGTGCTCTCTGGAAGCTTGCGGAAAGCGACGTTCGAAGTTGCAGAAACGATGCTACCGGAGAAGTTAGCATATTTAATACCTGCACGATGGGTTCGAGTCATTGTTCAGCCTACTTGTCTGCTTTCAACTTGGTGCTTCCGAGAACCGCTGTTCGTTTGCGGTGTGGTTTCCTCATAGGAGGGTAATTTGCGCGGGCCTTTCGCCTCTGAGGAATGTAGCTCCCCATCGTGGAGAAAAGTATTGATACATATGATCATGTAGTGCCTTATTAGCCGACTAGATTCGCTGTTGTTCAAGGATCTGGGGTGGACGTTCGTCTGTATGGTTTCTTAAAATCACCCCATCGGCCTCAGTCTTGATAAAGGTTGTTTGAAATACTCGAGGTCTCCAATGGGTGTGAAATTTATATCTTGATGACTGCCAGTGGCGCGTGATGCCTCTGTGAGGACGGTGGCAAATTTGTGGAACAGCCAGATGTTTCACGTATTTTCTTTTGTATCGCATTTGGAAATGACCTCGGAACGACCAAAACAATACTTACGCCCTCTATAATACTAATACTAAAAATAATGATGAATGTCGGAGCAAACTCAATTGAGCATCCTTCCACGACCTATATATGGAAAAATCTCCAGTCGTGGTGGCAGGTGTCCTGCCAAACAAAGCCAAGGAATTCATCACAGCTAGCAACTTTTTTGTTCTCTTTTTATGATGGCCAGTACACGATATATCGGGCGCAAGGCTATACCGAACCATTGATAGTGACATTGGGAGAATTAGTGTTTATGGACTGAACAAGCAGACAGCACAATAAAGTGGCCAGCGATTTTAAGTCCTGGCAAGAATTAAAAGGATGAAGCAGTCTTGTGGGTGCATGTAACACCCTCATCCGGTAAATATTAGGGATATAATGAACTACGGGCAAGCCATCAGATTGTGTACGGTAGTCGCGGTACCGTCATCGCGTCGCCGTACTTGGGTCCATGGAGAGGACAGGACAGAGCAAGGATAATCTTGGGTGCTGCTATAGAGGAGAATGTTGGTAGCTCAAGTAGTATAGATGGTCTTTGGTTTGTTCGCTGAGCTGGGCAATTTGATTGCAAACGTTTCATCACAAATCGAGGTGATATCATCAGTGCGTTGGTGGAGCGTAGCGTACAGACCAGACCATCATCGACAACTTTGGACAGCCTTCGTAAACAACTGAACCGAGTGATAGATAAGCTTCAGGGATTGGAACCCAGAAGGACCACAGCCATCAATAAGCAATTGATTGTTCAGGGGCAATTCCTGCTGCGTCAAGGCTCAAAGTCTGAAACCGGCGGCCTGCCACCGGCGGTTGGGGATACTGCACCTCAACCCAGTTGGCGGTCTAGAGACACAGACTTGGGCTTTTGTGTGCTCTGTACCCGGCTGGTGTGCAACGGATCGCGCATCATGTCACATTGACTCTTGTGTTGTGGACACCAACCGGGAATTGTGGGGTCTATTGAACACTTTGTAAGTCGACCATTTTAACTTTGTTTAATTGTGTTTTCAATGAAATTACGTAAGACGTATGCTATTTGTAACTGCATATACATTTTTGCTTTTAGAAACCGTGTCGAGTGAAAGCGGCTCCCTGAAACCGAGAACCGGATTGACTATGCAATACATTTATACCGATTCTACAAATAAATAGAAACGTGAGTTGCCGAGCGTACAGTTGTGAGTATGAAGAGTCATTGTTGGCCATCGGTTAGCCTATCATGCATAGTTCAGGCCCAATAATCGGCATCGCACATGGGCACCGGCCTAGACGTTACGGTAAGTATCCAAGATAGGCGATGTCGAGTTTAATTATGAGAAGGATGGGTCCACATTGGTCGTTCGAGTACTCTTTCGCGTACAACTGAGGCCTGGTATTCATTGGCCGGCATAGATACTGGCCTGATGTTTAAAATAAGTAGCTAAGATAAGCGATAACGCGTACAGTTATGAGTATGAAGGGCCTTCATTAGCCGTTGGATTAGGTCACAGTGAATAGCTGAGACCTCATAGCCGGCGTCGCACATAGACACAGGCCTAACACTTACGATAGGCAGCCGAGAGAGAAAAGAACGCGTGCGGTGATCAAGATGACCCGCATTAGTTGGGCTAATTTTCCGCCAATGTAGTTGGGCTCGATAACGTATTCTAAATAAGAGGCGCAGCGATGGTTCAATTCTTACCTCACTGGGAGAAACCAGGCCACCAAGATCGGGGATCTCTTCTCATCACGTCTTAATGATATAAATAGGTCTATTGCCGAAATCTTAAGGAGCATACCAATTGAGGCATGATCGGGTCGCTACAACCTGAACGCGGCAGCCAACAACACAACGGGGAGGAATGTATAACCAACGAGGCATGCTGATTACGTGAAAATTCAGCGCGGTTGTGGGAACCAAAAACAAGGACAACGGGCATGACATACGACCAGTTCAATGATGGAGCTCGCTGACATGAACTAAAAATGAAAATCGTTGCTGGCTATGAGTGACCTTGGGCGGTGAGTGAACTGCCAGGGTCAAAATAGCAAGCATGGGCCGCGCCTTGGAGGCACAATGCATTTTCCTGCAAAACCATTGCGAGCAAAATCAAACTTTCTACGTCAGCATCTTGCAATTCTTTGCATATGTCCTCAGACCCAAAACCACCCTCATCTGCGGTCATTTTTTTGCGATTTGTTTTAACTAATCTCCTTTCGAACTTTTTGGCGCACTTTCGACTTTGAACTTGTTGTACAGTGGCTTCGGAAGTGGCTGCACTGGCGTATGCTGAGAAATTTGGGGCTGTATCTTCTTCATCCTTTACGGAATTTGAGAATACTTTAAATCAGTACATGAAGGCGAACTATGTGGTATTTGTGCGTTCATCCAGTAATCGAAGCACCAACGCTGTTTTGCGTTACGAATGGGTGCACTACAAATGCGGCAGGCGTGTGCGTCAGCTAGGTTTCTTTCAGCTGTCCGCTATGAACGCCCTAGGTTCCTTGTGGCTGGTTGACTAGGCATCGTGGAACCCTAGCCGCACGTTAGTTCCATGTAGCTAATTGGTGAACTCATGGTCTTCACAGCATAATTCCAGGCTAAAACGGAAGACTCTGATGTTTGACAACGAAATTTCACGATTTTTCGCCAATAATGAGCGCGGCCTACGCAATTTTAGCTTGTAACAGCAATTATCGAGCAAAAATTGTCTACGGGAATGGCACCACTCATATTTCGCATCCACAAGGGCCATTCACATACTAGAGTGTGCGGAAAAGTATTTCAGCTGCAAAACTAACTGAAACTTCTATGCATTGTAAGTTGGTGACATTTTGTTCAGCTCTCGACTTCTTATTACATCACGCAGCCTATTCACAGCCGGTGGTGTTTACTGACCTTGAGGATGCGCTCACATAAACAAATCACCAATGAAGAGAATTGGCAATAATAAGCGAACATATACATTATACACAGACAGTCTACACTATGAAGTGACAACCCTAAAAATGTCGTAGCTTTCGAGAAATCAAGTCCATTGTGCAAATGCTGAGCGGCCAAGCATGGAGATGAAGATGAAAGAATTCGAAGTGGAGATAAATGGCAAGTTTTGTCTAAAAAAATATGGAACTAAGTAGACTCATTGGTGTCACTGTTGAAGTAAGGTTTAAAGAATAATTTCGATGGGGAGATAGTGCCAGTGCATGGGGCCAGACGAACCCCGTAAATCAAATTGAACTTGTGGAGGAGGCAAACCGAAATTGCAACAGGAAACCTGGTTAATTAGCTGTGAACGAAAGGTTCAGCGGGCCAGAACGAATTCGTTCCAGAGGCGGTTAGGGTCGGGTGAGAAATTTGTTTGTAGTTGCGACTACAGGCTCGAGTGGGTGAGAGGTTTCGGTCCAGATTCCGAAGAAAATGGTCGCGGGAGTGCCATCAGACTGGGCATGGCAGTGCTGTGCCATCATTGCACTGACATACTTCGGTTTCTGGACAGTCCCGTAACGGTCGTCAAGGTTGCCGCAATCGGAGAGGGGATACGCAGTTCCGTTGTAGCTGGATCTGGGTTAGACGAGGAGATTGCCACAGATAAGTTCAGGCCGATGCAGAGTCACAGATGATTTCCATTCAGTGGAGGACCATGTGAGTGTGTACTGGAGGCCAGCCGGATTGAATGAATAACGGTTGTACGGTGCATTTGGGCAACTACAGCCGAAGTTGCAAGCTTGGGGAGGGTGATGTGAGAGCCGCAGTGTCTGGCGAGTTGCGGGAGGCGTCGGATAAAACGGTGCTTAATAGAAGTAATCCAAAAGAGGATAACAGCAAGCTAAATGAGCCCACAAGAGGGTGGGGGTTTGTTGGCTGACCTAGCGAACAAGGACTAGCCGCGGTTGACGATGTATTGTGAGGAAATAACAAATCATTATTAGTGGGTTTCCGCTCGGCATGTATGGAGTACCTTCGGATGGCGGTGCAGAAGTCTACCATTGGTGGTAAGAATTGTGCCTCGTTTTAGCACTGAGCCGTACGGCCAGGACGAGAATAGGCGCTTAATTTTGGGAGGGTAAGGACTTAACCGCCGAGGTAGCGAGCAGGGAGGCTAGCCGTTGGACTAGTTGGAACGGGCGATTACAAGGTGCGTTGGACAGAGAGCAGCGGTAGCTTTGAGCTCAGTTAAATGCCTCAGTCATAGGGTCTCTGTTGTGCAAACGGGGGGATAATGTGAACAGGGATTGCAGACAAATAATAAACGGTTGAGCAACAGCTTCCGAGATAATAGATAAGAACCGCAGTTTGACTGAAATCTACTACGTCAACTTAACAGGAACGAAAGGGTATGGGTCACCAGTCATCGCTGTCAGCTCCAAGAAACGAATGGTGCATGGCACAATAGCCAACAAGCGCTGGCCGTGACTGAAGGTATTCAGGTTATGAGAAATTTACCTTTGGTGTGTATATGATCGTTTTAGCGAACAAAAGAGAAGAACGCATGTGATATGCCTGGCTGATGAAGTGGACTTGGGGTGGTGCAACTCCAACCAAGACGAAGGTGGCAACGCCTTGCACGTCGATGTTAGCCGTGAGCCTCGCGGAGTGCCTTCAGTCTACCCCATGCATTTTTAGAATCAAACGAAAGGACAGCTGTCATTCGCTTGTATTTCTTGGTGTTGCCAGACAAGTGACAACCGGGACAAGTCCAATCCGGCTACAGACAAACAACAACGGTGCTCTTTTATGTTTTTCCTGAATAAAAGGCCAGGTTCAGACCCACCGGCGATGGGCGGTGCACCGGTGCTACTGGAGGGCTGGCGGGTATACGGACGCACCATGGTGCGACATAAGAGGGCGACCCTCCCTGCAGGGCATACCCGTCCACCACACGAGGTCTTCATCCCTCGTGCATGCTACCAGGTCCACAGGGTGACAAGTGATCAAGCAGTCGTATTGCGGCTTGTACATTGGTAAATAACTCCAGCCACCAGATATTCCATCCGGTCGGGGGAAAATCCAGGCCAGTAAAACAACTCAGTCACTTTGAACGAACAGAGAGCAAACAGCCACTGGAAGAGGCAAGTCGCGGAGACGAATGAAACGGCAGCTACCTTTTGGGCCATGGGAATAGAATGGAGATGTCCAGAGCCTGTGTATTACGGCTAAATGACGACGAAACATTGTTGTGGACCGCCGTGTCAAGTAGACGCGCACCACAATGTTATATATATATGTATATATATGTGAATGAGTGGGTTGTGGAACCAAACAAGTATTTCATTCATTGCGCATCTTCAGTCTCACTATTTGATGTGTGTGTATTGGGCGTGATCAGAGGATGCGGAATGGCTTTAAAAAGTAAGGAAATAAAGCTTCAGTTTGGTTAAGGTTGGTAAAACCTAGGCAAAGCAAAGCGCCAGACGTTAAATAGAGCTGACAGAGTTGTTCAGGGATTTGATCAAACTTGAAAGAACAAGGAATAAGTTGACTGGGCACAGAAGTTTAAGGACAGAGGTAAGGAAATATAACGAGGTCGGTGGAGGCGGACATGAAAACAATTACAATGGCAGAGGCTAGAATCTCTGCAACACGTCTACGCTCCAGAGAGCAGGTGCAGACGTAGTCCCAGAAAGTGAGCTTCTGCATAAGAGGTAGATGACATGGTGATTTATGGACACTTGGGAGGGCAGTTGTCTCACTTGTGGGTTAACGCTAAAAGGTTCCAGCTGGTGACTGCACATGCTAGGACCAATTAATAGGTGGGACAGTTAGGATGAGAACGCAAATTGGAAGGGCTTGGGGCCTAATTCAGAGAAAGTGTCCCGTGTAAGCTGTGTCGCGAAAAGACACAACTCCCTCAATAGGGAGGTAAGAATCTAGGGTCTTTCGAAAGCCTACATGAGACGATATAGTACGGATATGGGAGGGGAGCTTGTTCCATTGTTTGGAACACAGGCAAAGGAAAAGGTTTTGTTTAAAGACAGGTCGCCAATGGGAGCAAAAATCCAGAGTTGCGGATATCATAGGGATGACAGGAGGAAGATTCAGGGCGGCAGTCAACTATGTAAGCCCGTCGGTAGATTACGCGATGCAGAAGGCCTAAGTTCAACCCAATGCGCAACAGCCATAAAGGATCCAGCCCAGGTGACAAACAACGATGGCGATACGAGAGTGTGGATGACGCCGGAAACAAGGACTTAGTAAACGAACGCTGCGTATTTTCCACAGCAGTCCTGCATGCATGTGAGCAGTGTGAAACGAATTCAGGGCTAGATTCAAGAATGGGTCCTACAAACTGCTTAAAGATGGCAATTAAACATGGTTCATTAGGGAAAGATCGGTGAATGAAAGTCCAGAGCTTGCGGGCTTTAGCTACTCTGTACCATGCATGTTGGGAAAAACTAAACACACAGGAATACCAAAGACCTAGGTCTCTCACTTAGGGAAGAGTAAGTATCGAGAGTTCGTTAAGAATAACCATACCAGGAGGAATCTGGAATCGATGCGAGAGAGCTTGGTATTTTGGGACGGCGAAAGAAAGACAGGAGGTAGAGGGATAAGTAATTTACATCAGGCTGAATATTAGCAAGAGCAGAAACAGAGTCACTGGCCTTAATATCTGAATATCATCAGCGAACAAAAAAGGCGATCCACTGGTGATAGAATCAGTGGCAGTATTAATGTATAGCGAGAGCAGTAGGGGTGGTCAAGCGCGCTATCTTGAATAACTCCGCTGGTGATGGAATTGTTAGACCCCGAATCCCTATCATCCATCCCCTTATTGTGTCGAAAGAAGTGTCTTGCTGCCAAGGCCAAGCATTCAGTCTCCATTACTCTTCAAATTCGGTCGACAGAGCACTGCGAGTCAATTCAGACCGTTCGGTAGTACTAACCGATATCTCCCTTCTCGTCCCACTCAGCACCCTTTCTCTCTCACCCCTACCATCTCCGAAGTGGAGCTTATCTCGTCAACAGTTGTGGTCACTTCGGAACCAGATGGGGGGCAACAAGTAGCTAGGGTCGATGCGGGGGGAATATAGCAGCTGGCGATGTAAGAGTTTGGGGGTTCCACAATATCAGCAAAGTCAGAACAGGGCTTCCCGTCAGCGGATACAATACTTGGAATTGCAGATGAGATAAAGAAGCACCGCCTGTGAAAGAGTTTGCCCCAGGATCTTCAAGAGAATGAGCTACGGCGGTAGATTCCTTGCGCTTTTCAAGAACTGGTTTGGCAGTGGTGATCTCAGCCATAAGTTTGTTTGTTAGAATGAGGAGGGAGAGACCATGGGATTCACGGAAAAGCCTACGATACTTCTTAAGTTTGTGGCCTAGAGCGACTAATCGTCTGGCTGAACGACAACCAGAAACACAGGAAGCTCATGTGGGAGCAACTAAACATAGTGCTAATAATACAATGCCGTAAAAATGTTGGTCACGCTTTGCGCGTCACGAGAGAAGAAGTATTCGTCTCAGGTTTCGTGGCGGAACGAGATTGTAAAGGTTTCAAGAATGCCGGGGGAAGGGATGAAGGAGCTTAAGGGGGGAGGATTAGGAGAAGGCTGAGTACTCGTCCAGCCGCAATTGACAGTATGATGGTCACTATCAGAGAACATCGGGACAACTGCAGCGATGAGACACAAATAACCGTTTACAAGGGCCATGTCTAGGGTGTGGTGACCGCGTGTTGGATGTCTTATAAGTTGGAACCAGCCTTTGACATCAAGTTGGACAAGCAGAGGAGAAATGCGCAAAGGAGATTTTTGTTGAGACCAGATCTCAGGAAGGTTGAGATCACCAACGAATAATTTGTTTGGATGAGGTGGAGCTCGGGTGTAAGAAAGAAGCGTGGATATTTGGTTAATCGAACTAGTGAAGTGTGGAGGGAAAATGTATAAACACCTGAGGATGAACGGCGGGTTATATCGAGAGGCGGAAAGCAAAACAGAGTCTAAAGTGTCCGCTAGTAGTGGATCGTCAACAAGGGAAACTTGCATTTCACTTCTGGACTATATGAGGTAGCTACCACTACGGCGGCGGGAACGATCAGAACGAAAGATAATGCATCCCAGAAGGGAGATAAGGGTATCGGGCGTGCGAGGAGAGAGCCACGTCTCAGTAATGCATATGAAGGTTGGACAAGCTATAGTGGAGATAGCTTGGATGTAGTGCAATTTAGTTAAGAGAGGGAGAGGGTGTCGATCAGAAGGACAGAAATATTACTAGCTGGATCAGAGGAGGTGGGTATGGTGGCTAGTAAAAGTTGGTAAGCACGGGGAGGTCAGTATGGAATGGAATGTGGACAGCGGAATCGGGAGTTCTCGAACTGGTGGGTGAGGCAAGACCAGTTAAAGATGTGTGAGAATAAGGCGCTGGGACGTACCGCGATTGGTACGTAGACAGCGTTTGGCTGACGGTACAGGCAGCGGGGCTTCGTGGACAGAGAGGTACGGGCTGGGTCGAGTGATCGTTTGTAACATTGTTATCAACGGCATCAGAAGATGGTACCATATGTGGCAGCTGAACAGGAGTATCGGGATTTGGGTCACGCAAGATGGATGGGCAGGTGCAGAGTTTAAGAAAGAGGAAATGAGACGGTAAGATAGAGGCACTAAGAGAAAAGGAGGATCCGTCTTGTAGTGCCCTCAGTACCAAATCGTGGGGGGCGGATGGCACGGGTAGCTAAACTGGGCTGAACGGAGGAGATGAAATAAGAGGCTTGCAGTAGGAAATGCAAGGTAAGGGGAGGGGACAGGGTGCAGTGAGGAAGCTAGTGGTGTAACCAAACTCCGTTGTGGGTAAACAGGAATCCTCTGCGTTGGTTGTAGTGGACAGGGCTTCGGAATGGGAGGACGAGATATAGTTAAAGGTCGTAAAGTTGGAGCTGCGCGTGGCCTCGGAAGAGGCGGAGGCTGCGATGAAGTATGTAGTTGCCGAAAAGGGACCCCAGGCAAATAGTATGCGGGTTGCCTGGGGGGGCGGAACTTGATAGGGGGTAAGATAGTTGTGGTTTAGAGTTCCTTCCAAAAGACGGTTTGAGAGGCCATAGATGTGCTTATGTGGAATTCGGGGTATAGTCAGGTTGGTCGACGAAGTGCGAAGAGCAGGAAATTATAAGGTAGTGTGGGAGAAGGCGCTACGTTAAGAGGCTTTGAAAGCAGGTGTTTGAGCCCGAAGAAGCGCTTTGATGGGGAGACACGAAGTGCCATTAGGTCAGAAGGTCTGAAGGAAGGACCTGTGTTGTCACCGTCGACTGCGGCCTCATGTCCGGGCTGATGAAATACCGTGTCTGTTAAATCAGCAATCTTTTTGACATGGTGGAGGTCAGAGATGACATAGATGGGTGCCAAAGGATAGAGGTGGAGGGCTCATGGTTACGAGTGTGGGACGCAGGACCTGCAGCCGACAGGCAGGTTTCTGCGACGCGATGTCACGAAACAGTGCCATAATATGGCGAGCTCAGAGGATCATTGACGGAGTGCTGGGAATTTGGGGGCAACACGTCAACTCCAGCATCATTAGGGGTGGTTGGAGGCCCGGTTGGCCTGTAACCGTCTTTAGTGTTATCGGGGGTGGTTCGGGGTTCAACAGAAATTGATGCGAGTGGATTAGAGGCCGGGTCAGTTGGCACACTCAGCACGCTGTTATTTGAATCGGAGGATCCTCGGCTACTACTCACACATTCGTCAACGGCAACCCGGCTTGCGTATGTGCCGTTGGTCGCATGTGAGGTCTGCGATTGAGTGACGCCAAGGGAATTGATTACTGCAGATGGATGAAGGGAAGAGGGATCCGATTGGCAGCTTCCAGTGTTCGATATTAGGGATCTGGGTAATAAAATTTTAGTAAGATGTCCTTGCAGTCGCTTGCGAGCAGTTTTGCCCCTTACTGTTTGGAGTTTTAGGGAAGAGGAGAGGAGTGCAGTATCGTTTTTGTCCAAAAATCGCATTAATATTGGGTAAATTAATGATGGTTTCAACTCTTGAAGCCGTCGAGTCGTGCACACGTTGTCAAGCATGTTACATGCCGTCAGGAGAGCAGTTTCCGTGAGTTCGAGCGGGATGTGATCAGGGGCATTGTACATTAGGACCTGTTGACGGCATCCCTCTACCTCCTGTCTTTCTTTCGCCGTCCCAAAATACCAAGCTCTCTCGCATCGATTCCAGATTCCTCCTGGTATGGTTATTCTTAACGAACTCTCGATACTTACTCTTCCCTAAGTGAGAGACCTAGGTCTTTGGTATTCCTGTGTGTTTAGTTTTTCCCAACATGCATGGTACAGAGTAGCTAAAGCCCGCAAGCTCTGGACTTTCATTCACCGATCTTTCCCTAATGAACCATGTTTAATTGCCATCTTTAAGCAGTTTGTAGGACCCATTCTTGAATCTAGCCCTGAATTCGTTTCACACTGCTCACATGCATGCAGGACTGCTGTGGAAAATACGCAGCGTTCGTTTACTAAGTCCTTGTTTCCGGCGTCATCCACACTCTCGTATCGCCATCGTTGTTTGTCACCTGGGCTGGATCCTTTATGGCTGTTGCGCATTGGGTTGAACTTAGGCCTTCTGCATCGCGTAATCTACCGACGGGCTTACATAGTTGACTGCCGCCCTGAATCTTATTCCTGTCATCCCTATGATATCCGCAACTCTGGATTTTTGCTCCCATTGGCGACCTGTCTTTAAACAAAACCTTTTCCTTTGCCTGTGTTCCAAACAATGGAACAAGCTCCCCTCCCATATCCGTACTATATCGTCTCATGTAGGCTTTCGAAAGACCCTAGATTCTTACCTCCCTATTGAGGGAGTTGTGTCTTTTCGCGACACAGCTTACACGGGACACTTTCTCTGAATTAGGCCCCAAGCCCTTCCAATTTGCGTTCTCATCCTAACTGTCCCACCTATTAATTGGTCCTAGCATGTGCAGTCACCAGCTGGAACCTTTTAGCGTTAACCCACAAGTGAGACAACTGCCCTCCCAAGTGTCCATAAATCACCATGTCATCTACCTCTTATGCAGAAGCTCACTTTCTGGGACTACGTCTGCACCTGCTCTCTGGAGCGTAGACGTGTTGCAGAGATTCTAGCCTCTGCCATTGTAATTGTTTTCATGTCCGCCTCCACCGACCTCGTTATATTTCCTTACCTCTGTCCTTAAACTTCTGTGCCCAGTCAACTTATTCCTTGTTCTTTCAAGTTTGATCAAATCCCTGAACAACTCTGTCAGCTCTATTTAACGTCTGGCGCTTTGCTTTGCCTAGGTTTTACCAACCTTAACCAAACTGAAGCTTTATTTCCTTACTTTTTAAAGCCATTCCGCATCCTCTGATCACGCCCAATACACACACATCAAATAGTGAGACTGAAGATGCGCAATGAATGAAATACTTGTTTGGTTCCACAACCCACTCATTCACATATATATACATATATATATAACATTGTGGTGCGCGTCTACTTGACACGGCGGTCCACAACAATGTTTCGTCGTCATTTAGCCGTAATACACAGGCTCTGGACATCTCCATTCTATTCCCATGGCCCAAAAGGTAGCTGCCGTTTCATTCGTCTCCGCGACTTGCCTCTTCCAGTGGCTGTTTGCTCTCTGTTCGTTCAAAGTGACTGAGTTGTTTTACTGGCCTGGATTTTCCCCCGACCGGATGGAATATCTGGTGGCTGGAGTTATTTACCAATGTACAAGCCGCAATACGACTGCTTGATCACTTGTCACCCTGTGGACCTGGTAGCATGCACGAGGGATGAAGACCTCGTGTGGTGGACGGGTATGCCCTGCAGGGAGGGTCGCCCTCTTATGTCGCACCATGGTGCGTCCGTATACCCGCCAGCCCTCCAGTAGCACCGGTGCACCGCCCATCGCCGGTGGGTCTGAACCTGGCCTTTTATTCAGGAAAAACATAAAAGAGCACCGTTGTTGTTTGTCTGTAGCCGGATTGGACTTGTCCCGGTTGTCACTTGTCTGGCAACACCAAGAAATACAAGCGAATGACAGCTGTCCTTTCGTTTGATTCTAAAAATGCATGGGGTAGACTGAAGGCACTCCGCGAGGCTCACGGCTAACATCGACGTGCAAGGCGTTGCCACCTTCGTCTTGGTTGGAGTTGCACCACCCCAAGTCCACTTCATCAGCCAGGCATAGCACATGCGTTCTTCTCTTTTGTTCGCTAAAACGATCATATACACACCAAAGGTAAATTTCTCATAACCTGAATACCTTCAGTCACGGCCAGCGCTTGTTGGCTATTGTGCCATGCACCATTCGTTTCTTGGAGCTGACAGCGATGACTGGTGACCCATACCCTTTCGTTCCTGTTAAGTTGACGTAGTAGATTTCAGTCAAACTGCGGTTCTTATCTATTATCTCGGAAGCTGTTGCTCAACCGTTTATTATTTGTCTGCAATCCCTGTTCACATTATCCCCCCGTTTGCACAACAGAGACCCTATGACTGAGGCATTTAACTGAGCTCAAAGCTACCGCTGCTCTCTGTCCAACGCACCTTGTAATCGCCCGTTCCAACTAGTCCAACGGCTAGCCTCCCTGCTCGCTACCTCGGCGGTTAAGTCCTTACCCTCCCAAAATTAAGCGCCTATTCTCGTCCTGGCCGTACGGCTCAGTGCTAAAACGAGGCACAATTCTTACCACCAATGGTAGACTTCTGCACCGCCATCCGAAGGTACTCCATACATGCCGAGCGGAAACCCACTAATAATGATTTGTTATTTCCTCACAATACATCGTCAACCGCGGCTAGTCCTTGTTCGCTAGGTCAGCCAACAAACCCCCACCCTCTTGTGGGCTCATTTAGCTTGCTGTTATCCTCTTTTGGATTACTTCTATTAAGCACCGTTTTATCCGACGCCTCCCGCAACTCGCCAGACACTGCGGCTCTCACATCACCCTCCCCAAGCTTGCAACTTCGGCTGTAGTTGCCCAAATGCACCGTACAACCGTTATTCATTCAATCCGGCTGGCCTCCAGTACACACTCACATGGTCCTCCACTGAATGGAAATCATCTGTGACTCTGCATCGGCCTGAACTTATCTGTGGCAATCTCCTCGTCTAACCCAGATCCAGCTACAACGGAACTGCGTAGCCCCTCTCCGATTGCGGCAACCTTGACGACCGTTACGGGACTGTCCAGAAACCGAAGTATGTCAGTGCAATGATGGCACAGCACTGCCATGCCCAGTCTGATGGCACTCCCGCGACCATTTTCTTCGGAATCTGGACCGAAACCTCTCACCCACTCGAGCCTGTAGTCGCAACTACAAACAAATTTCTCACCCGACCCTAACCGCCTCTGGAACGAATTCGTTCTGGCCCGCTGAACCTTTCGTTCACAGCTAATTAACCAGGTTTCCTGTTGCAATTTCGGTTTGCCTCCTCCACAAGTTCAATTTGATTTACGGGGTTCGTCTGGCCTCATGCACTGGCACTATCTCCCCATCGAAATTATTCTTTAAACCTTACTTCAACAGTGACACCAATGAGTCTACTTAGTTCCATATTTTTTTAGACAAAACTTGCCATTTATCTCCACTTCGAATTCTTTCATCTTCATCTCCATGCTTGGCCGCTCAGCATTTGCACAATGGACTTGATTTCTCGAAAGCTACGACATTTTTAGGGTTGTCACTTCATAGTGTAGACTGTCTGTGTATAATGTATATGTTCGCTTATTATTGCCAATTCTCTTCATTGGTGATTTGTTTATGTGAGCGCATCCTCAAGGTCAGTAAACACCACCGGCTGTGAATAGGCTGCGTGATGTAATAAGAAGTCGAGAGCTGAACAAAATGTCACCAACTTACAATGCATAGAAGTTTCAGTTAGTTTTGCAGCTGAAATACTTTTCCGCACACTCTAGTATGTGAATGGCCCTTGTGGATGCGAAATATGAGTGGTGCCATTCCCGTAGACAATTTTTGCTCGATAATTGCTGTTACAAGCTAAAATTGCGTAGGCCGCGCTCATTATTGGCGAAAAATCGTGAAATTTCGTTGTCAAACATCAGAGTCTTCCGTTTTAGCCTGGAATTATGCTGTGAAGACCATGAGTTCACCAATTAGCTACATGGAACTAACGTGCGGCTAGGGTTCCACGATGCCTAGTCAACCAGCCACAAGGAACCTAGGGCGTTCATAGCGGACAGCTGAAAGAAACCTAGCTGACGCACACGCCTGCCGCATTTGTAGTGCACCCATTCGTAACGCAAAACAGCGTTGGTGCTTCGATTACTGGATGAACGCACAAATACCACATAGTTCGCCTTCATGTACTGATTTAAAGTATTCTCAAATTCCGTAAAGGATGAAGAAGATACAGCCCCAAATTTCTCAGCATACGCCAGTGCAGCCACTTCCGAAGCCACTGTACAACAAGTTCAAAGTCGAAAGTGCGCCAAAAAGTTCGAAAGGAGATTAGTTAAAACAAATCGCAAAAAAATGACCGCAGATGAGGGTGGTTTTGGGTCTGAGGACATATGCAAAGAATTGCAAGATGCTGACGTAGAAAGTTTGATTTTGCTCGCAATGGTTTTGCAGGAAAATGCATTGTGCCTCCAAGGCGCGGCCCATGCTTGCTATTTTGACCCTGGCAGTTCACTCACCGCCCAAGGTCACTCATAGCCAGCAACGATTTTCATTTTTAGTTCATGTCAGCGAGCTCCATCATTGAACTGGTCGTATGTCATGCCCGTTGTCCTTGTTTTTGGTTCCCACAACCGCGCTGAATTTTCACGTAATCAGCATGCCTCGTTGGTTATACATTCCTCCCCGTTGTGTTGTTGGCTGCCGCGTTCAGGTTGTAGCGACCCGATCATGCCTCAATTGGTATGCTCCTTAAGATTTCGGCAATAGACCTATTTATATCATTAAGACGTGATGAGAAGAGATCCCCGATCTTGGTGGCCTGGTTTCTCCCAGTGAGGTAAGAATTGAACCATCGCTGCGCCTCTTATTTAGAATACGTTATCGAGCCCAACTACATTGGCGGAAAATTAGCCCAACTAATGCGGGTCATCTTGATCACCGCACGCGTTCTTTTCTCTCTCGGCTGCCTATCGTAGGTGTTAGGCCTGTGTCTATGTGCGACGCCGGCTATGAGGTCTCAGCTATTCACTGTGACCTAATCCAACGGCTAATGAAGGCCCTTCATACTCATAACTGTACGCGTTATCGCTTATCTTAGCTACTTATTTTAAACATCAGGCCAGTATCTATGCCGGCCAATGAATACCAGGCCTCAGTTGTACGCGAAAGAGTACTCGAACGACCAATGTGGACCCATCCTTCTCATAATTAAACTCGACATCGCCTATCTTGGATACTTACCGTAACGTCTAGGCCGGTGCCCATGTGCGATGCCGATTATTGGGCCTGAACTATGCATGATAGGCTAACCGATGGCCAACAATGACTCTTCATACTCACAACTGTACGCTCGGCAACTCACGTTTCTATTTATTTGTAGAATCGGTATAAATGTATTGCATAGTCAATCCGGTTCTCGGTTTCAGGGAGCCGCTTTCACTCGACACGGTTTCTAAAAGCAAAAATGTATATGCAGTTACAAATAGCATACGTCTTACGTAATTTCATTGAAAACACAATTAAACAAAGTTAAAATGGTCGACTTACAAAGTGTTCAATAGACCCCACAATTCCCGGTTGGTGTCCACAACACAAGAGTCAATGTGACATGATGCGCGATCCGTTGCACACCAGCCGGGTACAGAGCACACAAAAGCCCAAGTCTGTGTCTCTAGACCGCCAACTGGGTTGAGGTGCAGTATCCCCAACCGCCGGTGGCAGGCCGCCGGTTTCAGACTTTGAGCCTTGACGCAGCAGGAATTGCCCCTGAACAATCAATTGCTTATTGATGGCTGTGGTCCTTCTGGGTTCCAATCCCTGAAGCTTATCTATCACTCGGTTCAGTTGTTTACGAAGGCTGTCCAAAGTTGTCGATGATGGTCTGGTCTGTACGCTACGCTCCACCAACGCACTGATGATATCACCTCGATTTGTGATGAAACGTTTGCAATCAAATTGCCCAGCTCAGCGAACAAACCAAAGACCATCTATACTACTTGAGCTACCAACATTCTCCTCTATAGCAGCACCCAAGATTATCCTTGCTCTGTCCTGTCCTCTCCATGGACCCAAGTACGGCGACGCGATGACGGTACCGCGACTACCGTACACAATCTGATGGCTTGCCCGTAGTTCATTATATCCCTAATATTTACCGGATGAGGGTGTTACATGCACCCACAAGACTGCTTCATCCTTTTAATTCTTGCCAGGACTTAAAATCGCTGGCCACTTTATTGTGCTGTCTGCTTGTTCAGTCCATAAACACTAATTCTCCCAATGTCACTATCAATGGTTCGGTATAGCCTTGCGCCCGATATATCGTGTACTGGCCATCATAAAAAGAGAACAAAAAAGTTGCTAGCTGTGATGAATTCCTTGGCTTTGTTTGGCAGGACACCTGCCACCACGACTGGAGATTTTTCCATATATAGGTCGTGGAAGGATGCTCAATTGAGTTTGCTCCGACATTCATCATTATTTTTAGTATTAGTATTATAGAGGGCGTAAGTATTGTTTTGGTCGTTCCGAGGTCATTTCCAAATGCGATACAAAAGAAAATACGTGAAACATCTGGCTGTTCCACAAATTTGCCACCGTCCTCACAGAGGCATCACGCGCCACTGGCAGTCATCAAGATATAAATTTCACACCCATTGGAGACCTCGAGTATTTCAAACAACCTTTATCAAGACTGAGGTCGATTGGGAGAACTTAAGGGACCATATAAATACCATGAAATGCTGAAACTTTATGCTGAAGTTTTCCTCATCCGAACTATGGCTTGAGAGATATTTTGGGTGTGCGTCTATGGCTCGGTAACAAAGTTAGTGTGATGACGGTGGTTGTTGGTTTTGGCATGCAGACAGTGAGCTGGAACATTTTTGGATCAGCGGTGAAAAACCTGTTGGCCACGCCTCGTTCAAACAGGATGTAAGTTAGAATCAGATCCCCTTTAAGTCGACGATACTCCGGGGAAAGAGGTCAAGCACCACTAGGCGGATTTCGTACCCCAAGAATTTGAGGCCGGCAACCATTTTCGTAGCAGCTAGCTGGACACGCTCAACGAGGGTTACGTCTTTCGCTCTTCCTAAGTATACAAATTGATTGACATATTCAAAGAACGGTCTGACATAGGCTCCATAGAGTATTTGGGATTCCATGCGAGTAATAGGGGAGAAGGTTCAACGAATCATCCGTAGAAAAGCGAATGCCTTCTGGGCCGATTTCTCACGTGCAGTAAGAATGACATGTTTGGAGAGAGCCAGATACCAAAATCCTTTTTAGCATCTATCCTCGTGATGTCTTCTGGTCCTTTCTCACAATGCATGACAAAGGAGTTCGCTGAGTCTCCTCCAAATGTCATATGGACACACTTTTCGTCATTCAGAGAAAGGTGCCAGCCGAACGAACACTAGTTTGCAGCGTCTACATCCATTTGGAAGGCACTGGCATTGGAGCGCCACGATCTTAAGTCGTCCGCAAAAAGTGGACATGGACTTGCGAGAACATCTGGAAGGTCATTGACGTATATCAGAAACAGCAAAGGTCCCAAAACGGAGCCCTGAGGAACTTCAATGGAGACAGGCGTCGAGCTTACTGTCACTCGGAATGCGTTCCATCACCTTGCATGGCGCGCTAGTGGGGCTTATAGGCCTGTGGCTGCCAGGCGATAGTCGGTCACAAGTTTTGTAGTTTGGCGTGATAATGGCTTCCTTCCAAGAAGAGGAAAGCTGGCCTTCGTCAGGCGACTGACGAAACAGCAGATGGAAATGAGTTGCCAGTGTATACGACGTTTCCGTCAGGATCATTGGATGGACTTTGTTGGGCCCCAACGCGTAGAATGGGTTGATCTTGTGCAGGAGTTGACGAATGTCCTCCACATGAAGACCAATTTGGTTAGGGGCTTTTCATAGGTACGCTTTGACAAGATTGGATGTGACAAGAACGCTGGGACTGAATACAAACCTGCATAGTGATCTCTGTAGAACTCAGGTGCCCCTATTGAATCACTCGTGGGGTCTCCGTTCCTGTCCCCCGAGGAGAACGCGTATAGCTTGTTTCTGCGGCGATGTCTGATGTGTTAGAAATGCACATTACTGTTTTGTTCCGGGCGAGGTCCAGAAGGGTGGTCCCATTGGCGGATTTCCAGTTTACAGCGGTTCCGCATTTTATGAAATGCCAGCTCATCTGTGTCTCCTGTAGTCAACTTTTAGAAAAATAGTTGGCACTTCTTTTCCAGAAGGCGCCGGATCCTTTTGGGTATCTTGCAGCTCATCCGACTGCGTGCTGGTTTTTGTTGGTATGATCATCGCGTCAGCCCCGTGAACTCTCTGGACAATAGACCTATATAAGTCTTCCACTGAGGTTGGTCCCTGTTTAACCTGTTCAAGAAAGATGCACATTCCTTAAAAGTCTGCACGTCAGACGTTTCGAATCCGCGTTTGGGGTTCGGGATTTCCGGACCGGTAGCAGATGAAATCAAAGGTTCAGCACACAGTAGTCACTATGTCCCAGTGGAGCGTTATTTATCACCTGATCAACGAAATGTCTTTCGTTGGTGATGACCAAATCCAGGAGGGACGGTTGTTGGCCCGCGCGGTATCTGGTGGGTGCAATAACATGTTGAGTCCAAGCGATCTGTTGAACGAATTCGGTCAGCGCCGTTGCAAAGGTCCACTTGGTCCGATGCACTGGAGCTCCTTCCAGGGGCCTTTGGAGCGTTGAATCACCTACCAGCAGCAGATGAGTGAAGTGGTAGCTGGAGGAGAGTTGCTCAAGGGTTCGTATTTGGAGTTGGCCATCTCGTAGTGCTCGACCTCTTTCCCTTGGAGTATCGTCGCCTCCGAGGGAATTAATCCTTACTTACGCCCTGTTTGAACAAGGCTTGGCCAACAGATTTTTCACCGTTGACCCAGCAAACACGGCGGGGACATGGTAAGAAGATTTTTAAGCTCAGGGCGCACACCTTCATTAGGCAAACTTTTTTCTCATTTCGGGTAGTTGCTGCGTGGAATAACGTTCCTCAGACGGTTGTCCACGCCCCCTAGAACTCAGTTCAAAACATTATTAGACACTTATTTACACGAGTCCTCGCGCTGGCAAATACTGCCCCGCGCTGAGAACTTAAAGAGCAGTGCCACACCCTTTTTCACTTGTGCCTTTCAGAAGAACGACAGCCGCTGAACGATAAGAACAAAACCTGCCCGGGAAACTTGGGCGAAAGCCTCGATGCTGTGCATCAATCCGTGAATCCGTAAATTTTCCGGAGGACTCGAGAGCAACGGTAGATCACACCGGAGGAGAATCGGATCCGCGCAGCGGAACCTGAATCCACAGTGCATTAGAAAAAGGCGCAGGAGTGGTATCAGAGAGGACAATCGGGATGGGCAGGGCCGCATGTAAGTGCAAAGCAACCCCACCAGCCCTTCCCGTTTTGAGTCAGCTCGAGGAACAGAGGAGTCGCCTATCAAGATCTCTGCGTCAGTGATATCTGGTGTGAGCCAGGTCTCTGTGAGCGCGATAATGGACGGCTGTTCAAGACAAACTGACTGTTTAATATCGCAAAGTTTGTTGAAGAGGCTAAGACAGTTTGTGGACAAGCATTTCGACACTGTCTCTGCTGCCTGTAGGTGAGGGCAAAACTTGTGTAACCAAATAGGTTAGCAGACTTAATAGCTGTACGTCGGGTTTGAGTCGAGGGCTCCGAAGGGACCTCTGAGACATACTTGTCTGCTCCCTCGATTGGTGGTTTTGCGGGCTGCTTTTCATTTGCAGGTTTTTCGCCCGCGGCAGCCCGGTTTGCGCGGGCCATTAGCCTTTGGCGGACGAAGTTTTTCCCCATTGGCGAAAATTTCGACCACTGCTACCTGCAGCCCTTTCTACAACGCCTTTTGGACGACCAGATTTGCGGTTGTTCAAGGAGTTGGGGCAAATTTGTGTCTGTTTGGTTTCTTAGACATTTTGGCGCGGTTTGATCGGAAAGGTGTCTGTGAGGTTTTGAGAGCTGGGTTGGAGCACCGAGTAGTTCTTTTGGTGGTGCTCCTATGAGGCTGGTTTTCGCAGAGGACTGCAACTTAGAGCCAGCCAGCAATTTTCTGATTTGGCGAACCGTATGTGGCCTGTTTGGTCGCAGTCGCCTTCTTTCGTGCCTGTGTGGACATCCGAGTCACCCGATCAGCGTGGCCAACGGGTGTACGAAGGACTTTCCGGTTCGCTGTGGTCAGGTTTGAGGCTTTGGCTATCGGGCTCCTGGGCGAAAACTGTTTCCACAATCAACGAGACCACTTTTGACGGAGTGGAACTGGAGATAGGCAGGTTCACATTCTCAGTGGTTTTACCGTCCCCGCAGCATTCCCCGATGCCGAGGTCAGCGCATGTGTTTGGTTTGCCGGTAGGATTCGCCGCTGGATTCCGCTCGTCTGACCCAATCCAGCTCAGTTGTGACCTGAGTGTGGAGTTCACTGCTGCACCTTTGTCGTCTGTTACGGAAAGAAGCGCTGATAGCTCTACGTACTTAAGGCGCTCCATCTACGTGAGGCATGCCTCCTCCATAGCGTTGCTGCCTTTGGAATTCGAGCAGTCTGCGGTGGTTGAGTAGAAACTGCTATCCGGAGTCGCGGCCGGTTGCTTCGGCGTGCTTTCAGGAGCACAAGGGCTATACCTACAATCGGTTTGGCTTTAAGTTTGAGATCGGCCGAACTGGCGCCATCCGGAAGCCTCTTTCGCACCTCTCCCTTAGAACTGCTGTGACTAGCTTTGGTGCCTCGGAGGGCGATCCTCAGATAGACGCCTGATCGTTGGATTTGCCTTTTGGACGCTGACAGCTCGACCCAAGGTCTTCTGTACGGCCGACGGCGAGGAATGGGCAATGAGAAGCCCAAGTATCCGCTTGCTTCCCTTCTGGCGTAACCAGTCTGTGTGAAGCGAATCGTGGTCAGGCCCTGAGGAGACACTGCAAGGAGCGATTGTGCCTGCTTTGTAGGCATGATTTTTACAGAAAATGATCCCCAGATTATCGATCCGCTCTCCATTACACGCCTGCCCACTAGAGACGCCGTGGCGGTCTTTGTTGTCGCATCAGAGAGCTGGATGAACTTTTTCGCAGCCAGCGGACCAGAGGCGGATAGTGCTAGGTATTCGTTCAGCGGGGGGAGTTCTGTATCAACTTTTGTCCCGGTTGCGGCGTTTTTGTGTCTGCGTCGATCAGAGCTTTAGAGAGAAGCTCCAGTTGCGCCGCGAACACACCGATTAAGGCGAAACACTTACACTGGACTTTCTGATTCGGTAGTGGGGATTTGGTTTTGCACTTGATGGCTTTGTTCTTGGTTAGGGGAGGCATTTCACCCTCGATGTAGAGGCAACTGGCTTCAATTGGTATGCCCCTTAGAAGTTGGGAAAAAGCCTATTATTAGTGATTTATCATTATAAGTCACACCTTTTAAATCCACAGAGTTTCACCCAGAATAATTTGGGTTTACTTTAGTGAGCGGCCGCCATCGTTTGAGACGCGATCACGCGTCTTGAGGCGTTATCCCCGTTTTGATGAATTGAAATGTCCGCAAGGGTACCATTAAAATGTGATAAAGTCTCAATGGGGGTTTTTGACTGACCTTGTTGAACGTTGCAGAGAATGCACACACCTGTGGGTTTTATGATGAAAACTTACATTCTGAACAGATTCTCAAATGTAATTCCTGCGGAAGTTATCTTATTGGCACCAGTTTAACATACCATCCTTTTATTGGGTATCGTCGTCCATTTTGTTCGTAAATATTATTTTTCGCAAATGGACGGTGAGCTTTGTGCAATGTGGTTAACAAAAAAGAGACTAATTTGAATATCCTGAAGTTAGCGGTTATGTCTGCCGTTTTAACCGTCCCCATTCGGCATTGCTCAAAGGTAATCAAACTGTCTCTCGGATGATAAACACGGACGAGTATAGGTATAAGTGGGTCTGCGACCCGAAGTGCACACCTCTCAGCGTCTGATTTATGTTCATTAGGTACGTGAACCCGCATTATTACGTATTACGTTTTATCAGTAACCGCCTTAACTCCGATTTCTAATAACTGAACTCTCGGTGCATTCTTCGCAACAAGCTGATCAGTGAGTTTGTCTGCCGATATGCCAGAGTAGCTGGCCTATATTTTAATCCCGCGCAATCGGATGACTCAACTCTTTATGAGACTAAACGGGGATTTACCATTTATTTGATTACGCCAAAGAATTCGAGGCAGGTGTTCATGTAATGAGCAGTGCCTGCCATTTCAATATACTTATATCACTTTTGGAGACGTGCAACCTTGCTTACTCGCTTTCTGCTTGTTTGCCTTCTTTCCCTATAGATTGGCACGAACCCCCACTTTCAGGTAGTCGCCGTCCCATCTTGCTTCCATGGCGTACTCTTTACGTATTTGGCAACCACGTAAGGGTGCCTTCCACACATCTGCGATTCTACCAGACAATCATAATCAGCAAAGCCGGGCACATAGGCCATAGAAGTAACATCAAACATGGACGATGGACCCTGAAATTTTACAACCCATGCACGCTCACAAGTCCCACGCACCGCACAGCTACCAGCGGCCGGGTCACGTAGTCTATGATAAACCGGGGACGGAGTGCCTTGGAAACGGGCCAGTGTTGTATACAGTGCCTACCGCAAACACGAAGGCCCACTAATAGAGCGTAACCCTTGAAGGACCCTCGAGATGTACAATACTGGTGGTCCAAGCCTCGAGAGCAATGCTGTCTTTCAATTTTCGGAACTTAGTTGACAATGGTTCGGCTTGGACAAATTTTAATTGTGATGTGTGTGGTTCTGAGCATTTCCGAAGCTTCTTGGCCTCACTTGATTTTAATGCCCTTGGGAGCAGCCATGTTTGACACAGCAGCCCGAGGACTAGTGAGATAAGCAATAGACTACAGGGTAATAGGTTATTGGTAAGGCTCTTGTTGAGCGCACACTCTTAAGGTTTCTTTCCTGGCGGAGAGACGCCAAGCAGGCGTTGGGTTTGGGTTTAACCGTCTCCAAGGCAGTGTGTTAGCCTGGAGCCTTTTATGCACTTAAGGCGCTAGAATTTCTGCGTCGGTCACAGCCATGAATTTCCAGTGTTCGTCAACTGTGGAAGTTTCCATCACAATGATCCGGTCAACCTATGATGGGCAATTCCTGATCGCTCCACGAGTCACTGCTGACTCGTTAAAGAAGACGCTCGTGACCAACCAGAAATGCCATACATTATAGGTAGTCGCTGACAGGTGACCAGAGGCTACTCGCTATTAAGTACGGGTTCAGGTTTGGATGAACGTTGCTTTTCTCATCATCGGATAAGCCAATGAAGGGCTGGTTTGGGAGGTGTTCTGATGCAACGGCAAAAAACTAATAGTAGCATAGACTGCGGACCTTCGAGATCGCAGTTTCTGTCACTAAAGTACCCACTTCAGAAGCAGAAACATGAAGAGCTGCACTTTGTGGTAGCATTAATTTTTGGGCTTTCGCGGATGAACGATAAACCTACCCGAGAATGACGCTAGCCGCACGAAAGACTGATGCATATTCCAAAGAGAGAGAGATTCAAAGGGATTGTAGTTCCGGGGTTTTAGCAGGGACTACGTGAAGCAGATAGTTATGCACACATGTATACCTTAACCTTTGCTAACTTACAGGGTTTCTTAGGAACTGAAAGTTTCCTGGGATGGAACCCTCTGCGTCTGTTACGTCAAGGTGGCCCGGAGTGGGCCACACAAACGACTCTGTGCTGCGCGTCATCCAAGTTCTCGAAACTTGTCCGGCAGAAAAAAGATCCTGTGAACACCGATCACGTAGATTTTGGTGTTGCTGAAATGATAAAAATAAACCGGGTTTCTTCTTGGTTTTTTTTACTGAGATTCTGCTTCAAAGGCATGTCCGTAACATTTGCTGCAATTGTTTTCCTGGAAGGCTACACCGCTCTGTCTTTCCTGGGTCACCACACGAAGAGAAGGCGAATAGACAGGTTCAGCATGTATTTACACAGGCAAAGAGCGAGACCTTAGTGGACGCGTATGGAACAATATTTGGAACTGTTCAAAGATTCCGGTTGGATAACCGAACGCAGAGTAGACAGCAGTCACTTAGCTGACGGTGGTGAGCCTGACGACATCAACGTTATCCAGTGGGATGCAACGCGCTTCATGTACGGTCTGACGTGTCAAATAGCAAACAAACATGTACTTTCATCCACAAAGTTGGTGAGGAGCGGGGACAATGTACGTCGGCGTCCGCTGAATTTGGGGTGAAAATGGGTGATAGACATGCCCAAGGTTATCACAGTGGTTGAAAAGCAAAAGCTGATTGACATGAGTTTATTTTTTGAGATTTGGACTTGGCGTTGTTGATACTGACAGACATACTCGGTAAATGAGCAAATGGCTCACTGTGTTTGATGACTCCGTCTTCCCGCTGCTTGTCCTTTGCATTGTCTCACATATGTGCGTCTCATGTTCGTCCGCGATTTGTCGCTCTCGTGTTTATCTCAACCTAGCGTCAAGATAGGTCTTCTCGGTCAGAGGGTCACTGATGCAACCCAAAATTCATGAGTTCGAGCAGTGAGCATCGCCGTGTGCATCAGTGTGTATATCAACCACCTGTAAGGGAATCTTGGCATTCAGGACGCGATATATCTGGGAAGGCATTCGACACTTTCCCTGACATGAAGATTTCGTCGTTCATTTGGTAGTAGACAACATTTGATGCCAATGAAGGACGAGTGGCCAGACTTTCCTCGGCTGCAGAGTGTTTGGGGTGGGCCAAGTTTGCAATATTTGACCTCTTAATCACTGGTTATAGATTGTTTCCAGCAATCTGTTGGACCACGTTGAGTTACGCGCAAAACCCCAAAAGCCAAAGCGTTCAAATGGAGGTTTATCTACAAATGCGGTACTGTTAATACAATAATAAAAATAACAAAGCTTTACAAACCTCAAATCGTGGGACTACGCCGGCTTCTATACACCGGTTTAGGAACTGCTAATTCCTAAAGGATCCCAAAGTCCACATCGATTCAAAAGCACGTGTCAACAAGACAACAAACCACGTGTTGACTTAAACAACAAGTGCAATGACAAGTTCAAAGGACGGTTTACGTTCAGGTCAAAAACAAGAAATTTAGTATAGGCGCAAAGGCGGAATAACAAAAACTGGCAATAACGTTGTACAAAATAAGGATAGAAGAAAAGAATCAACAATATGCCCAAACACATTCGGTCTCAACCATTTTCCTGTGAGGTGTGCGGAAAGAAATTGAAACATTCTAAAAGCATCAACGATCACACCATCTAACTTTTTTTCAATTGACACCTTGTCACTAAGTGATTGCGGAATATGCCGAAGGAAATTCAATTCCTTTCCGAATTGGAGACAAGCTATTCATTCCTATTTGGATCGGGTGAAAATTTACCAATGCTTGCTATGTAATCAGCGTTTTGACACTCGTGGTAACCCACAGAGATATAAGTGCTTGTGTCACACAGGCTATCTGACACACGATGTTGTCAGCCACGAGTGCAGAGTTTGTAAGCGGTGGTTCGAGTGTACTCGTGACCCACGAAAACACTCCGTCGGTCACACTCGAGAACGTCCGCTTCATCTGCATGTGTGGCAAGTTATAGGCACACGCCTTTGGGCCGCTACATAGTTGGGAATTCGGAACGGGTGATTGCATTGCCGGATTTCTTCAACTTATCCTCATAATATGTCGCTTGAGTTAGTAGCGTGGTGTAAATCAGGAACTCCACCTGGTGGGGTTCCTTCCGATCAGTTAGTTGTACGTATAATCAATTGCTCCAGCGATTTCGGAAACATGTAAGAACCTGAGTTGCGCTATTATTCCGTCGGTACATGTGACCGAGACGATAGCTTGGCGTGGCACTCATTTCGATGACATTTTTCCTAGATCACCTGAGCGACCAAATTGTTTAACTGACCCCGTACAAAACATATTTAAAACAACGTCGTTTTAGGACTAAAAATATTAAAAAGGAAGGTTCAACTGAGCTTTAGTTTGAGTCGTGAAATGACCACCAAATGAAACAACAATCCTACATTATCGTTAATAGTTATACCTCCTCCATACTTTCTTCAATCGGCTTCAGTGAGTGTCCGAATTTCCAAATGAAGACGGCGTGTAGAGAAGGGTAAGAATTTGAGCCTGGCTTAATCTGCGTACGGCAAGGCGTATGAATATCTTACCCAGTTCACAGTAAGATTTCAACGAGTTAACTCTCCCACCTAATGTAAGTTCACATCGAGAAACAATTCTATATGTACCGCAGTTCGCTTACCCCGCATTCTTGGTCACACGGCTTCGTGCATCCCGACTGAGGCTCAGCCCAAGTCCATTTGGTTTCTCCTTCGAAGGTCCAAAATTACCGCTTTGATGTGGTTGCAAATTACTTCGCCATCGTGACCGTCGTCATCACAATCAACGCCATTGTTACAAATGTTCCCTGATGGCTGCAGTTTTCATTTAATCACATTTCATGTCGTTTTATTCTGCAGCCTTCCCCGACACATATCAGTCCTTCAAGGAGTATTGAGGGAGTTTCCAAAGAGTTAGTCGAGTTCACATTCTGAGACTCAACAGGACGTGATTTTCCAACGAGAGAATTATATAAGTGCGGAAACGCGTGCTGTTGCACATATTGCGGCAGTGAATATTCTGCTGCCCTTAGTTCAGCAAGCTGCAGAGGTCTAAGTGAGAACACACACTTCTCTTCTTTATTTGACTTTACGCGAAGGTACAATTTGAATCGCGTCATCCATGTTATGGCTCGTTTCAGCCTAGCCCATGAAGAATAGTAAGGAGCAGTCTGTCAATGGCTAATTCTCCCAGACGGTAGTGTTGAGAACGTTGGACTCTCTAACTTCGAGGCCATCATCCTTCAACAAGTGACCTTTCAAATTACTGAGGCGCTTCTCCGCTACACTCAGGTTACTAGGCAGGTTCTTCCGGTCGACCTTCCAAGGTAGCGGCACCCGATAGTGACCATCTAACAAGCTAACAGACTTCTCTGTGTCTTTCAAGATCTCTTCGTTCTCAAGGGACAGTGATTTATCTGTACCCTTACTTTCCTTGAAATCCGATTCAGACATCGTCAGTACGTGACCCTCAACACTAGGTTTCGTACTGAGGCAATTCACTGATATTCGTTTGGGTCCTGCAGGGGAACTGGTCCGAAAATTGCCCACCCAAGGCCGTTAGATATGCGTAGGGATGTTTCGGAGAACCCATACGTTGCTCGATAACCCAGTGGGCCTCTGGGACATTAGTTCCTATCAAAATCGAGACGTTATTTCCTGGAATTCGTGTTGGTTGAGCATCCGCAAGGTGCGTCCACTTACTCAGCAGCATATCATCCGGAATCGAAGCCTTGGCGATGGAAACTGACTCGATAGTGTAGGCACAGTCGACGTCCACAACATATCCGTCATGCAAAGACTGAATGGCAAAGCTGGCTCCCATAGTATCCTTGAGGTCGGGGCCATTTACCGATGAAACTTCTACTCGCGTCGCTTCTCCTTTATCCCGAGTTGCTTTGTCACGTCTGCCGTTAGTGGAGTGGCATCAGAACCATTGTCCAACAAGGCATGAGTGAGGACAGTCCCCTTTGGTCCAATCAGCTTAACTGCTACGAACCCAAGGTAGCTCCGGGGTCCACCAACTACCGTTGAGTTGACGTTGGCACCTTCTTAGCCTCATTGACCGCCCGCTGTCTGCTGTGAAGCAGAGCAGTGATGTCGTTATTGCAATTTGAGATGTCGCAACGTGTAGGGACGCGACACTCAAATGCTCTATGGTTAGGCTCTAGGCAATTGAAACATAACTTGAGGCCTTTCAGTCTACTGAGCTCTTGACTTGAGGTAGATTGTGAAACACTTCACGTTCAGGCTATGAGTCTGGGAACAGTGAGACAGGCCATTCGCTTTCATAGCTACGACGTTGATGCGGGCCTTTCTAGGTGGGCGTTCTAAGCCTACTTTGTCCACCCGATTGCCATATCTTCTTGGGCTGGCGATAACACCATAGCAATTTGAGGCAATCGATACACTTCTGTCAAGGAAAGATACTAAGTGATCAGATTCCGGCCCTGATCCCGAACGCAGTATATCGTCTGCCGCTTCAGCCCACCTTTGTTGCAAATACCGAGGCAGACGTTCTACTATGCGCTTGAGATTTGTTGAGCAGTTTAAGTCAGCTGTGTAATGCATCTGTCTCAATGCCAGATCACAGTTAACCATTTTCCTAATCAACCTTCGTAAGGCATCGACGTCTCCAGGAGCAATGGGCCCTCCAACCAGTAGCTCGTTCATGAACGACTGTGCAATGTCGTGTGGCCTGCCGAACTGCGTCCTGAGGATATCCATGGCTTTTTGATAGCCTGCCTTCCAGGAAGGAAAACGCAGTGTTCAATTGCCTCTTTTGCTTCCCCACAGCAATGTAATGGAGAAGGTACATCAATTTATTGCTATCATCAAAGAGCCGATCAGCTATGCTCATTTGGAATGCTTTCATAAATTTCCAAAATTCCATTGAATTTCCGCTGAACTTATCTATCTCTATTTTTGGCAAGCTGGATGTTGGTGCGGTAGCATAGGGGTTAACATGTCCGCCGTCCATTTCGTGCGCCGCGGTTCGAGTCCCGGCGGCGTCACCTTTTCTAGGCCGACTGTAGATGGCTGCGCGCATCCTATTTCCTCTGAGTTAACCTCTGCTACAAATTTCTCGATCTTCTGTTTAGTAGGTGGAAACCCACGTTCACAGTAGCCGGATATTGAGCTTTCATCATCAGAGGACTCACGACAACAGCATCTGCCTCCGGGATGCCAACTTCAGCTTTCTGATCTCTAGCTCCTTCAGTCCTATCGCAATTTCTTCCTCCAATATCTCCTTATCTAGTCTACTTTTGGCATAATCTCTACCCCTCTGCCTGCTGGACCATACACTACCAGCTACGCTTGGCTTAGGGGAGAATGCCGACATAATAAAGGAGGCTGAGAAATACAAATGTTACGCTCAACAATAATATCAGAACTATCGTTCAAGTTAGCAAGTTCTGGGTTCGATAAGGTTTCCAGTGACTTGCCGCTTCTTGTCCTTGTCATGTTGGTTCCAAAATTCCAATATTCCAATTCGGGTGAACGTCCGAGATCCACGGGGTAATTGAGTTCTAGGATCTGAGTACTATAGATTGTTTCCAGCAATCTGTTGGACCACGTTGAGTTACGCGCAAAACCCCAAAAGCCAAAGCGTTCAAATGGAGGTTTATCTACAAATGCGGTACTGTAAATACAATAATAAAAATAACAAAGCTTTACAAACCTCAAATCGTGAAACTACGCCGGCTTCTATACACCGGTTTAGGAACTGCTAGTTCCTAAGTGTCCCAAAGTCCACACCGACTCAAAGGCACGTGTCAACAAGACAACAAGCCACGTGTTGACTTAAACAACACGTGCAATGACAAGGTCAAAGAACGGTTTACGTTCAGGTCAAAAACAAGAAAGTTGGTATAGGCGCAAAGGCGGAATGACAAAACCTGGGAATAACGTTGTACAAAATAAGGATAGAAGAAAAGAATCAACACTGGTAAGGCCTTGAAGTGAGGGGATCCTGGCGGACGTTTGACTTAGTTTGCAAGTCTGAGGCCTTGGAAGCTGGACTGTCTGGGCTAGCGAATCCGAGATAAATGAGAATTTCTTTTGAGCGTATTTTTCTTCACCGGGCTTTTTTTTAAGGAATAGGCATTGCCATTTTTGATAAGTTTCGCGACGGCTGCTAGGCCATCGAGATCGTCCGCGGCGAAAAATTATTTCATAGAAGGCCCGGGTAACATTGCACACAGCATGGCGGCCTCGGCCCACACAAACTTTTGGATTACGTACTTCATGGATTCGCGGATTCACGGATTGATACACAGGATTGCGGCATTCGCTCAAGTTCTCCGAGTAGGTTTTGGTCCTGTCGTCCAGTGATATAAACACTAAAAGAGTGTAACAGAGCGCTTTAAGTACTCAGCGCGAAGCAGTATGCTTGCCAGCGCGTTTACTCGCATAAAAAACGTCTAATAGTTCTGTCTGATAGAAGCGCCCTAATCAAGCGCGAAATTTGCTCTTGACCCCCGCTACACTTGAGTTTGTGGGGCAAGGAGACGTGTGACACTCGACCGAATGCTTTTGAGAAGTCGAAAAAATATGGTATCCCCTATGAGTCCCTTGTCCTTACTTTGGGTTAAGCTGTTAATAAATACGTACATTTTCGTCACACAAGAACGGTTTGGGAGGAATCCGTGTTGGACTGGGGATATCAAGTTGTTGGTAGGTCAGCTTTAGAATGTGTTCCATCACCTTGTAGGGTACGCTAGTGAGGCTAATATGCCTGAAGCTGTCGGGCGATAATTGGTCACCAGTTTTGCAGATGGGCGCGACAACTGCCTTCTTTCAAGCTGGAATAAGATTGCCCTCACCAAGCGACTGATGAAACATCAGATATAAATTCTTCGCCAATGTGAATGACGTCTCCTTTAAGATGGACTTCCTCTGCCTCCAACCTGCAGCATGGGTTTGTCTTGTAAAAAGGTTGACGAATGTTCCCTTGCATAAAGAGCAAGTTGGTCAGAGGCCGTCTTTAGTTACGCCTTGACAAATTTGGTTGTAACAGGTTTGCTGGGGTAGAATACGGACCTGCATAATACTCTCTGTAGACTTCAGATACAACTGTCGGGTCAGCTATGGGTCCGTTGTTCCTGTCACTCAATAAAACGTGGTTATCTTATTTCTGCGGCGATGCCTTATGTCTTTAAGCTGCACAATTCTGTTTTCCGGTCGAGGTTTAATATGGCAGTTTGCTTTTGTATGTTCCGTTGGCCGATTTCGGCGGTTCGCATTTTAGGAAACACCAACTCATCTTCTGTGTCTCCTGTAGCCAAGTTTTTGAATATTACTCAAAGCCTCTTTTCCAGAAGACACCGATTCCTTCTAGGTAGCTTGTGGTCCATTCGACTGCGTACTGCTCTTTGGAAAATCCTCGGCCCAAAGTTCCATCCAGAAGGCCCTGGAGGCGTTAAAATCACCTACCAACAAGAGATGTGTTAAGTAGTAGCTAGGGGAGAGTTGCTCAGGGGTTTGTATGAGGAATTTGTCATTTTCCGGAAGACTCCGGAGCCAACGGTAGACCGTGCTGAGAAAAAGGGAATCGGTTTAGCGCAGCGGGATTTGTATTCACAGCGCATCGCAAAAAGGTGCAGGAGCGGTGCCGGGCAGGGCGGTCGGGATGTGCAGGGCCGCATACAATTATTAAATAACATCACCAACCGTCCCGCGTTTTGAGTCAGCTCAAAAAATGGAGTAGCTGTTTATTGCGGGCTTCGCGTCAGAGACATTCGGTGTGAGCCAGGTTTCTTTACTTGCGATTATGGACGGCTGATTAAGGTAAGATGACTGTTTAGCATCGGGAAGTATGTTGAAAAGATTAAGGCAGTTTGAACAAGCAGTTCAACGCTGTCTCTGTTGTCACCGAAGGTGGAGAACCGAGAGCTGTGCTGCCAAAGAGGTTAGCAAATTTAATAGCTGCACGCCCAGCTGTAGTCCAACGCACCAAGGGGGCTCCTGCGGCACACTTTTATTCTTCCTGTCTCGGTGGTTTCGTGAGCTGCTCTACATTTGTATGTTTTTTCATCCCGTGGGTTTCCAGTTTGCTCTGGCCTTTTACCTTTGAAGGACGTAGTTTTTCCTCTCGTGAGCGAAAACTTCGGTCGCGGTTGTTTGCAGGTTGCTCAGTGGCGCCTATTGGACGACTAGTTTTATTGTTGCTTATGGATTTGGAGTAAACATGTATCCGTCTGGTTTTCTGGGCGTTTCGGCGCGTTTTGGTCGATAACGCGTCCCTGTGACGCCCTGTGCTTTGGATGACGGTACAAAGACTTATTCTTTGTGGTGGTGCTCCCATGCGGCTTATTTTCGTGGGGGACTGCACTATGAAGCCAGCCAACCGCTTTTTGATTTGAAGAAGTTAATGTGGAATGTTTCACTGCGGTTGCTTCTTTTAGGGCTTGTGCAAACTACTGGGTCACCCGCGATTGGCGTGGCCAACGGGTGTACGAAAGAGTTTCCGGTTCGCTGATTCCGGGTTTGTGGCTCTGGATGTCGGGGTTATGGGCGACGGAACATTCAAACTGGTCTTTCCAGTCCAACGGTGGGGAATTGGTTTAGTTTTTGGCAGCCCTCTTTTTAGCTGCGGAATTCGTAGCACCCTTAAAGTAGAGGCTGCTGGCGCAGGCAAATGGGTCAAGTGAGCTAAATCTTTGGCTTATCTGACCGTCCGATAAACCCGTATCTTTAAAGTGCCACCAGGCTTTGCATGTGTGACATTGTATACCGCGTCTAACATCCGATGGACACCCACTTCGCCCACATCTGTTTTGGTTTGTTGATAGCAGTAGAGGGCGCCCTGTATTGATCTAGCTCATGATTGAGCCTGGGTGCACCGCAGGAAGTGAGTGCAAGCTAACAGAGGTTTTCACGCAAACGTGAGGTTAGAGTTAAAATTTCAACAAAATGACACGTTTAACTTTGTCAATATATTAACAATTGAGAGAGTTCGTTAACAAAGTTGCACGAGCAAAAAACAAAACCAATTTTGAACGTACTGCGCCTAGCCGCTACCTGGTAGTATGGAATTGTGACCTCATCAGTTAAGGCAGGATTTGCTCGAGGTAGCGTCTGAAGCAAGTCCCTTACCACCTGTATTAGTGATGTGGCAGTAGGTCTGCTAAATGACAAGCTCTGTCCCGCCCCAAGGGACGTGTTCCCATGACACTCAGTCATTCTTGCGCTACGGCGGACTAAATAATTTCTGGTCGGGACCCAGACCTAGCTTTCGCGCCACGTGCCGCCGGCCCACGGCATCGATAACTTTTAAGATCCGGTAACGAAATAACTGCCTCTAAAGAAATTGCCGAAGTTGATTTGGTGTGTTCTGCCGTTTTTTGTGCAAATATGGGTTAGGTGAGCTGACAGGATCCGCGCCGGGATATAGAGAGAACAGAAGCCTTCCTTGACTGGATAGATGTTACCTCACAGCCAAAAAGCATCCTATTCAGCTAAAATGAATGGACCGATTTGGTCTCAGCCCAATGTTTAGGCAATCAGTGATCGAAAAACCGAGTTTGCCCCGAGGACAAACTATAAAAATCTTAGGTTGGAGCGAGAGACGCATGTTGATATCATCAGGCATACTAGGATGGGTAGCAAAAGTACGTATCTACCGCAGAAACTAACTTGTCTCCAGGATTCCGCCGGTCAATCAAGGGCTGTAGACGCATTCCGCAAATATCCGTCGATTTATCATCTTTTTTATTTTTCGGACACAAAACCGGCCAAGAGTTTTGAGCAGGTAGTTGTGCTAGGCAAACTGTGTCCTCCGGATGTGGTCGTTCAATCCCACTAGATTCTCAATCTCACATCGTCGACACTTCTGTTCTTACTAAATGCGACGGCCAAGTGCTTGCTCCCGACATCGCTCGGAGCCGTCATTTGTTTACATGGCGACCATTTTAAGGGCCCTTGTTGAGTTAGATTTCTTGGGGCACCTGTAACTGTTTGTAGAGCCTCAGAACACGGCGTTGCTAGATCAACTGGCGGCACTCACCGTTCAATGAGCCCTGCCGAAGCTTGCTTCCCACGATCCCGTGCTAGTCCTCATGGATGCAGCTCTGCGTTTAACTCCCTTAAAAGTGATTCCGTATTGCGGCAAGCTGTGAAGCCTGCCTGTCGCAGATAACAGTTAGTATCTTGCTAACCTCCGGCGAGGTTCCACAAAAATACAGGTAGGAACGCTCGAAGGATTCAAAAGTTGCGTTTTCTGTGAAGTCGTACCACATTTCTTAAACACTGACGTGACAAACTGTTACAACGACATACTAGAGATAATGCGACTCACGATTGCCCTGTGTGGTTGAATCAAACAGCACGACTTCATTATGCATGCTAAGTACATCTTTTAGTTCACTGAGCGCGAAACCTAGAAAATTTAGTCGCTTAGTTTCGCACACAACGGATAAGCAATCAAGTGAGTGTTTGGTCAACTCTTATTCATTGGAAGGCTGTATAACTTCACGGCATCTCCACGCATGTTTCTTATGTCATAATCAGTAAGTACTACTCCCGAATGGCGCCTTACAATGGCAGGAATTCCGCTGCCGGAATGAAAGGCGTCCGTCAGTGTGGAAATCCCTGACTCCTAGTCTGCTGTTAATCGACGGTTAGCGTAATAACTACAATGAAACTGTTTGGATGTGATGTGGAGATGTCGCATTTTAACCTTCATACACGTAATCCGCCGCTCTTCCCATCATTAACCAGGCACACCAACACCTGACATCTGAAGTCTGCTTGCCCAAGGCACAAAACTAGTAAAACGTTCGTCAGATATTTACTATGGTTTACAGGGGCTTCTCTGTCTTTTGTAGGTGCACACGTATTATGCCCAGTAAAAGTCGTGGTGAGCAGGTATGCCGACTCACTTCTTCGTCATTTGCCGTGCTTTACTGTCTTGAATAAAATCGATTGTTGCCGTTTGTTGCTGGAAACAAAAAGATTGGCCTGGAAGATACCAAGAGTGGGGAACGGCTCCAAACCAAACATTACCCTGAGACACAACAAGACTGAACCCCACAGTTGCACGGAGAGCCGCCGTTGCTGCTGTGCAAATACGTCCATCATCTTATGGACCCATGTTTTATACCGCAGCCTACACTGGGTATGGGTTACTTGAAACTGTCCCGCTAGTCATTTATACGGGTTTGCTTCTTGCAGTAGTCGACTCCTGAGCCGGAGAAAAGGTGTCTTCCGGCCAGACTATTAGGTCAAAAGATGTCAAATAATCTTTGGAGCCGATAGGAACACATGTGGACCAGGATCACGTAGCCGCCCAGCTGCTTACAGAGACTGTCATCTGGTTGGCGAAAAAATATGGGGAAGCCAATAACCGTGCATGGAGAACACTTCAACAGCCCTCTGATCAATAACCAGCGGGACAACTCCAGAGAGTCACGTGTAACAACACCCGCCGATTGCGTAGTGTTAGACGAAGGCACTGTCAATCCAAAGAACCATAAAAACGATTAGTAAGAAAAATCCTAAACTTTGCTTTGCAAGCAGTAGCGAGCCATTGTGTTAGTATGCAGGTAAAAAGGGGAAGAGTTTTAACCGTATCTTGGACAGCCTCCTTTTTGCAACCCCGTCTATTGTCGTTTTATTGAAAGTTGAAAGGTAACTGGAACTAATCTCCTGAAACAAACAGGTTCAGGCACTCACGGAAACGTCTGTGGTCCAACAAGAAATTGTTGGTGTCAGTCGTGTTTCACAAACCGAAGACTAGCAATCATCGCCGCGGCCATGAGTTTGGCATGCTCGGCGCAGTGATGGTCTTTATGTAATCCAGTATGGATTACCCAGTCAGCGTATTCCAACAACGGTTCGACGTACACGATATGTAGCAGACTGGAAGGACATTTTAGTCGCCTCCACGGCAATTGCATGCAGTCTTTTTATGGTAGATTTAGGATAGTCTACACAACAGCTAGATGCCCAGAACCATATGATAATCAATATGGTCATTTTGTGATAATCTTCCCCATCATGTACCATGAAGGCGCTTCGAAATCTTTAATCAAACGATGGGTAAGCTGCGGCCTATCCTTACAAGAATGGTGCAGGACTAGTGCCAGGCGTTTCTCTGAGTCTGTATATTGTTAGCTAGATGACACGAGTGTCCAGAAACTGTAGGCTACTAGCACGAAAGAGAACCGGGTATTTTATAACCTACTTCAGTTTGTTTCTGCGGGCTGGAAGAGCCTTAGAGTAAAACACTAGGGGAGTAGTAAGTGAAGCTCTTAACCCGAAACGATCATTGTTAAAAAATTCATCACAACTTTGGTGCCGTGTTCTGTGGATTTTCGTGGACACCAAGTAAGGAACTCCCAAAACACTTAGAAATTAGAAATCGTTCAACCCCTCTGAAAAACAATTCATATGGTAATTTGATGATCGCCACAAAACATTGTTGTTCCCAGTACATGTTCACTCCTTTATAAGGCATTATTTGGAGCTAAAAGATAAAAAGGCATTGGGTCCAATTAGGATCTCCTCCAAACTCCTGAGAACCTTGGCAGAATGACTGGATTAAACTCTTCGGTTTCCCACCAAAATGCGGGAAACATCTATACGATTAGAAAGGAGCTGACGCTCCATTAATTCGCAAACGTTTTGTTAAAAAGCCTCACTTTACTGCGTTAAGTTTTCAGTAGGAGTGATTCTGGGTATCTTTCAAGCCCACTAGCTGAAAACATTTAGACAGTGCGGGTAAACATTGATTCACACAGAAGAGGCCATGAAATCTATATTGCTTATACAAAGGCCATGAAGGTGGAGACAGTCATCTAGACCTCTGCACAGGCTTTGATTTTCTTAATCGTTCTTCATTGCTAATGAAACTCAAGATATATGAATTAGCTTCTTATGTGTGTGACTAGCTGGTAGCTACCGCGCGGAATAACCTTCCTCCAACGGTTGTCTATGCTCCACCGAGTACCCAGTTCAAAGCACTATTTGACGCTTTTTTTTGCGAGTCCTCGTGCTGGCAAGCATACTGCCCCGCGCTGAGAACTTAAAAAGCTGTGTTACACTCTTTTGTCGCTTGTGCCTCTCAGGTTAGTGGCAACCACTGAACGACAGGAACAAAATCGACTCGGGAATCTTGGGCGTAAGCCTCGATCGTGTATCAGTTCATGAGTCGGTGGATTTCTGGTGGCGGTTTTCTATTAGGGGTGAACGAAATTGCATTTAGAAAAGGTATGGTGGACTGTGGAGCTTTCCGGGGAGGGTATCTGTGTTTGCTGGTCTTTCTCAAATGCATCAGCAGTTTGGTGGCATTTGGTATCAGTTCTCACTGACTGTTACCAGAAAAGGGGCAAACTTTAGGATACTCAAGCAAACGATTACCAGAAGAGAATCTCGAGAAATGCATCCAGTGGACATAAAATAGGAGCTCTCAACGAATGTAGCTACATTTCGGCTTTTTACTGGCAAACTTATTAAGGTACACTTAAAAAGGGTCGGAAAAAGATCTTAACTGAAAACTCAGAATAAGGAACTGGCTGTTCATGTGCATCATAGCAACGTACACCTTATTGATTTATACGCTAGCCCGAGTACCACTGATTTATACTTAGAGAGGCCAGAATGCAAATAAGGCACCACTACTTTCACGAAAGGGTAAGTAAATGCTAGATTTTGGTTCTGAAGGTTCTGTTAAATGATAATAGCGCTACTGAGTTTACGCATTAGAGTGATCAATCACGAGTTCTAGGTTTCTTCATTTCAGTATAGAAGGGTTATCTATGAATCGCGTAACACATTTCAAGGGTGCTTGTCTTCAGTTAACGGTTGTGGTGATCCCAGTTTTTTCCTCCGTCATAACTGATGGCGTTGACTGCCATGAATCCTGCTGAATCATGTCCGAATAGTTCTCGGACTGTACTATTTCATAAACTCAAACAATATGAAGTGTTCATCTAGCGGGACTTACTTAATTTGCTCAGCATTTCCAGATTATTGACAATTTCTGTTCCTTCAAGCGCGCAAGCATTGGTTTAACGCAGTGTCCTGACCTAATCGGCGCGACTTAAAACCAGCTTCATTATCATTATCATGAACGATACAGTCAGATTTGTATTCAACATGGATTATCTGAAAATTTTATTTTAAAGAAGGTGATAAGAGCTGATGATGAAGGGACTTGTTGCCAATCAACCATAATAATTATGAGGTGCTGTAGCAATCAAGTTCAGCATGTATATCACCATGACCAAACAAACCAGAACTTCAGAATTCAGCACAGCTGCATTTAGATTGACGTATATATATCACTTGGAATATTAAAACAGGAGAATAGTGAACTGAGCATCAATCATGTTCATCACATCCGTCACACTTTGAATGGGAGTGTGGATGTTTATAGTTCACTATTGGTCTTGATCATACTCTTTCGGTCCGGATTGGAAAGTATGGGTTATTCTCAGGTATTATGTTCTTCAGGGATAACGTTTTGTTCAGATACAATGAGGATTCATTCGAATTTGAAACAGCAGAAGAACCTTTAACAGATTGAGCTCTGCTGTTAAACTCAATCTGATCAATGTGTCTCCGATGACAAGAGAGATCATCCAAATCGAGAATTGTGACCATACGTTTGCCATTTTATGAAAGTATTATTCCCGTAGCAGGCCGTAAATCAGTGCCCTTGAAAAAAAGTAACACCAGCCGTTTTGGCACAATCAAGACTTGTACGCAACGAGTGAGATTTAAAAGGTATCGCTGGAATGTTCTCACTAACTAAATGAACTGCATTCCTGTATTGCATAAGAAAATTATCAATTCCGCGGCCTACTTCCATAAAAGAAGGAGAAGTAAATGAAGCAGTGGAAGACCTAAGAGTTTGCACAAACTTCTTAGCAAACCCATTCGACTGGGGATGTCGTGGAGCAGTAAACAGATGTCGACATCCAAGGCCCTATAACCATTCCTTGAGGGATTTTGCAGTGACCAAAGCGGTTGGTACACCTTCATGGTTGAATACTTTCCTCAACGCTTGTTGGGTGAATTCAGAAGCAAAAGAAGTAGTTAGGATAACTTCAGGCCAACGTGAATAAGCGTCAATAACGACTAAAGCGAAGAATGTATCGAGAAAAGGACCGCACGATCTCATTGAAACGTTTCACAAGTAACTGACCACGGACATTACTGTGGAGATTTGCTATGAGTCTTGTCTGTACATTTAACGCAATGTTTAGCAGCATACTTGATATGTATCGAGAAAAGGACCGCACGATCTCACTGAAACGTTTCACAAGTAACTGACCACGAACATTACTGTGAAGATTTGTTATGAGTCTTGTCTGTACATTTAACGCAATGTTTAGCAGCATACTTGATGTCAACATTTAGTCCACCAGCATGACAAGCGTACGAGATTTCATTTTGTCAATACCCATCTCACCAGAGTGCAAATCTGCAAGAACAGCCATTCGGTGAGTCGAGGAATGATAACTCTATCCCAAAAGCACATCAAATCATCCGGAGTAATGCAAAACCATTAGCGGTGACAATAAAGTGCAGGAAATCCACGTTGATCTTACTGTGCCAAGCTAGGTCGCAGCGCAGAATAAATGGGAAAAAATATCTTCTAATATCAGCAAGAAGCGCATCCCGCTTGACTGGTAAAGGCTGAATCAATAAGCAACCTGAATTGTTTGAATCCAAGTCGCATAAGGGAATTCGGGATAAGAAATCGGCATCGGTAATCATCTTTGCACTACGATGTACAATCGTGTAGGTATACAAACTCAGGGCAATAATCCACCTTTGCACCATAGCGGCAGACGATTTCGCCAGAGACTTTGTAGGATAATGCAATAATTTTAAGGACGGGTGCTCAGAAGCGATAGTAAAGTTCGATCCAAAAAGATACTTATGAAGCCGTTTAACAGCCCAATATACCGCAAGTGCTTCTCGTTGAGTTTGCGAATACCCACGTTCGACTTCTGAGAGTCGATGGGAAATGCAGATCACCGATCTGCCACACAGTTCAAGGATTGCTCCTATTCTAGTGAAAGAAGCATCAGTAATGATGGGCGAATGATCTTTGGCGAAAAATAACTTCAAGACAGCTGAAGTGTGAAGATGACCAAGCAATGCACGCAACATCTTTTCATGGTTTGAGGACCAAGAAAACCGATTGACAGATACGACATCAAACAAGCAACTTGCATGTTTAGCAACATTGTGAACAAAACGTCTTGTTCGTAGAACAGAACGCAGTTCTTGCAGATAAGTTGGTGATGGCACATTTACTAAAGGAAATAGACGGTTTGTATCAGGTTTAAAACCGCTGCCATCCACAAAGTAGCCAAAGCATAAAAGTGATGGAACTGTAAAGGTGCATTTTTTAGGATGGGTGGCTACGCTGAACTCATAAAATCGCTGTCGTAAAGACAATAGACGCATATCATGGATGGCCTCATCAGCGGTCTGCATTATGACATCAACTCCGTACGTCTCAACACCTTCCAAATCTTTTGTAAGAGTACTCATAAATTGCTGAAATGCAGCTGGTGAAACATTCGGACCAGAGGGAAAGAAATTCTTTCCGAATAATCCAGAAGATGTGTTGATCACAGTAAGAATACCAGGAGCTTCGTTCAATGGTATTTGAAGGTAGGCATCTTTTAGATCAATTATTGAAAGCATACCTGAACCTGATAAACTATATAGTACATCTTCGGGCTCTTCTGTAGTGCATGTGCGTTTTAGTGACCGCGTAGTTAACGTTATCGTCTAGTCTCCACAACTTCTCGGAGTAATACCCTCGGGCTTAGTGGAGTAACTATCGGAGTTGTCCAATTAGATGATTCAACAGGCGTCAGTTCTCACACACTGAATTTAATTCTTGACAAACACGTTCACGTAATCCAATCGGATACTTCATCTCTTGAGAAATATAGCATTTCTTGTTGCTTCGAGTTTCACCTTGGATATTTGCGTGCCCCCTGTAGCCTTAGAACATTTAGGTATCAGCTGTTTTAGTTCATTTTCGTTTGCAGAAGTCAGTGAGGAGATACAAGTTCGCAATGAGCGCAAAACTTCGAGTCTGACAATCGATGGTCCTAAGGTTGAAAATAAAAAAATTACAATCGATAGGGATACCTTGGGACAACCTCACAGGAATCGTACAATTACCAATTAAAGGTACCGAATGCCCAGTGATACCGCGGATATTAACTCTGGGGTAAAATGCAGTTACCTCTGAATGTGGAATAATGGACTCAACACTAATAGTGTCAACAATGAAATCATGTTTTTGACCAAAAGAGGATATCTAAGTTTTAAAAACGTGTGACGAATTTTGTGGCAAAATAGATAAAGAAAGGGTAAAGATATGTTCAATTAATGTGTCCGATCAGAAGTCAAATGACATTTTTTGGACTAACAGACAAGTTGAATGTGTCCGTTTTCCCGCAGATAAAATACTTTGCTTGCTTGTGACGACATGAATGTTTGGAATGATTTCATCCACGAGATTTAAAGTTCCCAAACTTCTGAACTGCTGAATCAGAATTAAGATCTATGAAGTGAAGTTCTGGTGAAGAGTTTTGAATGTGTTGTCTACGTGCATCCTTGAATTATTTCTTTTAGTGCAATTCGAACAACACTGCTTCATCAGTCTTCGAAACCTGCTTCACATCTTCATACTGCTAACATGTTTTTCGAGTAATTTGAAATTGTTGATCTGAAGAGAGTGGCAGCTTATGCTGCAATTCGGACATGTGGATATCATCAATGAATCTATCACACAATTGATCTTCTAGTTGGGCACTATAGTCATATTTGGCTGCCTGTGACTGTGATACAAAATTACCAGCCGACTGAGAATGGGAGCGCATCAACATATTGAATCTAGCTCTTTCGGCTGCTACGAAGTCAGTCGGTTTGCAGTGTTGCAGAACTTTTTTCTCCAATTCATTATAAGAAATATTGATTGGAAATTTAAGATGTACTAAATTCTTGATCTATGCATACTCCTTGCCAGCAAAGTGTAAAAATATGCCATGAGTTTCTTATCATCCGCATCGGATTTTGTAAGACATAATACGTCAAATCATTCCAGGTAATCTTCTACGTCTCGCGCAGTTGACTTAACATTTAATGATTCAATTTCGGCAGGCACGATGAATTGTTCTAATCGCGATGCCAAACTGTGGTAATTGAGTTGGGCACGTATATCAGTATAACCAAACGAACTAGAAATTCAGATTTCAGCACGGCGTAACACGAGGCTTCCATATATTCGAAATGGAATATTAAAACAAGAAATAATGAGTAGAGCAATGAACAGAGCATCAATCATGTTCATCACAGACACGCATTCAGGCAATCCGGATAATGACGGCACCAAAGTTTTTCGTTATCTCTTTCATACCCATCAGGTTTGTGGTTCCACCACAATGTAATGGACACAGAAAACAATACTCTTTTCGGCAAACGCCAGTTTAGCGTACGCAATAAATGGCCTAAGCAACGCATCTCCTGATGCTGCACATACTCTCCAATGTTGATCTTTGTTGCACGACCGAACAATCGCATTATGATTGCTTCATCATGGATTCGCCGATATCAACTCATATAAGCTATGATTCTGAGAAAACGACTGTGGAACGCCTGAATACTTCTCAGATTCGCTGCTTACGCAGGCCAAATTTCGCAGCCCATAATATAGCCTGTTACACACGTTTCTTAAGACTCAAGGATATAGAGCTTTGATGACATAGGTGTCAAATTAACAAACGCGACCCGAGCCTTACGGGTCGTGCATTATTGTCATCTGTCACACGAAAATCGGAACCGATAGGACCTCCACAGCAGGCAAAACGCTTAACAACTTCCTTGGATTGTAGGCGGAGTGTTTAGTGACTGCATGTCGAAGTGCCTGACCTTAGCTTAGTGGGAGCAAAGCGCTTGCCGAAGGATAAGATGACTCGCGTCAGTTCAATAAAAAAACCTGGGCTTTCCTTCCTTTTCAAAGACCAGAGAGATGTTTGCATATTCATGTCAACAAGGTTTTTAAGCCGTTGTTTGGATCTTAGAGTTTTGAAGACCTCCCAGAGTTCCTCTTCATCCTTATTGGTCTCATTCACAGGCGGTTTCCAGGGGCTGGGCGCGCGGAGCAACTGAAAGATTCCTCGGAATTCCCGGCTCTCTGAGTCTATTCCGTTTGCTTAGCCTTCCCTGGCCATTAGGATTTACTTTCACCTGATGTCTGAAAATTCGTAGGGCTAAATTATTCTCGGAATCCGCAGGGCGTCTCTTCGAGATTTGAGCAGTGACGCAAGAACTAAGGTAGCTGAGCTTGCAGCCTACTGCAGCAAGGCACTGAAGACGTCATGGAACTGATCTCTGATGTCTTCTTAGCTACTGTCGATTGGGCCGTAAGAAGAAATGACAAGCAGACGTCGGTCTAATTGCCGCTTGTGAGATTCTTTCACGGTCCGGATCAAGCACACAGATGCATCTGTCAGCGGCATCTAGTCGAGTAAGGATGCTTATACCTGGTGAGGTAGAACGATACCAACCTCTGCACATCCGTCCGCAGTGGTCACCTGATATTCAGGGGTGCACAGCCATAAGCGAATGGAGAAGATGGAACAGTCATGTAAACTACTGTGTTTGAACTTGAATTCTTTTCCTTATAAAAATTGCACATCAATTTCAGTGTGAGAGAACGGGCAGTTTTTTGTCCCGCTTGCTTCATAATAAAAAAATACAAGCAGCCACGTGGACCAGGCGTCGAGGCTTGAAGATTGATTTCGAGCTGCCCGAGGCTGTCGGCCATGCCTGACGCGCAGGTGTTCCACCAAAACCAATGCACAATGAACGAGGTTATGAGTTTTACTTGACTCGCCTACAAGGAGTGAGTTAATAAAAGGGTAGGGGGAGAGGGTTGAAAAGGCATATGAAAGCGGAACAAGGGAGTCGTCGACATAAGCCTGATTTCGATTACCCTATCTGCTGCATACGGCAAGTAAGACCACTCGGTTGGCGACACCACGCGACGACCGATGTGACATGATAGTATTGTTAATTGCAAGTGTTATGGTCGTACATGGGCTGGGATAGTGCGAGGGTGTCCAGACATTGACAGGAGGACAACTAGGGTCCTTGATAAAAGCCTTCGGCCAAAAAACCTGACCACAAGGAAGAACTGTTAGACGGGGAATTCATGTGGATTGCCGTTTTCGGGGGCGTATGCCACGTATGTCCCATCCTCAATCTGAAGGACCAGGAGACTGTGATAGTTAGACCTCTAACCATTGACTAACCTGGTATGAAGGACTGTGCGATTATCTTACGGATCAAGGTAGCGGAGTCACAAACAGTAACATCAAGGTATGGTCGAGACACCTCGCAGTGGATAACCTGAGTCTAAACTAGAGCAAGTAGTATCTAGCTTGACCACTGCTTTTCTGTGTGCTTTTGGTTTCGTAGTGTCCCATTTGGTAAGGCATTAACCCACTCTTAAATGTTTGAAGGAGTATCAAACCTTTATCCAGATACTCATTAGGCCTGAGATATCTTTTTCCACAGCAACGCCGAAAGGTTCACAAAACGTTATGTTCATCTATGGTATTGTAGTCTTTCTTCAATTTCCTCTATCACTGAGTACCGACATATCGCAGGAAATGTAAATGCCTAAAGATAAGGAATTTTTACGCCTTCCAATGTGTCCATTTCCAGTCCTTGATTTTACCATATGAAACACAGCGAGACTATGTGAGAACGATGTTAATTTTCAATATCCATTCGTTAAATCACCCATTTGTAACCGACAATAACTGCGTACTCAATGAATAAATCCACTTACTGGGCGCGCATCAATAGGTGAGAGTCGTTCATAGCGAGAAAGGGTACTCAGTCATCGAATATGGATTGTACTCTCTCTATACTGGCCCTAAGACGGATTGTGGTCTATTCCTCATCAGAGGCTGTTCCTGGATTCGGGATAGTTTGCATACCGTTCTCAAACCGTCGTTACATGTACCACTAGCCGACACTATCCCAGAATTTACACACCCAAGCAGAGGACCTAGTACAACTCATCTGAAGCAAACGCGTCGATTCGGTCTTGCATGCGCAAAACGTCATGGTTATTGGTCAAACATGTGTCCATTGTATACCACAAGCAGGACAGAACGGTAGAATGAAATTGTTGGACCTATCCTCAAACCCTCATAATATCCGTTTATACGAGTTTGTCTGCGACTGATGAATGGTAGCTGAACCTGCTGTCTTGCAGCTCGTCTGATCCCAAGGCCCAGTGTTACAATAACAGCATTTGATATACCTTATCCTGTGCTTCGACGTCAGTCCGTATTTGGTTGTTTATTTATCCATTACAATAGTGACTGTTTTGCTATCAGGGCCGTCGGGAGCCTCACTGGTTGTGTGACTTGTTCACGTATACTGTGACCGTTACTCCCACAGCTGCCCTCAGATTTACAATGCAGATAGTGCATGCAGGAAAAACACGCGGTGAAACACCACTTTAAACTAAATTCTATTTTAAATTCGTTCCAGTTTAACGCCTAAGTAATTTTTACAGGCCCTTTTTTTACAAAATGACGAAAATGAACAGTGAATTCAGATGGGCCTGTTTGTGCTATTTGCAATTATCTTACCGGAAGGGGAAGAAACATGTATCTAATCTAAGCAATAAACAGGCGAAGGATGTAAAAATTATCTGGTTTCGGCTTGTAAAACGTACTCATAAATATGGCTGGCTGGTAGCGAGCGCATTCTTTCGGCTTAGACAGGGACAAGTGTTTAAATGAGGCTTTTGCTACTGTGTGATGCTATTTGTTTAATCGATTGTGTTAAACCGAATGATATATTTAATACGTTGCCTTTCTGTTTGAAAGCTGTAGAGTTGACCTAAGGAGAGCTATTTCAAAACAATTGACTAGGAGCATTTAAGGCTTAAAACCTAGAGTTGACTAGGAGTGAACGAAGTTGACTCAGGTTTAAGACGAATGCATTTGGAAGAAGTGGTTTATTCACTCATATTTCGGGACGTGTATGGATACATGCGTTGGAAGTAGATTCAAAGGTGAGCGTGGAAAATGTGGCTTGTCAGGAACAGCACTCAGAATTTCATAAGACATCCGAACTGAGTGAATTTTCTTTCAATTTTCACTATTTTATATCATTGTCTTTCGCACCTTTCGAACGCAATACGTGAGGTGCCCTGGCGCAAATTCTTCAGGGATACATGCTTTAGACGATGTTCTGCTGATGTGCCCTTGTTGACGGAGGGTGTCCGTGTAAGCTTTCACATGCGGAATTGTCTAAGGTCATCATTCGTTTCATCAGAATTTATCAACTGTTATTTTTGAGTTAGCATTAATTTCCCACCCCACTTAGTACAAAAGGTGGTGCAAGTGACTGATCAAAGGTGAGGTCGCATATCGTCTGCTAGTTGGACCGAATGCAGAATTTCAAAGAACACTAAAGTAGATTTCACAGATTTGGATGTACAGGCGATTCGTCATACCTTTAGACCAGACTATCGAGGAGGACAAATGAGCAAACATCACTCACACTTATCGCATGCTGTTCCGAGCGCATGGTTTGATAATTGAAGGACTCTTGTTTATGCCCCTGAACGTCTCATGGAGCTGTATTACACCCAAGCAATTTCCAACCAATAATTCTCTGAACTTTTTAAGCAGTAAGAGACTTTGTCATGGTAGTATGTTAGGTGCACGCAGGCTGTGATAAAGATTGCATAGACAGGCAAAATACGGTTGTTAAAACGAAAGGAAAAACTGAAAGGGAAAACTGGCTGTGAGCAGTTGCTCATCTGATCAATAACAGATAAGCCACATTAGTCTTTTTACTTATCATCGAAAACTAATTTGCTGTTACTTTCCTCGGAACTCTTACCATAAGAAGATTGTTTTGCAACCCTTGAAAGGAGATAAAATCCTTTTACCACTGAGCCGTTTGCTTGAAAACACCTCTCATATGCACCTTGGTTTTTAAAACTAAATATCCTCACGCGTCTTCTTGAACTTTCGTGGATATTCGTTGACTCTCACGCAAGTGTAGACAAACGCTGCAAAGTAGTTTCAAAAATTCCTTAATAAACCCATCCTCCATTAGACGCGGGGCGGAGTTACGAGAAAACCACATACTAGTCGCATGCCTCATCAGTAGCATCCGCCGTTACACCCCTATTGTTGCAGTGGGTAATCGAAAGGGCAGGACGGATGATGTTTTATATTTTACGATTTCACCGCTGAATAAACTTCAGTGTCTTATGTACCGACATGTAAGATTCGACCGAGCTCAGAAAATGCAGAATTATCTTGGAACTGCAGTTGTTCGTTCGTAAGTAACGTCCGAACCACGTTGAACCGAAGCTTCATCGGCTTCCCTTGTAGAAGAGAAATGTTAGGGAAAATGCATTTCATGCAGACCGATACTGAAGTGGCGCAAATCGGATACTCTTCGCGTTTGCTGTGTGCTTTCGCAGGACAGTTCCGCCTGCTTATTCGAACAATGAAGCATTTGGGGTCCGCCAGTGGGTGGCTGAGTGTACACCGTTTGTACCAATTGCATAACAAATGTGACATACGTTTGTCAATTTTTTTCAGAAAAGATGTCTAAGGACATACGACCAGAACGATGCAACGTAATTGAACTATTTCCCTAGGAAAAGCTCACAATTTAGGAAAGATTCATTGCGCTACAATCCATTATGCTAGATCTAAGCAGCATTTCAGAGAGACACAAGAAAGCGCAAATGCAGTATAGCTATACTTCTTGGGAAGTTATAAATCTCCTGGTTCATTTACAAATTACAAAAACGGATCTATTTCAAGAGAGGAACGCATCACCTTACGTGGTTTGTCTTTCCAGAAATTATCCTAGTTTTGATTTACACTATCTAACGGTAATCAATCCTTTTTTGTAAAAAAAACCCCACAAGGTGTGTTACGTCTATTTCGAGACTCATGACTTTTTGCCCGGCGGTCTGAAAGAATGCACTGTGATTTAATAAATGAGGCTGAGTAGCTTTCTACTTATCCCCTTGCCTACGACAGCAGCACAAACTGACGGAAAATAAGAGAATGATTTTCGGATTCGGACTACAAACTTGGTTACCTTCGTGTTCTTTCTTGCATGCTCATATGCCTGACTTTTTTGGTCGAGATTAGTCTAAGAGATACAAAAGCTCTCTTAAATAACCACAAAGATGGCCCAGAACTTTGGTAAGTTGGATTGTGGAAGTCGCGTTATTTAGTTGTGTTCCTCAGTTTTATTTATTTAGCTCCAAAAGAGAACAATGAGTCCACTGACATGAAACGAAATCTTTTCCCCATCAGCCAGAAACTCGGAAATGAATACCATGGTCTCCACAACAGGAATTTGAGAGAAGATTACAGAAGGAGATTCAGTTCCATGCGGAAGATTTCCATCATCTTGGCTGTTTACATCAAATAGAACGAGTGGCTTCTTGAAGTTAGTGCACAAAATCAATAAAATTCGATATGCTGAATTTCAATCGGTTGTTGAATAACCAACTTTGTTGCTCACCTATAGAAATAGCAGCGAATCCACTACAAGAGAACAGTTTGCCTTGGAAGCGTGTCTTTTCTCAGTCTGGCATCATCGGTCGTGGTTATCAACACCTAAGGTCATGAATTAACGTAGTTCCTGGCCAATAGCGTTTGAATTTATGATATGTCAGGTTGAGAATCATTTTCAGAATACACTTTTCATTTGCGTATTTCTCTCTCTCGTTGCAAAATCAAAGAGTGCTTGTTAACCAATGACAATACGAACAGACATCTGCCTTGTGGTGCAAATATGATAAAACAGGATGTCTAGGTAAGAGAACGAACAAAATGGACAAAACTCTGGTTATCCAAGGTCTGATCATACTACTAGCAGGTCTGTGCGTGTTTCCATTATGCTGATCTATTACGATTAAGGTTCCAAGAGTCTCGGGTGCTCACCGACAAAACGCCTATTGGATTACACAGACTACATCCAATCAGTATATCCAACGTGTGCTGGTAAGTGCTCATGGCAAAACAAATTATTTGTAGCCTAGCCGTAAGGCAACGTGATTTTCATTTCCTATAAAAATTCCATGGAAATCAATGCATTCTGCATGATAGCTCGTGTGATACAGAATAGTTTTTAGCGTGGTTTGTCTCCTGATGGAGCTATTTAGAACGCCAGTTGTAGGTACTACCTTTTGAGAGTCAAGAGGATGCTTCAGTAAACCAACAAAGACGGTTTTTTGACGGATTGTTTTCTTCAGATTATTATACGGCAGAGGCAAGTGAAATTTCAGCCCGTGGTGTACTGTTTTATCAAAACGCTAGTCGAAAATTTCGACGTATAAAAATTATAGTCAGCCTTATTAGGTGAGGTTTTTGTTAAATGTCCAGGGATTGGGTAAACCGGCTGAGAGTTAATCATGGAGTATGTAGGACATGAATTCACCCAAATATCTTGTACGATATCTTCCCCTCGGAGATACTCAAAGCAAGCCAGAATCAAAGAAATGACCTAGTACATTTCGCAATAAATGCCTTGTCATCCAGGTTAGATGGATGCAAGGAAAAACAGTGCGGTCTCCGTGGTTTAAGTGTATACCTGGTGCGTACGCCACGCCCTAATAAGAAACTACATATCCTAGTACAGGGGTAGAGCAAGATAGGCACTAACGGTTTTTTCTAGCAAAAACTGGTGGTTTGCATGCCAATTTAAAAGTGTCTGGGATTGAAGTCTCCAGAATGCAACTGATGTGTCTGGGAAGCATTCCGCTTATGTGGTTGACTTTACGAAGTGCAAGATACTCCTCTATAGGGTGAGTCGTATGGAGCACTGTGTGGAATACTTTGTAGCTGATGTATGCTGGGAATCGCCTATTTCGTATGAAAATAGGTCTATTTCATATAGCGGGAATGAAGCAATATCACTGGGTCTCCTAGCCAACCCAAGGCCGATTTGGATTCAAAGATGCGTGGAAAAGTTATGCCATAGCCTTTTGCTCAACTGATTTGGTCCAATAGGTGGCGGCAAATGGCGTTGATATTCAGCTTTCCAAAAATCATTCAATCTCGATTGCGTTCCATTAGCGAAATCTGGGCAACGTAGGCAGAGTGCCCCTAGCGCACATACCCAGTTTAAGGACAAGAAGAAATAGCTTGCGTAAAAGTACAGTAACCTTATAAATACTGTGGGGCGCGAAACGTCAGCACACACTACTTGTTCTTGGTAGAAGCGCCTTCCACAATGGCGGTCAGAATTGATGGAAAATAGGCGTCTTTTTAAGATGCAGGTATATTGGCCTTCCATCATCCAAAATAAAGACTTATCTTGCTAGTAGATCATATATTTCTCTTCTAAATTCCAAGGGGAGAAGCACCCTATGCTGACTTATCGCCATCGCTAGTGTGCCACACACATGGAGTTGGAAGTTAACACACCGTCGGGAGCACAAAGTGTTTTACGGTACCTGGTGCGAGTCACTTCCAGAAATTGTTAACCAAAAGACTCGATAGGACGTCCCACGTATCGAAAGCCAACTCGGAAGAGGCCACATAATACAGACCTATGCTGAATGGTATTTTAGCAACATTCAGGGCGTTCCCTCTTCGCTTCTCTTCCTATCTGTGACATGAATGCTGTCGTTGGTTTTCAAAGCCTTTGCAAACAAGTGCCACTTATTTACAATCGACTGATTTTGTTTCACAAGTAGAAGTCTGTCATCCAATCGAAAGGGGGCTTTGAGGTCCATGAATCGTAAATAATATGGTTTGCAAAAAGATTAAGATTCCCTGCTGTGTTGAACAAACCGCCCAAGTGTAAATTGTTCACTTTCTGTGTTTGACGTATTGGCTTCATCTCTTCAGGCGTTTGCGAGCTCAACAAACTTGCCTACGACGCAGATGGAAAGTGCAAAGGTATGTAACTTCGAGTAGGATTTGGCACTCAACCAACAACACCCATGTTCAGAAAATCAGTCGCCCGACTAGAAATCTGTGTACGTGCATCTAAATTTAATCAAATTCAAACAGACTGAAGGATTGTGAATTTTTTATTACCACTAGCAAAGTAAGCCGCCTGATTTTTGTGCGGTTCTCTCGACAGTTGTTAATCGCACTCTCTTCGTAGGCCAAAAGCGACCTATGGAGCAAGCCGGCTCCTTCCTATAACAAGTTTAGTGGACAAGAGTGTAGTAGAGTCAGCGTAGTCCTAGATCGCTGATTTAATAACCCATTTTCTCCTACCATTTTTTAGTTTTCTCCTTTTGAACGACTCAACCTTGTTATTAACGACTCTCTCATGAAACTGTCCGGTTAGGTTACAAAAAATAACCGGGAACTATCCTGTTTGTTTCTAACCAATTGTTTATGTGACCAGCGATAGGGTGATTTGTATTTATAATTGGAATCAATTGTAATAATTTAGAATGAGCCCGTATTACGCACAGATGAAACAGAGACTCGCGCTTGTTAAGAAAAAGCCGCATTACTGGTCTCGGCCATGATATGATGTACAATTTGCTAGGCAAAAATTAGTACTGGACTCATGACCCAGGACCTGTGTGCCTTTTACAAAAAGACCTACGGGAAACACTTTAGAAAACAGGATAACTGGAACGAGTTTTGTTCAACCTGAATCCCGAACAGGGCTTTGGTTGTTTTTCAGCTATTCCCATGCGTCTGTACACTCATTAGGCAAGAAATTGGACAAGATATGAGAGAAACACGCTCGTTTTATGTTCTTTGTTCATATAACGTCTAATCATTCAATGTGCGCACAACAAATAGGTAACTGTTGGGCGTTAGTATGCCAAGTCTCATCCGGGAGAACATAGACGGGTGCATGATGCTCGCTCTTGGCTGCATTGCAAACGAACTCGAAAATTGCCAGGCCAAACTACATTCCCTTTGGTTTTTTCTGTTTTGCACATAGTGCGCCACTAGTTAGGTTAATAGAAAATCGGACATATAGAGATTTAACCACTGTTCCTTAAGTTATAGACATATTTTTGGCAAATATGATCATTTGTTTTCCAGCTGGGACTTGTCCTTGTTAAAAAGGTCATCAACAGAAACCGAATGGCTTTCGGAGCACTATGGTCAAATTGATGTATTCGTCTGTTCGTGTGAAGCACGCAGTGAAATTCTTTGGTTTCTCGTTGGTGGTATTTGCCAGATGATCAGGTTTCTTCTGAACTGTCAATCCATTAATGCACCGTCATGTCTTTAGACCATGCCAAACCAACCCATTGCGACTAGGAACCGCATATGTCCTTCAATAGAACAACAAAAACCATGAGGAACTTTGCAAAGTGAATGGAGATTGAATTTTTCGCCTTCTCTAATATTAATTCCCAGTTTAGTGCTTGGAACGTTGTGTTATAATTTGTTTTTATTTCCACACGGTAATACGCAAGTAGTCTAAGCCTCATTGCCGGTCAGTTGAGCTTGTCTCAATCAAGTAACAGACGCCGATGCATCTTGAATATTGCAGCAGTGAACCTGGATACCAAGTGTGTGTATCATGCTACTGCCTCGTCACTGAGTCACAATAGAAATGTTCGTCCTCAAGAAGATTGCGGTAAGAATATTTTAGCGCGATCAGAGTGGTAGCGAGAATTGAGTGTATCTCCTCATTTCAAAGGTTTCTTTGTTACAAACAGAAATTGGCGCCAAAATCTCAACCCAGGTCAAATTAGATAAAGTTGCTCAATTTCGCCGGTTTTTTTGCAGAAAAATGCTTTGTTGCGGCAATGAAACAATGTGTAGGTATGTTTTCGCTCCTATGATGTTGACTGATTCCTTGTTAGATCTGTGTTTGGACAAATGTTGGGGTAAGACTTCATGTTAGGTTATTCGTGTGCCACGTTTTGTTTTGTGTTTTGTTTTGTTCGTGTTCCATAAGATGTATACAAGTGACCAACTCAAAAGAACGTGGAGATGATGGTGGTCGGACATTCACAAAACAAATGATCAAACGTGATTTCAAAGAGCGTTGAAATATTTGCAAATATTTTTAACCTTTGTTTTTTACTAAACCATGAACTTCAACTATTTCCCTCCTGTCTTCTGTGCAATCAATTTTTGTTGCGCTAAATTTATGATTCAGATCTTTGTGCAAAGTTGGTATTGCGATCTGTGAGTCACTTTAACCCTTTTCTCAGATCACAATTGAGTTGATCCCTCGAAAGTTTCATTCAAACTTATTCGATTCCCGTATCCATTTTCCAGTATCATCAGGCGGGGGAAGAGAATTGTGTGACCACTACATATTTTGCCCCTTAAGGCAAATTCGGATATGTTTATTACGGCCGGTAACACAATAAATGCAATTTCACATGTAGCTGTGTACAACGTGTAAATGAAATGCTACGGAATTCTGTTTTTTTTTCCACCTGTATATCCGGCTACTGCTGAAAGTGAACATATCATTATCCAGGCTGTAGCGAAGAAACAATCAACAGTGGTGCACAGGAAGAGCGGGGGAATTTAATGCCGTTTGAGGAAAACTACCTTTTCACGTTTGCTTAACCTGTACACCTGCTTCGGTGAATAAAACGTGACCATAACTTGAGCTTTCAAACTTAGGAATCAAAGCAGAAGCCAATCGGTGTATCCAGAAATTTTGGGTCAGTTTTCTTTAATTGCCACAGGCGTGTGCGTGGGTTCATCTGGATTTCAAGCCGTTTAATTCCAGAGAAAACATAACCTTTGTATTGTACCAGTAATATGCTAATGGAGAACAATTAACCGTCCTATCTAAATATTCTCTTGCTGCTGACCCTATGTCTTCTATGAGCTTGTGATTTTGCGATAATCTTCCCGCCACCATTGTTTTTCGTCTTCTTCATATTGGTGGTGAAATTTAGAAATATGATATAACATTCGATGTGGAGACTTTGTCCTTCAAGTGAAAGAATTTGGTGGCAAAAAGCTCCAACCGCAGTGTGAACCCCACAAACACCTGGAGTGTGAACCTGCACGTTCCTCCCCAGCACAGTAAACACCCAACCGTTTGGCCACGAATGGCCGTTGAGTAAATGTGGTTAGATAACACTTAAAAAAGATACAACACTATTTGTCATTTAGTCATGGCATTCACATCTCTTGTTCACGTCATCATCATCATCAGCTGTAGGAATCGCGGACTTGTTGTACAAACTCGGACAATGCTCCGAAGACATCGATGGTCAAACACTGAAAGTCTTTTGACATCCTCGGCGCGCAGTGGTCAGATTTCTGATCCGTATAGTAATATGGAACGCACTGCAGCGTTGTAAACTCGACCCTTGAGTGACAAACTGATGTCACGCCTACGCCACAGTTGACGCAGGTTCACAAAAGCTGCTCTGGCTCTCCCCATCCGGATGGAAATATCCTCTTTTGCGAGACCACCGGGACTGATACAATTGTCCCGGAAAACAAATTTATCCACTATCTCAACCGGCTCATCCGCAAGCACGAGGTTATGTTCCGAGCCTACCCAGTCTTGCAGCAACACTTTACACTTTGTCGGTGTGAAGCGCATGGCAAACCGTGAGGCAGAATCATTTAGATTATTTAATATTGTTTGCATTACTATGATGTCAGATCCAAGAACATCTATGTCGTCTGTATACTCGATAACTGTGAACGGACGCCCCGGGAGCACTTCGATCCCGCAGGCATTAGAGGCTGATAGTGGGTTTCCCGTCGTCACGTTCGACTCCGCAAATGCCAAATTATCAGATGAAAAGCTAACACGTCTTGTGAACTAAATTTAGCCGCGTTACTTCCAAAACGTTAAAAGGACTGCTCGTTCTGGAAACGTTAGTGATTAAGGTCAACTTGTTCGGTATCGATTCTAATTGGAATGTTTGTTTATACCTAAAATGGGATAGTCAGTTCACAGTTCACTCTTCTGCCTACGGCAAGGTATAGGTCGCTTTACCCAATCAGCTCAAACAAAGACCAAAGTACCCAAGCTTGGGTTTCGCAGTCTCTTACGCCACATATAAGTCGAGGTTCACGTGAATGCTTCCGGTAAATAACAGGGGGGGGGTGAATTTGATCAGGTTAAGTAATTTCTCATCTCATCTCTCATCTCACTTCTCACAAGTTGCATTTCGTTCGCCTGATGTAACAAACAGCTGGAACAGTGTACACATGTACACTTAGATTTATGGACTTACTAGGCCAGTATTGTGCGATCTCCTCCTGATGTATATATATATATATATGTGTATAACAAACTAACTTGGAGGGCATACCCTTAATGAGTTTCAATTGCGTGCCAAAGTCGGTTAGGTACTAAAAGGGTATGGAAGTATGAGTTCAATTAACTGATTCTGATAATGTGGTTCACGTGATTTTCAACCCTTATTAGACACAAACTCCATAGATATAGCACAGTGGTCGAAGAAAGCGGTAAAATACCGTAGTATGTCGCCAATCCACGTCGATATAAGTCAAGCTTAGATCAAAGACAAGTTTCTTCTTGTCTCTCCCGTTTTATTTGCACACTCATCCACAGCAGTGTATGCTGATCACTGCACACAATGTCTGTTAAGAGATTTCCGCGACATTCTCATGACTCGTGGATTGAGGCCGAAAATATACCAACTGTCGGTGCGGTCCCTGCAAGTCTCCTTGAAAATGTGTATTGAATTGCCCTGACATGTTAGTTATAAGTGGTTAGGAGCGAATGGTTCTAGATAGCTGAAGCTCTACCGGACGTTCTGCATTCGGATACCCCCCGGATCTGTTTCCACGGAAGTGTCATGTACGCGCGGTCAACTTTACTTTGTAGCTAATAAACGGAGCAGATTGTTCGACAAAACTCACTTGACCCAACAACACAACCCCCACCAGTTTTTAACGGTCTGCTAGTGGCTATGGGAGGGGGGGCGAATTGGCAACTTTCTTAACCGTCTTGTACTTTAGCTCAGTAACTATTCTGGGGTGTATTATTGTTGTGGCGATTTAATAATAGAACAAAATTCAAATCTGTTTGTTACACTTTGTCTGTTCTCATCATCTTATTGGGCATAAATGAGCAGTTGTACAAGTTACATTGGACGGATTATTGCCTGTAAGACTTCGCCATAGTTTAGTCCGTCTTCTTTGATCTAAAGAAAATTCTGTTCCAATCAGGGCCTTTTCACTATGGTTGTGTGAGATCTGTTTTTTGAAGGATGTCTCATAATGGACTGTCCTTACGTAGCTAATAGTGAGGTACACATGTCTCTCATAAGTACCTAGTTTAGAGGTTTGTCATTCGGGTGCCACCGGGCACGTAAACCGCGCCTCACGACGTAAATGAAAAAAACCAGCCACAAAGACTGAGCCATCTCGGATTGATACTCGGGCCTCGACTTGATCGTTATCCATCTGAGTAATTTACCACGTGCACCAAATTGGCAACTGCAACGCGGCAGTCTGCGCGATGCTACTTGGAGCAAGCATGACAACGTTAAGTGAATTTAGTGCATGTAAGTGCACACAAATTAAAATTTTGGCTTGATATTGATCCAATGTTATAGCCAAACTGAAGTAGTGAAGTGGAGGCTTCAACGTCATTCACATTTCGGTTGATATGTTAAACTTTAATCGGAAAAAAAATCCCAACATTCGATCGATAAATACTACGCTGTAGAACCTGACCGAAAAAGGTCGACACTGGTAAAAATACATACTACAGACACCTCAAAACGTTACATAGAAACAGCTTGCGGACGAAAAACCTGACTTAAAAGACATGTGTAAATACGAAGCGAAAATGAGGGGTCATAGAATTGTGGCACTCTGCCACAACCTCAATAGACAGACTTGGTAACGATCCATAAAACTTCACGAGCAAAAGATCTTAAGCTTATCGAACAATTCAAACGAAGCCAGCAGGAAAGTGGACAGAACAGCAGGCAGCTATGTCAACGAGGTGACTGACGTCTAAAAAGTCAACGGGTGCGAGTCACAGAGGTTTTCCCCAGCTATCCAAACGTCGAGCAATCAGAGGAAAGCCCAACCAGCCAATTTGCTGGATGGATCCACCAGACGACTGGGCAAAATCGCCAGTTATAACTAATCCACTAGACCAACATCAATACAAATAACGCCTAAACAGCAATGCATCTTTGATCAACGAGACAACATTAACCAAGTCCGCAATGATGATGTCACCACGGCTGGTAACGAAACGTTTGCAACCAAGTAGTCTAGCTTTCCTGACAGAATTCCAGGCATCTGTACAAACTGGAATATCAGTGTTTCCCCAAATAACACTACAGTTTTGAAAAACATACAGTCAGCAGTTTTCAGAAGTGTAAATGCCCAAAAAGACGTATGAGAATGTTTCAGTGAAAAATGTTTTTAGTTTGTCTGTTTGTAGATGAACCCAAACCGTTTTTAATAAAGTCATTCACCACTCCTTCGGTGGGAGGCTCGGGCATTGTTCAGGCACTCAACCTTCATATTTAATTCAAGCGGTTTAATTGTCAACAAACAAGTGGCATTTATTGCAACTATGCACGCCCTCATGCAACCTGAGGATTTCCAAATGCAGCTCCGCACTTCCGATTAATCCATGAAATCCTCTCGGAAGGGTAGGGGATTTTGAGAGCTACGCGACTTTAAATACCAAAAGGGGTAGTTCAACTTACGGAAGATATAGAGCTTATGGTCTTCCTCTTCTTCATGTACGCCTTTTTTCTCGTCCGCATCGGTAAGTTAGGCAAACTTGCCGATTCCGAATGACACGGCTGTGAGCCGTATATACGTTTCTTCATTGAGTTCGATGGACATTCTAACTTCACTTTTTTGTATTCGTAGTGCATGAAAAACAAAACAGAAAATAATTCTCCCACAATTATAACTTTTAAGATGAACGAAAAGGTCTTAGTCTAAACCTTTCTCATTTATAACACTCGGTCGCCATTCAGTCGATTCAGTAAACAGTTTTGTTTGTATCTCGATAGGTCCTGTCTTCTGGTCTTGAAATTAGCTTCCTCTTGTTTAGCCCTAGCGCCTCCATATCTCTAGTGCACCTCCATGCATTTAATATATTGCGAATATTCCGAATGACCAGCGGGTTTGATCGCACGTTAGTGATTATCCAGCTGAGTTTAATACAGCCCAAGTATGATTGCGGCTGCGTGTAAGCGTGTGTGACGTTTCGCGCGTGCTTGCAGACGGGTGTGTTTGTGTACACCAGCACCCCCCGTATTTCGATGCAGTATTGTGCGCGGGTGGGGATTTTTGTAAGTAACAATAAAAACCGATTTAAAGTAGACCAAAAAGTGGTTACAGCAAAAGCGTGCCTCATGCTGAAACGTACTGTGAATTCGACATCAGCACCAAATTTTGGAAACCAAGCCAAATATCTGCTCCAACTGTCTGTGCACCAAAGTCAGCCTGTGACTACAACAGAACCCAGTAACAATAACAAAGGCGGCATGCTAGTGACTTATGCCTTAATTCTGAAAGACGCCGAATGAATGTCACCGGTCTATATAGACAGATTCTACCGTATAACAAGAGGAGAGGACTGCTTTTTCTTGCACTAGATTTTTCATTATGATTAACCTTCGTAAGACTGCAAAAGCACGGGGGAACATTAACCTAATAGTTGAGGTAGGGCAGTAACAACTTCTCTATAAAAACAAACGGATACGACGAAAAGCTAGGCATCTATTAGAGGGTGGCTTGCGAACGACACAAAAAAGTATTTTAATGGGTCATAGGAGAATATTTTACTCTCCTTGCCGTAATAGTGATATCCATCGAATGCCTTGGCTAAAGTCGAAAGATGTCTGGAACTGCAAGAAATAAATTTTCTGATATTTAGGACTATCATCTGGTAATGTTGGTGAGTTTTAACAACCAAGAGTCACATTATCATGCCAAATTTATTTTCTCATGAGATTTATTGGATACTATATTCAGCTTGTGTGAGGATGCCAAGAGTGATCTGGAAACTGTAGTACCTAGATAGTATTGCGTGCAATCGTTGACTTACAAAGCGATTACTGAAAAAATCGGCGCTCTGGAGTTCCTCGGCCCAATATGTAAGATTCCTATGTAAAAGGCATCAAGATTGTGTGAAAGGGACGTGTGTCTGAACTTTTGGTCACCTATTGTTTCTGCTTTTTGAAGAATTCGCTAAAATGTAGGCGTCTCTTCTGGCTGTCTAAAATTCACTAACAAATTGCAGCGTCTGACCTGTCGTGACCTAAATCACGAAAAGTGCGCACAACAAACGGTGAGCATGAAACTTTATTACACAAAGCATATGGACCACGTAGTATGTAAGTGATGTCTGTCGTCAATCCAGGGTTATCGCTGTCCGAAGACATTCGGTATAGTTTTGTTTCATGATGTTTCCTGACCAATCAGGAGCACGACACACGCCAGCCAATAAATAGCGTTATGGCGCTCTGATTACAAAACCAGCAAATTCTGGCGAGTTTTCGGCTTTAAAATTTATTGCACATTTTTAAGAATAGATGGATAGATTCACCTCGGCGATGTCCTACCTTGGAGCATTTATTTTGGCAATCGGTACATTCAGCATCTCTAAATCCTAATTTCTATATTTGTTACAGTTACTACAACAGCCTATTCTGTAGGCGTGGAGGTTAACGGCGTGGCTATAAGTCTATATCCAGATTGTGCAAGTAATGTGGTGCTTTTATTACACTATGATAATATTACACCGAATTTTCTTGAGAATCATACTAAGATTCGTTTTAGAAAAATTTTAAATAATACATTGGGTGTATGGTTTGTTAATAGATGCCTTCGTGAACATGAGTAAATATCTTGTTCATCGTCTTTCTGGTAATTCAGTTTTGGTAAACTTCAGAGTGGTTTAGCGATTCATATAATTACGTATGGACGGATTACGTTGTGAGAAACGCGTTTCCTAGCCTGTTTTCTGAGTAGTAAAACATTTTCTTTCAACCGGTATGTGTTTGGTGTTCGTTCATACATGAGTGGCCAAAATCAAACTCTATGGACTCCGCTGAAATCAAACAACTATGAAGCCAGTAGCAAGACGTTGTACTGTTTTCAGATACTTGCGAACGATACGGTAATTCTCAAGAGATGGGCTTCCAATTCTATCAGCTGTTTTTTGTGGGATTTTAGTTGGATGTCTGTATCACAACACCGGTAAAATTGTGATACAATGAATTTATATCAGGCTGGCTGAAATGATCAGTCAACCACGGGTAATCACTATTTGTATGAGCATCAGAAGTAGCCAACAGATGGTGAGACCGAAAACACGTGAAACTGGATTTACAAGTGAATGACCTGGTGGCACACACTTGACCCAGAAGGTTCATTACAAAACTGCTAATCAGAGGGCTAAGTTAACCAAACAGTTTTCATTTTTACTCGGCCACGTATAAACGGGTTACCTATAATTTAGAAAACCCTGAGAGTAAGCTACTGATGTTTGGCTATTCCTTATTTGATTTTATAGAAATGCGCGTAAATACAAGCAAGAGCCACGGAATAGTTCTAACTGAATCCTGGAACATTTTGGCCAAAAGTTCGTTTTTACTCCAGACTGCCTGATTCGCGATAAAGTCAGATTGTGTGGTCGAAAGGCATGTTTTTTCAAAAAAATTTCTCAGCTTCCGAAGAATGGGAGATTACGTTCAATATATTGGCCTACGAGGGAAATGACAAACAATTGAGATGCTTACGCATTTTTTATGGTAATGAAAATGCAACAAATGAGAACGAGATAGTGGTTCAAACCCATCATAATAATAAGGCTTTTGCTCCGATAAGTGGCCTAGAAGTTATCTTGGTCATCAATCTCACTTTGTTCTGTTATGAACTCTGGGACTCTGTGGTGCTGAGATCTCTGGGCTTGTTGGAGTAAACTTTCACAAGTTTTCACAAGTTTCCCACTTTCACAAGTTTCCAGAGATACAAAACTTATACTTTTAATGAAACATGATAAATTTTGCGACCTGGATTACGAATCACTGGAAAGCTGCGCAAAACACTTCGAATACCAGGTCGGGTGCTGAAAAATTGGCTGATGGGCAATAGCTACTTTCAAATGTTACCTGCCAACATCCAGTGAATGGTGCTAAAACTAGGAAATAGCCTATCAATTCGGTAAGCATCACTGAAATGCTTCTGGTTTAAATCCTCAGTGTCCTCAATACATTCAGTGAACTGTTGTTTGGTCTCACACGTGGAGCAAACTTGTCAAGAGTTTTGTTATCCAGGAGGGCCACGTCACTATTTTGAATGATACGCGCTCCTTATTCTGTTAAAACACGGATTATTACATGTTTTATGGCATACTTTACAGCCAAATATACACAATAAGCGAAATGGCGGCGATCGCAGAGTTAAGGTATTGAATTATCAGCAGCAGATTTTCAATGACAAACAGACAAAGTTTGGTGCAGTTAACCATTTGTAGACTGTTGCGATGATCTTAGGGCTCTAGTTCCCTAGTGGGACACACCGTGGAAAGGGATGATATTTCCGTCCACTTCTGATCGCCCTCTAGGGCTTGCGAAGTGTATAGTTAATACATAACTCTGCGGAGTTATTGATCTTTTCACTTAAGGCTTCAGTGTTACAAATCCGATTAAAGAAGCTGGATATCCAATGCCAGTTACCGCACAACAGATCGAATAATTTAGACGTTAGCAATTTTCCTTTGTAACTATGTTCTGTATAGTATTTTTGTACATTCTCTCCGCAAAGATGTGAACGAATTACTGTTAGTTTTGTCTGAATTGTAGATAAATGTCCTGGCGAGATGGAGGATATGATAGCCTGCAAAGGTTGGTTTTATAACATTACATCAGCTGCAACATCACTGCAACCGATATAATAAATTGTTTATATCTGAGAAGATTTGGGTTGCTCTTATGGAAGCAAACATCTTTTTGAGAGGTACAAGTAAATATCCAAAAGCTGATGCATCTACGTTTTCACGTATTTCGTCCAACAATGTATTTTTGTAAACGATCAACCTAATGCATTCGATCGAAATCTGGGAAAAATAAAAAAACGACATAATAAGATGGTTCGCTTTGAATATTATTGAAACTAAAGCACAAATAACATTGTTCCGCCTTTTGTAACTAGTAAACATACATGTGTTTTGGTCCCTGAATTTTGTTGCTGTCATGGAGGGTCGTCCTTTAAGAAATTACTGTCTAGGCATTTCCCCTAAATTTGTATTTTAAATTGACAAAAATCAACTGAAAATCGTTGGTTTGTCTCCTTCACGAGCGTTTTACGTTCTTATATGATAGCTCCATTCTAATGGATGATAAATTCGTGGGCAGTGTAATCTCTCTTGGTGCTACCACGTATCATTACTTCAAGTATGTTTATTATGGTGAAAATTACAGGTGTTTAGGCGGATGACACATGGTTGATCATACACACAATCGTTTACATGACACCCTTTGTTATTAGTCACTTTTCACCAACCTCTCCATAACCTGCTTTACAGAAGCATGTCTCATTGCGGAGCTCAAGAGCTGCGGTGGTAAGTAAACTACTACTGGTTTTCACAATATGAAATCCGACAATGATAAGCAACAGAGCCGATGTATTTACAAGCTTACAAATACCCAATACATGTGCGTAACAGTGAGCTTTTGACAAGACAATCATTATTAAAAGATTTATGTTTAAGGAAACCTAATTTTATATCCATCAAAATGCAGTGCAATGCCTTCAAACATGCTTCGGTAAGCATCTTTTGTTCGCGTCAAAACAGTTTTGTGTAAACTATGCACATTTTTGTACCAGATGTTTGTGGTCCAAACTGACGCACGGGATAAGTTCTGAAACAGAAGTATACTTGATTAGCATTGCTGAATACATAGAAGACAAGTTACCATGCACTCGATGTGCAGGTATATACTGGAGGAAGGCCGTGCACTACAGTTTGCAGTGGTAAATATTTGATAAGCAGATAGCCATAGGATTGTGCAAGCACTGTCCTCTCCTCATGAGATCAAATATGAAACAAAACAGAAGTCAGTGCAAGAAACGGACAAGTTTTTCAGCGTTATAGTCTACTATGACATCCTGAAAGTTGGGGATTTACATCTCCAAGTGTTTTGTGAGGTGCACAATTCTAATGATCCTCTAGAGTGGTGAAACAGTTGCATGCTGCTGCTTGACGCTTCTTTGAAAATTCAATTAAATTTCGGAACAAAGGTTCCATTACAATTTACTAAGCATTTGACACAAATTTTACATTGAGCTACAAACGTCATTTTTCAATTTCCAGTTCCGAATCGGCAGATCGTAATCGGCAGATTTCAATTTAAACTCCCCTGTACATTCTCTGAGGAACCTGGGTGAAATTCAAGGTAGTCTTGCGCAGCACGAATGGTTGGGTCTCAGTTCCACCATCACTGCTATGGACAAGTCACAATTACGCACGCTTTCATACGGATAAAGTCTTAAAAATAAGTTTGAACAATCGAAGACGAGTCTTTGGGAACTAAACAGTTACCCTGTGGCTATCTGCGAATGAGCTCTGTGATTACTAAATAGCAACCGTTCGTTGTTTGTTGAAAATTTGTCACGTCTTTGCAACGAGTAGGTTTCCACAAAAGATGGAAGTAACCTAACTTTGTAAATGTGCTTGTGATCTGCGCTTGTTCCACCTAAGCGAACTCGAGAGCACATTTGAAATTCGGAAAACACCAGTGGAAAACCCCACACGAAACTAGTGAACTGAAAAGCGTGACTTATGAAGGATGCATTTTCGCCTGTAATTTAATCGTGTACTTTATACAAACATGATAATTTGACGAAACGCATACAAAATGGCGTTTGGCGGTTGTACATTACCGGGTTCAAATCGTCTAGCATAAGTTAAGTACGAGGTGCACACATACATGAATCTCGGGTTTATGCTTCAAGGCCAAAGTTAAATCCATTCCACACATCTACTATCAGTTCAAGGGCAATTCTTCGTACTGATTCGGGTCCGTACAAATGACTCCGTTTCTTCTGCATCCTTCTTTTTTCTCATATTCCGTTATTGCCTTAGCATCACATCGAAGTGACACATCAAGTAGTACAGTGACGTGCTTTGGCAGGCATGAAGTCCGTCGTACCGAACTACCCATACATGTGTTCAAACCCCCGACCCCAGTGTTCCTGGTCTAAGCAAGTGGACATTACACCGATTAGTATTCTCTCATGTTTGTCAAGCCAATGTCCCGGCAGTAATGAGAGCTTGTGGGTCAAACGTGACACCAAAAAGGTAGATGATGTCTCTGGAACCCAACGGGGTCTCTCGTTTATGATATATCCAAGCAACTAAATGTGCTGACCTAGGCCGCCTCGTGTTTCAGTTTTTATTATATTGGAGATATCGCGATTTAAGCATAGGTGTACATCATGTACGTAATACACCACTCATAAGGTTACTGAAAATTCCCCGACAGCCCACGATAAGTTTCGCCTTTTTTGGTCTCATCAGTTAGGCGCAGTCCTCGAGTTTCCGTCAACCATATGTTATACTTAAACCCAAATTGCACGAAAATAACGAAGTACAGTCATTAGCAAACAAATTTGGTTTTACGGCAGACTCACCTGTCACCCAACTAAATCTCTCGTGTATGATGTTTCCAAGCAACTGTATGTGCTGCACCAAGCCACCTCGCCTTTTATTTTGTACGCTGTTCGATATATCGCAATACATGTATATTTGTAATGCACCACTCATAAGGTTGCTGAGAATTCTTCGACAGCCCACGATCGGTTTCGCCCTTCTTAGGCACATCGTGTAGGTGCAGTCTCCGTGCTTCCGTCAAGCTTACGTTCTACTTGAACCCAAATAGAGTTTTAGTCAATTGAGATTGGGTTGTGAGTAGACAAATTGGTCACAGTGCAAATAAGATGATGATCAGACATACATTATACAGATATAACGCCATTTTGATGAAGCATGAAATGTACCGCTGTTCGCCACGGGGGTCCGGTTTGCGGCTGTGCAGGACAAGCTTCTCAGCGGAGCCATTTTGGAAAACAACCACCGATCAACCAAATTACTTGCCCAACTGGTATAACGACTACTAAATAAGGCAACAAGACTGTTCGTCGCCACGCGCACGGAAGTATAAAAACGCATTATTTTTGCCGAGCACTTGGCACGCCACTTCTAGCTTTGCCCACGAGACGATAAATTGGAATGTATAACGATCATAAGGCTAGGATTAATTAGAAATTGGCTCCAAGATGTGATCAGCCAACGTAGTCTGTGGTTTTATTTTGTCTAAGGTGTTTTTTGTCTGGAGGAATGGCGACACAGGAAAACTTTGAGGAATACACTGCAACGCAAAGATAAGTCGCACATGCAGCAAACTCCCGCTAGTTTCCTTCGGGATACAAACATATTGGTCCCCCGGTATAATAACGCCTTAACATATCAGTGTGATTTAAAGTTAATGGCCAGCCAGGTAAACTTGTGAAAACTTTATCCAGGTGTGGACCATCCTGTAGATGTGATAGCAAAACCGAGAGCAAGCACGATATGAAAACACGTTTCGAACATTAAAATTCATTGAAACTGCTTTGCAATTACAATTTTACTGTGACTTGAAAAGCCGCACCGAGTAAAGTTTTGAGAAAGTGACATGCCTGTGTTTTATTTCCAAATAATCAACAACAGTGCATCTTCTAGTGTAGTAATTAGGTTAAAATTTGAGTTGTTAGTTATTTTGTCTTGAATGCTTGGTTATCAGAGTGAGACAGCTAAATAAGATTCATTGTCTCCACGCCCCTAGTTTATGTGTTTCCAGTGTCTCGTTCCGTATGTGTACCTCGCGTTTTAAGACAAACCTCTTATTTCCGTCATGAAATTTCCCGGTGCAAAGTGTTCCACTGATGATTTCCTAGAGCAACCATATGGTGCTCCTCGGTTCAGTTGACTTCATATTCTGTGATGCCTAGCTAAGTATGGAAGAGTTTCGTTAGACACAGTCATACACGTTAGAATAGCCTTTGCATGCCGTGTTCTCAGCTCCAACTGGAGATTCTCGTAAAACATAAGTCTATTAAACTTGCTATCAGAACTGCGCCAGAAGCCAGTTTCACTAGGCTCATTTCTGAATAAGCCGAGATTCTTCACAATGGATTGTGTGAGTACATCCGTTGGGGGTTGCCCATGCCCTTCACTTGTAAAGGAATGTTTACTTGTGGTTTAACCCACTAGATTTGGTGGAAAAACTATTCGCCCGCTTGTTTTTGATCTAATTGTTCAGAATCATACTGTATAATTTAAAAAGCGGGAAAACGTCATGTCGATCGATTCATTTGTGTCCATCCGCACTGAAAGCTCTGATTATTTGAAAATTTGGTCCACTATTCGTTCGTTTAGGATCGTGTGTCCCAGCGGTTATGAAATCAGTAAGTACGCCAATGACAGTTTCACTCACTAACTACAGGTATAATACAGTTATGTTATATGTAACAGCCATTCGTGTATAGAACGCTGTGCCAAAGTGTCAAATTGGCCACTTGATAACATGGCTTTTTCACTTTTTTCAAACATATATATATAAATAAAACAAACTTATACGTGCTTTCAGTTTTATGCAGAAGAAGCAAGTAAATGTTAATTTCTAAAATAACACTGATTTTGGGACTGATGACTAGTTTTCCGTTTCTTGTTCAGGCTGTGGGATAAGAAAGGCAGGAGGCTGTACGGGAATTTTGCATTTTTGTGCAGCGGGCAGAGGTATTTATGGAGACAAAACACTACTCGTGAGGGTAATGAAAATATTTAAGCAACCTGAAATTGGTAAAGGGAGAGAAGCTGTTTGTTGCAAATACATCCTTTAGCAAACACAAAGTAAGAAATTACAAACCATTTACACAAAGTCAAAAGTCTCAGTTGTTCAAGGATTAAAAAACTGAATATTCTCATGCGTCTTCTGTAAATCCATTGGACATTAATTGACTATTAAACAGTAGAAAAAAAGCCGCAAATCGGTTTCATACGTTTTGCAATAAAAAATCACCTCCAATTAAATGCGGTGACGGAGACTGGTCACCAGAACATAGGCTACTCGAATGATTCATCAGTAGTATACACCGTTACGGTGGTTTCAATCTTCTTAGGGTTCATCAGCTAGATATAGTCCCCGAACCGTACGTTGTAAGTAAACACCAAGTCTCGTACCAGTGGCGAAGCACAATTACTCACAAAGTGCGATGTTGTCAACAAGAGATTCAACCGATATTTCCAATTATGATATCAATTAAGGGTATTTGAACAAGCTGAATTATTACCGGACCTTAGTTTTTAGTCGAAATTTTGCAAGATGGGCACAGCTGGTAAAAAAGCTATACATTGCTTCTCGGCTTTCCAGTATAGTGAGGCTCTACTTAGAGAATAACTCTACTGCAATTAACTCATTCACCTCATACCGCCATCAACTCTTCAAAAAAGGAGTTCAAACGGGAATAAATACATCTTCCACGAAATTGTGATTTCGATACTTGACAATTTCCACCTATGTCAGTTCGGTATGCGTGTTAGAGAGCTGTTTTAAGTTAACAAGGTAGGTCAGCAACTAGTAAAAAATAAGTTTCCAAAGCAAATAAATTTTCACTCTAACCTGGTCTTATTCAACGGCCAACCCTTCCTATTTAGGGATCAGGTCACATCCTGTTTTGGCCTTTTTTGGGGGTAATCACACATTTGGGAGAAAGTATGCCAACTGCGTGTTCTCCAGTTATACGTGTGCTTCAGTTTGGCAGTAAAAACCATTGCCACGTCCGCCAGTTGCATTAATGCTTTGCTCTTTCTCAAATAATCACAAAATTTCCGAACAGCTCAACTTAAAGTATCATCAGAGGACACTTCAGCCACAGCCAAACTTGCAAATCGGCAATGTTGTGGAATATAGGTAGCTCGGGTGCGCTGATTGATTGTTGGTCTGTTCGCCGAGCTTGGCAGTTGGATTGCAAACGTTTCATCACCAATCGAGGTGACATCATCAGTGCGGGGTTGAGTGGGTGAATTCCTCCTCTTCTGCCTGTGCTTATATGGCTCCTAAAACAGCATCTGGTAGTTCTGAAGGGGGTCTTCGCCTAGTTTGATTGGACCCTTGTGAATCTGACCTGGTGTCAATCTCTTGTGTCTGTTTGGTTCATTGGGCGTATTCAATTCAACAGTTTTGTGGGTGATTGTTCTGTTGTGATTCGGTCGTTTTCTTCTTGCTTTGAGGTCTGGATTGGTTTCCTTGATTGGTTGATTCAGTGGTCTTGTTTTTCGTGGGTTTCTTCCTTTGGGGCCATTTGTCCGCTGGTTGTCGTTAGGTTTCTTGATTGTCCATGTGGCCCAGAGTCCCGTGACCGTGTAGTTCTTTTGCTCGTAACGGCTGATAGACGGGGTCAATGTCGATGTGTTTATTGATCGACTTTTGTGTGGAGTACCACGCCTCGGCAAACTCTCGCTCCCGTTTTGTTCTTGCGTGAGCAAGTATTTGAACGTTGTTCCAATTGAACTTGTGTCCTTCTCTGTCTTCGTGGATTGAGACAAGTGACATTGGGTCATGCCTTCTGCTGGCAAGCTTGTGTTCGTGTATTCTGGTAGCCAGTTTTCTTCCAGTTTGGCCAACATAGTGTTTGTCGCAGTCGTTGCACTTAAGTCTGTAGACCACGTTCGTTTTCTTCATTGCATCCAAACTTCCCTTTGGTTTCGAGAGAGTTCTTCTCAACGTGTTTGCAGGCTTGAAGGCGACTGTAATCCCATATTGCCGTAGATGTCGTGCAGTCATCTCCGCGACGTTTCTGATGTATGGCAGCGTAACCTTCTTCTGTTCTGATTGTGTTGGCAAATCCGTTTGGTGGTGGTTTCGTAAGCACCTCCGTATGAAATTCTTCGGGTAGCCGTTATTTCGGAATGTCTTGTAGAGTCTTTGTGCTTCTTTTTTCTTCGCTTCTGTTGTGTTGCAATGAGTCTCGATCCGCTTGAATAGGGTTCGAACACAGCTCCGTGTGTGGCAGTTCGGATGGTTGCTTCCACAAACGGAGCTCCGTTTGTTGAGAGAACAAGAAACGCCACAGTCGTTTGCTACCGATTTCTCAGTTCTATTATGCTGTCTACGTCCGCTAAACGTTCGCTAGTTATCAAGAGACTTGTGATGAAAGAAGTTCATTCGTCAATATTATTGCATTTAGTTGACGATAATTTGTTCTCTACCAGACATTCTACTCGAAATTCTCCAGTATATTTTGATGAAGTTAGTCGATCGCGCCAGACGGCCGTTGTCAGATATGAGCGAGAAGGGCAAAGAGTTCTGTATAATCATATGGCCAACAAAACTCATTGGCTTTTATTCTGCTCAGCGTAGACCTGAAAAGATTTTTTCCTAATTACTCGGCATCCGGATAGCCGGATGATCAAATAAGGTAGAAATCAGAAAAAGTAAGACTGTTTGGCACTATAAGTAGATGTGGAAATTTCGGCAAAGCTTCTGTTCCTTAAGCGAAGACATTCTATTCCAAAAAGCAGTCGGGCATTGTGAGGCTGTTTCACCTGTTTTGAAGATCATCGGTAACCCACACCGTAGGAATCTTCGTGTTGATTACAACTTGCATTCTTACGACCATCCGCCAAAGATTGCAGTTCCGCTACAAGTGGACTTTTGAATAGTATGTGCTTCCAACAGTCGCTCAGCCGTGCCTTTGGTATTAAGCGGACACTTGTTGAACGACCCTTCCAATAACGACTTTTAAAAATGCTCGGGTATTTTGTGAATCATCGCTTCCTCCAACCTACTTTAATTTGTTGACAGTATGAACAGAGATTGGAAATTTAATCGAGACCGAAAAAGGGATGGCCCCATATCTTGTCTGTGTGCGGGCTAATCATATCGCTGGTCAGCAGCGTGTAGTATTCGTCTACTTGACAGAGGGGGGTTCGAAGGCAAGTTTTCCTGAAAGTTTATTAGATGAATTCACTTAAAACGGGTATACCGCGCTTCTTGGTCTTTTTGTTCAGATTTACTTCACTCGCAGGACAAAAGCTCAAGTGGGGGATTTGCGTAGTCTGAATGTATTTTGTCCTATTGCAAATAACGTTTCCTATCGGTCAACCGATACAGATTGCGGATACCTTCATCCTGTAGAGCAAGTGTGAGTTGCTAACTAGTGGTTAAACTGGTATATGGAGGAAAAGTGATTTTGCCGTTCGTCTAGCAAATCATGTAAAAACCCAGACGTAACTACTTTGAATAATGAAGTAAGCATCAATATAACGCACTGCGAATGTTGTGTGAGTGTTCCTTAGATCATTCCATAAACAAACAACGATTCGTGAAAAGGGGACCTCGAACTTGCAAAAAGGCTTCTTTACGTTACAAACATATGGGAACCACGGGTCTACTGGTGGCAACCCAAATTTAGAATGATATTGAAGAAGAAGCACGCAGCCTTCGCAGGATCGCCATATTGGCTTCAGGCCGTATTAGTCGGAATATCTGAGTAACTTGCTGGTAAGATGTGAACGAACAAGACGTTATATAGGTTCTGAAAAGGCCATCTTGGAAATGTGAATATTTGAACTTGTGCTGAGCACTGTTGCCCCAAATAATATCATATCTTTGATGAACTGCCCGGGGCTTGTAGAGGTTGATATTTGTTCGATTGTTCTGTTCGTTCAAAAATAGATGACCCTCTGGCAACCATGAGGTCCACAGGACGACAACTTACCAGAGAAACACTATCTAGGGGTGCATTGCCATAAAGCAATGCAGTACGTTTGTAAAATACACATTATGCTGCATTGTTTTTGGAGCTGTTCACACTCACTGGATAAAAATGGAAATGTTAGACCACAGGAGCAAATGTGTGGTTGCAGAAAAAGGATGACTTATGTTTCGAACGTCATCCCCTATTCGTTTCATTCCCATTGGGTCTTGCTGAACTTGTAAGGATTGATTACATTTTATTCTTGGTTACCGAATGTCATTATGTACCTAAGGGCTACTCGGCGATCAACTACAAGATGGATGTGATTCACCGTGATTTCGTTTAAAAAAGTTTACAGAGAATATCCATGAGATTTATTTCGCCCTGATAAACGGTATAACGTGACTGATACTGTCGCATATATCAGCCATCTACAGTTAGAATGGGACTGCCGGAATTATTCTCACCTAAATAATTATCCTGTTCTCGGGAAATTTAGGGAAGCTGTCAGACTTTTGAAACATTGCTTAAAAGCTGTTTACTGGCGAAATTTCCGCAATGCTAAGCCGAGATATCCGTTCGTGTTTAACACAAGAAACCTTTGTACAACACAATACACGAATGCTACCCTAGAACCAAAAGGGAGAATCATATCTGCCCGGAATAAATTTCGCATCGCGCGCCCGTTAGTTTTCAACAACTGAAGATTTATTCTGATCTCTAGGCCAAGAGGGAGGAACGGCATAAGATTGCTGATGCAGTCCATGGAATTTCATTGAAATGCCTCTTAAAAAATTCGTGAAGAATAAAAGAATCTCCTTTGTTTGAAACCATGATTTTATTTGCACAACACTTTGGAACAGCTGAGCAAATGCACCAACTGGAAAGGAAATGACATCAGAAGGTAAAATTTATTGGATGCGTCGAATAATGCCTTCACAACTATCATGGCATGTTTTGAAATACAACCCACAAAGTGCGACTTACCAAACACCTATAGGTCGGCCTCTGGATTAGGATTTTAGAAGGCATTTAGGTTTACTGCGTCCTCAAAACCTGACTGAGTCAAACCGTTACTAGAAGAAAATAGTTCCTTTTTTCTCTGGCATTTTAAGGATTGACAGTTCCCAATATAGTACACAAATCACAACAACTCGTTCACCTTCGTAGAAAATATGCCTTCCCCCTAGCTTCCTAAATGTGTATTGGAATTGAGTTACATATAGTTGGACTTGGATACTGCGGAAAGAGAAGTAGTGTGTAAGTGACCCCTGACCTCTCACGTCGTTCAGCTGTAACACTGTTCCGGCACCTAGCTACCATACCACCCGAAGGAGGCGCGAGGGCTGGGATACTGCCGGGTTACCCAAGCCTAGGCAGGGGAAGTCAAGATGAAGAAGTCTGGTTCGAACCACGGACCTTTGGGACAGTAAATTCGTGCTCTGACTACTGAGCCATCTCGCACTCAATGTAGTTTATGTAATTCATGTAACTCATGCAGGTCCAATATAACTTCCAGTTGCTACAAAGATTCTGACTGCGCGCCCGGCATTAAGGTCACGTGATTACCGAGTAAAAATCTTGAAGTTTTAACAATAATCTAATTGACAGGAATAATACAGTTCAAGTTGTGTCTTCATGGTCAAGAAGTGTTTCCGATTCATTCGGTAATTGATGGACGTGCAAAAGTTTAGTCACAGGAGTTTCGTCAGGCGACTGCGGTCGGCTTTGAAGCCACAGTCACAATGGTTGGAGGAAATTACTGGCGATCTCTGGGCTATCGGTATGAACGCGTGTGTTTTAATGTCATATGATATTACCGATATCATTGTGCACACCTCATCGACCGAAGCACTGATTTGGCCGATACGTTCTTCACTGGTCAGAATTGTCTTTGATCTACTGACATGTTAGTCTTTAAAATGAAGATGACTGGTTGAAAGCTAGCTTCTAATATTCTCCAGAGCTTGGGTAACAAACGGACCTAAAGGAACGATTTCCGGAACAACTATACCAGCAGAGGCAGTTCTTGTGATTGGGGCGTAAAAGAAGTCATAATCTTTTAGGACGATGATCATTGTTAGCATAAAAACCATTTAAACATTCACAAGCAAGTTCTGATTTGTCATCCCGGAATTAAATTCAGTAAAGTTCGGGGGACTTCAGCGCCCTCGGGTTTAGTTCACAAGGGAAACAGTAGTTGCCTTTAGGCACCTAAACTAAGTAACGCTAACCAGCAGTTGGACCCACATCAGAAACTGTCTCAACACACGTCTGTATAAAAACAGTGTCGTCGATGTCCACTATTAAATGAAATGTCCGTCGTCAAAGTTTTTTCTCAGGTTTTATCATCCCTACATACACACAAGATGATTAATTATTCGTTTAACTGGCGCTTGATTACCGCCCAAAATTGTAAGCAAATTGCTCAGCTTATACGACAAGCGTTTGCTTTTCCTTTTAGTTACCTGTTCAGTGAAGTTTGAATCGCGTAAATAAATGCGCGGCTCATAATGTTGCAAACAAAGTTATAAGATTAAAAGACGGTCTTGCGAATACGACTATCTCACATTGTGTCTGTTATGTCATCTCCCGGAACGAAGTTATTATGAACCATTTGCACCGCATGGAAGTGCATCACATTTGCTAGTTAGCTCGCTGGAGGGAAAATGAATGCCTTAGGTTGCATCGAATGGTATGTAATAAATGCAACTACTGCACACCACAAGGATAACGGTGGTGACAACATTTAGGAATAAATCCTTCGTTTAAAAGGATGACATACTGACTAACAAATCCGAGCATTAAAAACAAAGAAACCGTACTACGCAGCACAACCACTCCAAAGGGAAGCGGAGCGTCTGCTAATGAATGCTTACATCGTAATGCCAAATGTCTATATTCGTGTATACGAAGATAGTCCAATCTAAGCAGTTCCTCTTCTCTCTTTTGTCAGGTTATTCTGTCTAATTTACAACAGTATGGATTGCAGCCAATGAGGTGGGGCATTACATATTGGAGGACTGGCAACACCGAATATTCTAATCTATGTCTCATTCGATGCAAGCGTGCTATAGTCTGAGCGCCTCACCATCGCCACTTTTGGAGAGATAAATCTACTCACATGGAAGCGATTAATGTGGTGGGCCGGAACTGAGTACACCTTTTTCAGTGTAATTGGGAATGTGGCTTCTGATGAACACAACCGCGACCAAAAATTCCGGTCGAGTGATTTCTGTCCCAGATTGGCGTTGAAAAGCCGCCAGAGCTGGATAAAAATAGGCACAAAAAACACGAGCGACGTACAGTCCAAACAGGATGCAGCTAAAACCCCTTCTGTCACTATTACTTACCTTCTAGGTTCACTCTGGCTGTGTCTTGCTGTTCAGGAGTTTTACTGAAACCTGAGAAAAAATAGAGGAGAGAAGCGGGAAATCAATGCCCTGTACCTGCTGAAAGTGAATTGACGTAATGTTTTCGTCTGCTTTTGTTGCGGATGAAAATGTAGAAGTTTGAAAGCTCAGTCAAGCCCAAAGAAAATAAACCCTTAAAACCTCAGGGGCCAGGGGCGATTAAGGCTGCACGAATTCTGTAGACCTGACAAGGACGCTTGGTTACGAAAACAACTTAACCACTGGGGTTTTGGTAGTGCCGAAATCTCAGTTTTACGATACTTAGGAAAATCTTAATATATTGTTCTACGAGTTATCGCTTGCAAACCGGTCAATTGCAGCCACAAAAGGTGTAATTATCCAAAACGATGCAGTCAGGGTTCCACAGAGATGTTTAGGCGAAAAGTAGCAGATTCCACTTGGCATAGTCAGCAGACGCATACTAGTTCATAAAGTCCTGCAGCTGTTTGCCAATTCAATGCAGATAAATGCATGTTGAAAATTTTGGAAGCAACGCATTAGTGAAAAACTTTTTAAGTAAATGAAAAGTGCCACTGTAATGTCGAACAAAGTTATCAACCTTCAAAACGACTTTGGTATATTTCGTTAGAATTCTTACACCCTGGTAGGTGATGTTAAATGGGTCACCGTAATCCCTTCTCATAACTGCTGCCTTTGACAAGGATTGATAAATCCAAGTTTCAGGGAACCACGTTTTGAGGGAGTAACTCCATTTGCGTTGGTTATGTACCAGACGTTCGGCTGACAAACATCACGTTACACTCAGTATGCAATATACATATATATATATATATATATATATATATATATAGGTAAATAGCTTACTGAAAACAGTCAGGCGACACACATCCAAATGTAAAAAAAGGTAACAATGACATTGGGGACTTCTGGGTTCGAAAAGGTGATGTTGTCAAAATTTCGGTACTACTGAGACCGGTTGGAGTTGTGACGGTGGATAATTCAGAACATCACTCAAATGACATGAGGAAAGTGCTGCAGAAAGTAATTCAATAATGTTCAGTTGAAGGCGAATAGACGTTAATTGCACCTGCCTATGCGGACTGGCTTCAGCGGGAATCGAATTTACTGCTGCATCATTTAAAGTAAATGTAGCATTCAAAATGACACTTTTAAGGCGAGCAACTCCTTATTTGAAGAACCCAGACAAGAGAAAAACGCAGCCGGTGTCATTTTATCACGCGACAGTCATCACACTGAAGCGTTCGAGCCCGTGAAACGACCGTTCCACCCCATTCATGACCATGCATTAACTTTACAACGTACATAACTGCACTTTTGGCGGTGATAGCTATGAAAGTTCTTGGGGCAACGTCTTCGTTTTGCATTCGTTTATTTGGAATAACATGGAGCAATAATGTCCTTTCTAATGTGAGCCAATGAGAACAAGTTTTCATCTCTCCGTTATATATTAGGAGGTTTCTGCAGAAGTTTCAGCACACGTTCCTCAAGCGAGACAGTTGCAATGTGACTGATTACAACAAAGTTTGGCAGCGGCTTGGCTGAGCAGTCGATACGGAAAGCCACTCTTAAGGTGAAAGTGCTTGGTGCGTAGTTTCACATACCATAGCTTGTGCAGAGTAGCAGGATTTATTTATCATACCGTTTAATCTAGACTTGATATATGTGCTCGCAGTCGATTTCGCTAACTTCTGACTGCATTGCGACTAGCAGATCCGCACGAAATAGTCAAATACGAACTTTCTGCAGTTCGTTATTCTTTGAGTAAAATATGTATGACATCAAATGAGAAGAAGGACGATATCACAGTAAGCAAATCATCTTTCACATACCATGATTTCACCACAGGGAATATGAATCTTATACGTCAAGACCTGCGAGCAAATAACCGGTTATTTTATCGCAGTCAACAATACTTCACACTCATGAGCGTCATAGAGTGCTTGATTGCGCACCAGAATGCCAAATCAAAGGCCAGAACTAACTGGATAACCTGTAGTGAGCATTCGGTCTTCGCGCTGGTTGACCCGCTTTCCTAAAATTGAGCTGGCGAACTGGTGATTTGGTGGCTGTTGACTGGATTGCATCAGATCTTTGGTTGACTGTTCCTTTCTCTGTCCTACCAAGCAACCTGTTCTGATAGCTCCCGGTGCATTGGCAGACGACATGGGCGAAAAAGCAACTCAACAACGCCATCCTGCATGGCAAATACAGTCCCAATGAAAACTTCAGCAGTGGCGTGCACTGGCATCGATCTATTTGGGAGTCAATAGTGGCGCGCCTCTAACAAGTGAAGAAAGCATATTAAGATGCACGTTTGGGCTAGCTGTAAGAAAGCGTGAGCTGAGCCTACCCTTTCATTTCACCGAAAAAAATGAGAATAGATTCGCGATGAAATGTGCAAGAGTACGACCAGTATGAAAAAGCAAGGTGAAAGTGTTTTACACCTCTTTGTATTTTTCGATACCGTAAAGTGCGAATGGTTAACTTGTTACATTTAAGGTCGTATTCTAAAAATTAACCGTCCGAGGTAAACTTTGGCGGAATAGCCATGGATTTTTTTGCCGTTTATTTGTGTGAAATCCAGCATGCTATATCATATGGTTTGCACAAATACATTTTTATTTCAGCTCATACCTCGACCCTCGGAATGCGCGTTAGGCTGGTGCAGTAATTCGAAATATTTCAGGTTACCCAAAGTGGTCTATACATGGAGGCAACTCCACCCTAAGACACCTTGTGAAATCACAAGAATAGGAACCGTACGATTCAGTGAAAAATAAGCTGGCACCAATTAATGGAAATCAGTACAGTTTGAGACCACAGCAATATTTTTTGCTTCGGTTCTTTGCCCAGTATCGTAACAACGCTGTGGATATGTCGGTGTATTTGAACTACCAGACATTCTAAAGCCATGAGCGATCCTAGATTCAACCGCTAGAATAGATCGCATTGGAAGTGTACCCACATGACACACTTTGATTGTACTAGGGTTAAAATGAGATACAAAACAGCCCACACATAAGATGCATCGCTGGCGGTTGATCTACGAATGCGTGGCTATAGTGTGGACTCCAAAACTTAGTGGAATGACCCAGGTTTTGACAATACACCTTCTCGAGTTGATTTGCCTTAGAGACCATATGGAGATTATAAATTTTTGGACGAATGTTTGCAGAAATGGGGGACCGTTATGTTTCAGAATATTTAGTTTAGGTCACTGAGTACGCCGTTGTGGGACAAATCCTTCCTTACCAGTTTCCGATTCGCCTGTAAAAGACCGAATTGGATACAGAGACGGAACCCTTGACTTAAACGATTATACCTCGGGTTGAACAGCCCGTGTCAGCCACACTGAGGCCACAGTATATTTCCGACAGATGGGTGTGTTTTAATCACGTGCTTTCTTCATAGCATCACCAACCAACTACACATAAGTAATACATGGGATTTGAAAGCATTTGAGTTGGCAAATTTGAGTCCCCATTAATTCGAATAAGGCAAAAAACCACGGCAAGCGTGAAGGTGAGAATCTTTCTCATAGTGAGCCAAATTGCTTTGACTTTGTTAGTTTTTGCTGACAGTGTGGGAGAAATTTCATAGACATTTGCTAAGTCACACTGATGGGTGCAGTCGGATTAACATGATGATAAACATCGCTCGGACAATAAAGAGGTTCACTAGTCCCCGGTTTGGCACAACATACAACTCACAGGACTGTCTTGACTAGGACATCCACAGGTGGACGCTTTGTGTAGTGTGCACCATATCGGCCACCGAAAACTCGTAAAACATTTGACAGAATTAGGCTGCTGGGTACTGGGTGAACCAGATTAATTTTGGGCATTGAAAATGTTGTCCTACTTGTGGGACAGTAAATTATCTAGTGAGTGCAGCCACCAACCAAGGCCTACTTATTCGAGAAAGAAGTTTCGCTGTAATAACGGGGGCCCTTTAGTGGTTGCATCTACAATGGATCACTGAATGTATCACGAAGGAAATTCCTTCTGTAGCGTATTAAGCATCCGTGTACCCATAATATGTTCCATGCCCACACTGTGGCTAGAGCGGGTCCTACACCCGATACCGTCCAGACAGGAAATCAGATTTTATCCACTTCTCATCTATGGAAATGTACTCAGGCCATTTGACTTCATTTGTCAAAAGGCGTTACCATGAAAACTATCAAGTCTGTCCTACAACATAAAGCACACTTTCTCATGTGATAAATACCAAGATTAAACGATCCTTCTGTTGTTTTGTGAGATTTTTACATTAGTCTCCTGCAAGTGTATGTGTGATATGCTTGGATGCAGAAAACACGCAGAAAAATACTGAGACTATTTAGCGCCCGACTTTACGCGAAATTAGACCGGCAAAAATCAGTCTTAGCTAACAGTCCAATGTTCCTTCCTGCTTTCCCACAAAGAGCTCATGTGAATATCGAGCTATGTGGATTCCAAAAATGCACGACAAAATAGTGATATATAGTTGTATTTTTCATCCTCGAAAGCCATGAATCCAAAATGTATATTCCAAATAGCTCTTACTTTTCCAGGCGCTTGTTATTTAATGTGTGCTTTGTCGCCATGATATTTCACAATATAAGTAGGTTCCCGCTAAAAGACTGCAGGCGATACATGTAATCGTCCAGGGTAAACGTTTTAGCTGAAGCACGCGTAACAACCATCAACAGTCCGGGTTATAGTCCGTCAAGAGTGGAGTTTGTTTGATTTTATCGCTACTTTTATTTATGTAGCCGAATTTGTTGGGGTCGTTCTTCTCAAACTCTAGAAGATGATTTCACCAAGTGAATTTAAAAAGTAGGCTTGCAGGCTGGTATCACAATATTACGATGGAAAGGATTTTCGGAATTTATGTACCCAAGTTGTATAAACTTGCTGGGAATGTAGAACGTCAAGTGTAGAGTTCATCGGAAGTGTTTATAAGGGGCCCTTTTTATGAGCATCTTTGTTGCATATTGATTTGCAAGCAACTCATAAACCGGCCTTTTGCACAAACAGGGCAAGTCACTCGGAGTATGTGTCAGTCTTTAGTGCCTTTGGGAATATTTTCATTCTTTTTTTGATGACAGAAGTGTTTAAAGCAAGAGAGAAAATGCACACTCTTATGGACGGTATGTCAGTGGGATTAGTCTCTGAGGGAAGACAAAATACTTATTTCACATTGGCTTAAATGTTTTTGAGTGTATCTCTGCAACATATTCTGATTGTGCTTTAAAGGACCGAGCGGTGGTTCTTCCCGGAGACGCTTCATCCTAAACCACTCGTGGTTGCCTTCTATTTAGCTGCGAAATTCTCGAATGTAATGAAGGGAATACATACTATACGGCATTGAATCATTTTGTGCTTTCTAAGATTTGTCACTTTGTACTCCCAGTTCCTTAACCTTGAGGGTTTTATTCCCTGTTTTCATTACTATCTCTGAAGACTGTTGGAACACCACTAAAACGTCAGGACTTTCAACCATTGGGGTGCTGAACAGTCGCTGAAGCGCGCTATTGCCAGGTTTCGTCGACAATCGAGGAAACTTGCTAATTGTTGGTGCAAAGTTTTTCGCATAATGTGTTGAGTTTAGTGTCTATATTCCTGTTGTTTTTCCATTCCTCTAGAAAAAATTCCCTGACGGTAAGACCTACAACTCAGCACGACGCTCCTGTCGAATACATTTGCATTCTCCACTGCTCAGTGCTTCGACCAACACGCCATTATTTTGACGATGCTGAGCAAAATTTGCTGCACTCATATGTCTGGCCCATTTTGTGAGAGGACTGCAGGATTTTTTATAGAAATCGATGATACCATCTGGATCCTTCGAACTATGAAAACACCGATTTGAATGATTTGCCTTAACAACTGAACGGAATGCGTCTAACCTGATGTTTTTATTCCGGGGGCATATTTGAGGACATTGGTAATGAACTTCGTATGGGCTAAACGGTCCGCGAGTAGAACTGCTGCGACGGCTGTGTGAAAACAGCAAGGATAAACAGAATTCTTATCCCGATTGTTCAGAATGTGGACCATGCAGAATCGTGCAAACTTAGTCCTGTGGTTCTGTGATCACTGTGGACAGTCGACTGTAGCAATTTTCATTTTTGTGCAGTGACGATCTACATTAGTTGGTGGAACAGCAATTGACGTACCAACATAGAACCTGCAAACCTGCAAACAAAACTGGATAGAACTTCTGCTATGCTCGTGCGATTCCGGAACTTGACATCACTCATATATGTTGGACTACACTAAATGCCGGTCACAGTGATCTCACAATCAAAGAGATGCATGATTTTAGTGCAATCTAAAGTGCGCGGCTTAAGCTTCTTCATAATTAAGTTCAGTTGCTTTGAACCGTTGTCACTGTCAAGCAGTTATCGGATCTCTCAGCACTGCAGGATTTCCATGAAGCAGTCGACCTCGGGCTGCACCGATCAACAACAGCACGTACGGTAAACGTACAGTGAAGCAGGATGGAAAACACATCAGGGAGACTGCAATTAAAACTAATAGATTCGTAGAGGAAAAGTGCCAAACCAGTTTTAGGAGAATGATGCCTGATTGGTTGAATGAGAATTTCAAAAGGGTTGAAATAACCACCTAATTAATTAGGTTCAGAGCGGCTTTGCGATTCGAAAACCAAGCGTTTGAAATATCTACGCAGTCTGAATCACAGATGATTGGATATGAGGTTGAAACCTAGGTAAATGGGCAACGTCATACAGTAGACTTCGGTGAATCGGAAGCAATTTTAGACCAAACCAGGGGCACGGAATAGCACACATATGGGAACTGATAAACAAACCGTATTTGTGAACTGCCTTACGAATCACTTCATGCCTAAGTGGAGCTAAACTTTCTCAACCTACTAACAAAAGCTGAAGAGTAGTGCATTAAGTAAAAGCTGAAGATCCTCAGCGTATTACTGTAAGTGGCTAAATAAATCTTGATGAATGGTTAACAGAGTCTTGAAGGCGAAAATTGTCCCTTTTGCAATTCAAGAACATCCGTAAACAGAATGTTTGAATGTAAGAGAAAACCTGTGAAAATGGGTAATTTCTGAGAAATCGGTGTTCCGTGAGCGAAACAAAACCTGTGAAAATGGGTAATTTCTGAGAAATCAGTGTTCCGTGAGCGAAACAGAAGAAATTGGAAAGTATAATGTTCAACGCACTAGCACAAAAGAGCATATCGGATATCATGGGGGAAGCAGCACGTGTGCCAACTTATTTACAGTGCGTCAGGCGCAAAGAAAGCATAGGGAACGAAAGCAAATGATGTGCGGTCATCCGCAAACTCCTGGTGAAACCTGTCTCGTAGATTAATGAGGAGCTGCGGGTTTTCCTGCTATACCTCTCGAAAGGTCTTGTCAGATTTACCAGACCTCATTACTCCGGCAAGAGGGCCAATACTTGTCTGTGGACCAAACCCCTTTGAGTTCAAAATCAATCACGGATAAGGAGGTGCTGCACGTGGCTTTGAAGTTGCAGTCTGTAATTGACCACAGTTTGTGGTAAGGTGTCTCATGAGTCAGGGGTCGACTCAGTAGCCACGCAATTATCACTTTCACTTTGGATCTTCCTGGTTAAAACAGGCCGCATTTTTCCTACGGAGAATAGCGTTTCGATTGCAGTTTTGGAGGTATAATTACGGAAACGAACTGCAATCATATCTTCATTTTGGTTTCATCCTAATAGTAAAACACATTTTATCACACTACTTTCAGTTTCAGAAACAGGAGCGCAGTGTTCAAACTATCATTCATGGCACTGTTTGATGTGAGAATGTCTATTACTTAGCGAACATTTAGTTCGCAGTTAGCACCTGTATGTTGACACAAATTGCGTAGGTAACTGAACTGTCGTACTGTCTTCACCAGCATATAGCAGCAGAAGGTAAACACTGAACCAACAGAAAAGTGGAATGCAACTGAGTTATAGTGCTTCTGTCAGATCAACTGGATGGATTGCGTCTTGAAGTGCAGCTATCCACACTGAAAATGTCACAAAAATTCGCGCGGTAGCCGCTTCCCGAGGCAAATATTTCATGGTGAGTTGGAGACCGGAGGTAGAGTCCAAGGAAGTCTGACCAACTTTACGAAAGTTGGAAAACTGTTATCCAGTTTTAAGTGTCACTTGGAAACTTTCCTTGGAGCTCGAATAACTTCGTAGCAAAACAAATCCTGAACGCATGCTCGTTATTCAAAACTGTAGCAAAACGTTGCCCATTCTGTCGTCATACGTGCTTGAGGAAAACTATCTTTATCTCAGATATACTCAATGTAAACCACCGAGAAATTCGCTCTGAATGGCACTGGTTGGGTCACCTTTTTTTCCACATCTACCAAATTTAAGTTTGCCTAACTTTTTACCGACGCCTATTACATATCTTTCGGGTATTAATTTGCCGACTGACTACTTATTTTAACTGAGGTGATGCGGTAAATGACATCATTAGGAAATTGTTATTCTGATGTCTATGGCCGAGGAGTCCAGTGAACCGAAGGATGGGGTCATCTACTGCGTATAAAAAACGACCCTCCTGGTACCCATTCTCATGCCGCCGTTGTTCCGTCTGCTTATGGCATTCAAAAGTAACCCAACGGTTAGAAACTAATAGACTTTTCTGGCCCCATTACTTAAGTGATTTTGGATTGGTCAGCAGACCCCAGACGTTCAGCGCAAAGTACAGCTGTGAAAACACCGAGTTGTTGCTCTCATCACACAAATAACGGAAGGCTTCGAAACTTCGCTAAAAAAACATCCCCGAGTTCACTGGAAGGAACAGAACTGTAAAAGGCAATACGTTGATTTTTTAGTAAGACATTAACGCAGCTACCATTATGAACCGCGCTCAATCATTAACTGTCATATTTTCGAGGAGGGTGAAATTCTCAGCAAAGTGTTTAGAGAAGGAGTTATAGGAGTTTGTTGCCAAGCGTCGGATGGCAAAACAATGTGCCTACAGCTTCCATGCTCTTTTAACTAAACACGTCTAAGTGGCAGGTCAGGTTAAGCGGCTAACAGTGAGATGAACTAAACGTTGTTTGTCAATGTTGTCTGATGGAAGCCAAACGCACAACCAGAGACAGGCGTGAAGGAAACAAACTGATGACGCTTCCTCTTGTAGCAAACGAGTGCATACATTTTCAATTATCAAAGTCCGCAGCAATACCAACCGCCACTAGAAAAACAGCAAATCAGCGCACAACAGCTACAAATATTGATGCGTTTTGCCTATAAAAACACGCGTTTTAAATTGAACGCAACACTATACGAAACATGTTACCCAGAATTTTGTTCCCTGCTACATAGCGGATGTTCCCGAGATATAGCGGAAACCCTATATGCAATTATAATTTACGACCTTTTAGATTCTTCTATGGGGTGACATTTGTTAAGATTTGGGATAGAATGAGAACTTCCACCCATACACGAATGAAAAGAGAGAAGCAGCAAAGTAAAGTTTCACTAGTTAAGGGAGGAACTTAATTGCTTTGTAACTTTTACTCGTTAGAGGGGCACAAGTCATGCAACGTTTGTTCTAGGTTTGTTGACTTACTTGCGCGGTTTGCTATCAGTGATTCAACTGTTTGAAAAAACACCCAAGAGGAATTATTACACTTCTTACATATACTCGTGTTATTTCGTGACATCCGATAATCCAAACTGCGCTCTATAAGACAAGACGTATGCGGAAATGCTTATGATCGAAACGTTTTTTCATACCTCGTGCTCGGGAGAGGACTGTAAACATAAGATTTAAATGATACACGTCAAACAAATAAGTAAAACACATACATTTTAAAATCTGTGTGGGTCTGTTGTAACCAACGTCTTTTCTAATCGGCGCAGCTAGAAGTTTTGCTTCAAAAAGTATGTTTTAGTCAGAATTGTGCCCCCATATAGGATCAGCCGGCCTTAAGCAAGTTACTCACATTTGTCATTACGTAACTATATTTGAACTCACCTCTAATCGACGACTGCGGAAGTGAAGCTGCAAAAAGGACTACTTGTTACTGTACGGAAGTTTCCTGCACAAAATACCACAAAATTGTGCATGGAACAAATTTGCTTTGCGTAGATTATACATTTGCCTAGGAAAGGATTCTTGTTCATGACATTTGACTGTCTCGTCGAAACCGGAACCGTTTAGCCTCCGCTGAAATCGGCGTAATTTGCAAGGTGTTGCAGTATAATTCTGTCGTCGCTCCTCATGAATAAGTAATAATATGTAATAATAATGATGAGTAATGATAATAGTAAAAACACCATTGATAAATTTCCCTGTCATCTCACCAACTCTCAGGCGCAGTCGCATACGAAGCGCAGAGTTTTGCTCATGAAACCGAGCGAAAAGGTGCTCGTTATTCTCATTACTGAATCACGTGATTCGTTCAGTAATTTACCCCGTCTGCTCTTTTGTGAGAGTTTGTCTCTGACATGCAGATTCATGTGGATTTGACCCACTTATCTCAGTGAATTGTTAACCTAAACCGAGACAGAATCATCCTAATCACGACATTTTTTCCAAACGGCTGCAAGAACGAGATTAACAGAAAATCCTAACGGTAGAAATACCTGGGGTTTTGGAAATGAGCGATCCAAAAGTACGCGGTTTCATCAGTTCAATCTGCATCTTTCAGCTTGAATAATCTGCCGCGAAAGCCAAACTTGCGCAGATTTCATTTAGAAAATGTGAAAACAGTCCCTATACATGCACCCAACGGTTGCACATAAGCAGTATTCTGAGATCCTTATGTTGCTTTTTAGAGTAGACATGATTAAGCTTGCTCCATTTAGGCATAACTGGGTTCGATTTATGAGAGAAAAAGTTTAGTAAAGCCTCCAATGGAAAACAGTTACACATATTTACTGTAAACAGTGGGACGGCTCCCGTTGGGTTGCTTCTTCTGAGTGGGTGTGCATATCACAACAACCTAGAAGGCCAATATGACCGAAATGTGTTCACTAAAAGAAGTTTCTGAGTATCCAACTATGCACTCGTAAGCAATGTATCACGTGACTCCAAAGCGCGAACTCTCCGTGGGCCGAAAAGAATATGCCTACTGAATAACAAAACAGATCATGGAGAAAGAGTACCACTTGACAAATGGAACAGATTCCAAAGCAGCGTTAGAAACATCATAAAAGAGAGATTCAGCTGGTTTCCAGGTGAATCTGTTGTCAAGACCAAATTGGTATGCAAATGGGTGTATAAAGTTGATTCGATTTCCCGACACAGTGAGTTCAAAAAGAAAAATGGATGGAGAGTGCTGCACGGCGACTGGTCAACCAAAGCACAAATGATAAATGACTGTGACGTTACCTTCGTTGCCTTTCTTCACGAAACGCACAAATCCTGAAATGGTGAGCAAAGGTCAAATAGATGAAATTAACTCGCGTAAGGCAATAGTTTTGCTGCTTCAGTCTGTCTCTAGGCAAGTGCACGTATAAAGTCATCAAGAGCTGGAGTCCACGCACCTTCTGTGGCATGTCTTATAATAAACTGGTTTCACTGCAGAAAGAATGGATCGTACGGTGAGATGACTTGTAAACCAATTTCCTCCTATTGAAATGTCCTCTGGCTGCATGCTTACGCAGCATTCGTCCGGAGAACACAGGTCCTTAGTCCCCTCTCATTTTGAGAAGCTCGGATCATCGTATTTGTTTAAAATGTTGACTAGTTTTGAGAGCACTCATATAAAATAGAATTACCGACGGCTTGCAAAGGTTAAAACTGTTGCCAACTACACTTACTAATGTTCTTCGCACGTTTCACAAACGTCCCCATTTGTGGGCCTGAAAAAAGTAACATTTCTAATCATGGCAGTTTATAAAATGTAACTTAAGCCCAATAGATGGCAGTTTATTGTTTGACCGTGTTTCATTTGTAAGTGAAAAAACAACGATGCGGTTGGTGCATTTTCCTATGTTGCAATAAATTGTAACGGTTCATTTACATTGCTAACCTTCAGTAGATAACTAACAACGTACAAACTGAGACATAGAAAGACTGATTTCATTTGCCTCAGTCCAGAATTCTAGTTACGAAAGGGTAGTCATAAGGCAGGGAATGAAGGAGAATTTTGACACCACAAATTTCATATACCTTAAAACGTCCCGTAAAGTTCTAGTCAAAAATGACTTCCATTATCCTTTACATTAATATCGTTTGAACGTTCCTCATCCTGCTCTGACAGATATTCTGGTGAGCCCACATCAAAGGGACGAAGCACTGAACTCGAGTTTCGCTTTTAGTGTACCTCATTACAAGAGCATTTCCTTTGCTATTCCAGGGTTTGCACTCCGGAAATCTAGCATGTATTGCAAGCGCACTGTCATCATTTCACCTGTGCGCACCGGATATAAATGAATTATCAATTTTGAACAAGTAAATTTATTCATCCGTTATTGGTTGGATTCGCTTGCCGGCCCCAGGCGCGACAAGCCAGTAACTGCTCTGGTTGTGTCGATCGGTTGAACTGCCCATACGGAGTTTGCAGCTAAATAGATGAACGTTTGACAATATTTGTAAACTTGTCCTAAGTGAGTACCGGTTCTGTCAGGGTTAGATGCTTGTATATTTTTCTAAGACGCAGGCAAAAAGGGAAATGAGACTAGAACGGGGAATATCGTACCAAATCCATTTACTATGCGATATCAGTTAAAGCAGGGTGGAGGACGTTTCTTTACTCAGTGATGGATAACTGTTTTATGTTTCATTCAGTCTCAAGGTATTCACTCTGAAGATGTGCCAATACCCCGTCATACATTAAGACTCTCAACGTGTGACCAAAATTTTGAGCATACGAAAGCACTTGAGGTTTCCAGTGAGCGGTTGAGCAAATGAGAGTACTTCAGCTTCGCATGCTTCAAGAACACAACGAGAAATGTTTGTTCGCTGATCGAACCTTCGGCGTGGATGAGGGCGCTAATTCTTGTTGTACAATAATTCACTGTGATTGTAAAAATTCAAAGTACCAACGATCAGCCAATCCGACCTCGCTGTCGGATCGTCATAGAACAGTGTAAACATGAACAGCAGTCGAATAAACGTAACAGGGTTTTAGCCAAAGAATATCCAATTATTTGACAGCAAGGAGGCAGTAGGAAGATACAGATGTTTGGAAAGTTAGTTATGTTAAGTCGGTCAACCAAACGACCCTTCCAACTTCAACCATTGTAGAGGTTCACATTAAGGATAAAATATCAATCAATCGTTTGGATGAACTTGCCTTGCGGTGTCTGAGATGAGGGACCGGCAACTACGTTCACAGACGATGCACCTGAAAGAGTGATTATTCATGAAAACTTGAATGAGTTGACTCTGGAGAGCGCATCAATTTTTCCTCAAACTAAACTCTCTGACACACTTCAAACCACTCCGGTTATCGCTGTAGATTTATTGAGTCTTTCGACAAGTTGTGTTGGTAGTAGGATTTCGTGCCAAGGAACATGCCGACATAAAAAGGTATCCCGACCTCACAGAGAGATTCATCTGGCGTTAAGTTAAGGAGCTAGGTGCGAATTACAGACTGTAGAATGGAGAATGATGTATCAGGCGAAATATCTCAGTCTCTTTATATTTCCGGCCAGCCAATGGTAGCAGAAAAGGAAGAACAATTCGCCAGTTCGAGTGATTTTTTTCTTTTCAGGGGTCATCATTAGATAAGACGGATAGCATACATCCGCTCAACCTGAATTTCGTGGCTGAAGGATGAGAGGCGCTTTCTAACAGCGAGTGTATCACAGTGCTGGTCTGCTACGCAGGGCAGAACGGTGCAGTCTCCAACTAATAGCTATTTGGACAGTGTTACCACACGGTAAATTACCTCACTATGGTGTCGTACATGGTTTAAAAGAAATGGAGGAAAAGGGTACACACGACACCGTCGAAGCAACTGAGTGGAGTCCAGAACACTTCTCCCGTAGTAGCATTTGCTGGGGTGTACTTAGCTGTTCATCTAAGAGACTTTTGAAACACCCTGCCGGGACAACGCGAGAAAAAATAGCCGTTCAGCTGTCGCATTCTTGCGAAATGTCGCTGCCATGGAACTCGGAGGAATAACTTGGGTCAGAAGTTACCCAAATGTAGACAGGAACAACTGAAACAACGCGGTTGTTTTGATGCGCAGAAATTTTTGTCATTAACTGCTCAGCGTAACTTCTTCGCCACCTCGGACACAATGAAGCTTGTTAGAAAATGACTTCCAATACAGTCCCACCTGAATAACGAAGCAACATTTGCGGCATCTTACCCTCATGTGTTGGTGTTAAATCTTAAACGAACGACGGGTGTGGTAAAACCGTTAAGTCTTGAGTATCGTAAATATCGAGGAATATTGCAGGCAAGTATTAGGCCCCTTATAACTTAACCTATGCTGCTAGCTTAGTCGTGAATGTGGACGTGCCGAACCTTCCAAGTGATCTTAGACGGCGTTTTCTATTTTCCGTGGTGGTTGCTTTGGTTGTCCTGTATCTCACACTCATGTTGATCTCCTGCTGACATGACCTCATGTCCTGGATACAAGTTGTGATTCACAATGGCATGGAAACAAAGCATCGCGCTGTTGGTTTGGCTTCATTTTCCAGTGACTGTTAAGTCGAAAGTGATGTTCGAATGTGAAAGACAGACCCTTTAAATATGTTTTGCAACGGAGATCACACTGCCATCTCTCCGGCAATTTTATTTAGAAGCAGCTGCCTGTGAGACGTAAGAAAGTGACCCAAGTTCTACTGCATCGTTCATTTTGATGGGATACTGGAAGTCGCTCCGTTTCGGCACAGGCAAAATTGCAAGTATCTTCCGGCGTAAGTGGACAACCCGACCGATCAACGGAACTCTCCATAAACAAATTATCACACCAACCCATGATACATCCATGCTTCTTACTAAAAGTGAAACCAGTAACAGCGGGGGACTCGATGACTTTTAAGTTACACTGAAGTTTGTGATACTTACATTCCTGATTGCATATCTTCGTGGGGGTTGGTGTCTTTTGGGCCGGATTTTTGTCCGTCGTGATTCAGATTATTACTTGCTGGTGGTTTCAGCGTTGTTTGTATTGGACACCGATGACCAACTCCCAAAATAACGAACTGTCTCTACATCGTTTTTTATTGAAGGATACTATCTAAGCATCCATATGGTCTAGCTTTAGGTCAAGGCGTTACTGAAATTGTGTATTACGACGAAATTCAAGCTAAAACTTGATTGAGTAATTCGTTTAAGAGAAGATGTCCACGAAAGAATAAGAAGTTCTTCAGTAACGCTTTTGTTGACGAAATCCTGGAAACCATTGTTCGGTACTGTGGCAGAACTATACTGTGGCCTGTGTTTTCAGGCCAACAAGCATCTTAGAATGGTGGAGAATTTTCCATCTAGAGATTGCACAAACTGGAGCTTGGAGCTTGCATCGCGTTTAATCTCGAATCAAAACGCTATGTAAATGATTATGTTTGAAGGACCAACGGACAGCACAAGTTGGATGTACCTTAAAACGTCCCGTAAAGTTCTAGTCACAGATAACGATGTTCGTTATCCTGTACGTTACTGTCGTTTGAACGCTCCTCATCCTGCCCTGACACAGATATTCTGGTGAGTCCACGTTGAAGGGACGAAGCATCGAACTCGATTCTCGCTTTTAGTCAAGCTCATAAGCAGTATATTTCCATAGCCATTCCCGGGTTTCCACTCAGGAAATCTAGCATGTACTGTAAGCGCCCTGTCATCAATTGGGCTGCGCATACCGGATATAATTGAATTATCACTTCGGAACAAGTGATTTTATTCAATCTTGGGTGGTTGGATTTGCTTGTTGGCCCTACGGGCGACAAGCCAGTAACTGCTCTGGTTGTGTCGATCGGTTGAGCTGCCCATCAGGACTTTGCGGCCAAATAGATGAACGTTTGACAATATTTGTAAAGTCGTCCTAAATGAGTCCTGGTTCCGTCAGGGTTAGATGCTTATATATTTTTCCAGGACGCAGGAAACTGGGAAATGAGGCTGGAAGGGAGAATACGGTACCAAAGCCATTTAGCATAAGATGTCATTTAAAGCGAGACAGATGACGTTTGTTTATTCAGTGATGGATAATTGTGGTATATTTCATTTAGTCTCAAGGTACTCACTGTAAAGATGAGCTAATATCCCGTCCAATCTTAAGTTTGTTAACGTGTGACCGGATTGTTAAGCCTACGAAGCCATCAGAGTGTTTCAGTGAGCGTTTGAGCAAATAAGATTACCTCAGCTCCGCATGCTTCGAGACCGCAACGGGAACTGTTTGTTTGCTGATCGAATCTTCGGTGTGGATGAGGGAGCTAATTCTCATTGTACAATAATTCACTGTGATTGTGAAACTTCAAAGTACCAACAATCAGCCAATCCGACCCCCTTGTCTGATCGTCACAGAACAGTGTAAACAAGAACGGCAGTAGAAAAACCATGACAGGGACTCAGCTAAGGTATATCCAATTATTTTACAAGGGTGAGGCAGTAAGAAGATATAGATGTTTGAATAGTTAGTTATGTTAAATTAGGCAAGGAAACAACCTTTCCAAATTCTAGATTTTCACATTAAAGATAAAATATCAATCAATCGTTTGGATGAACTTGCCTTGCGGTGTCTGAGATGAGGGACCAGCAACTATGTTCACAGACGGTGCACCTAAAAAAGTGATTATTCATGAAAACTGAAATGACTTGACTCTGGAGAGCGCATCAAGTTTTTCTCAAACTAAACTCCCTGACACACTTCAAGCCACTCCGGATATGGCTGCAGAGTTAGTGAATCATTCGACAAGTTGTGTTGCTAGTAGGATGTTTTGGCAAGGAACATGTCGATATGAAAATATCTTAATCTCTTTATATTTCCGGCTGGCTCAAGGTAGCAGATAAAGCAGAACACTTTGCCATTCTGAATGGTTCTTCTTTTTAAAACAGCGTGCACCCGCGTAACCTGAATTACGTGGCTGAAGGATGAGTGGCCCTTTCTAACAGCGAGTATATCACACTGCTGGTCGGTTACGCAGTGCAGAACGATGTAGCCAAGCGTTGAGCATACGATCTTCTGTATCAGTTCGCAAGATGTGCATAGATCATGAGTCGCAAAAATTTTTAAGCAGGTTTACAGTACGGATTTCAACCGCGTGATGAAGTCACGATTGGAAGTGTAGTGAGGAATCAGTCTTTGCCACCTTAAGTGACAGGAAAAAGTAAAATTCAATTTATTCCTAGTGATAACTACTGTATTAAAGTCGAACCTTGGGAAAAACATTGACTTTCCCACAAGCCATTGAGTATCGAGTATCTAATTTAGGTTGAAACCAAAGACAGAGCTGTACTTGGTCACCCAGCAAGTGACGCAATGCATGAGACAATCCTTGAAATCCTGAATGCGCTTTGAATTGGGCAATGTAGAGACCTCATTGAAATCGTTCCACAAGTACACTCACAGCTATCTAGGATGACATTCGAAAATATATTTGTAGAAAAACCTTCTACTTAAGGGGTTGCTAAAGTTTCTTCGTTCATCAACATATTGGCTCCCGTCAGAGCGACAACCAAGTTCCCAAGGAAACACGATATTACGCACAAATGACGAAAAATGCACCTATGAAATATGACTTGTTTCTATCTTTACCACCAACGCAGTTTGCAACGCATTTCATTTCATCAATTTAAAACATTGTCCACACTGTGATATTAGCCCTTTTTATGATTTATTTGTGTTAAGTTTTGACTTTTTCATAATTTTTCGGGCTAAGCTATGGTAAAAAAATTTCGGTGCGAGAAAACTGCTGGTTCCATCATTTACTTACACATGTTTCGTCAGGTGACCATTCGTTGTGATGGTCTGCTCGAACTAAATTGACATAATACCGCATGTCTCTGCCTAACTTCAGATTTGGATGTCACCTATGCACTGAAGGCCGCAAAAATCGTCCGAATAAACTTGCCTTGTGGTCGTGGGTGCAATGGCCCCATAGTACTTGATGGTCTGCCTGAAAAAGGAGAAGTAATTGTGGTAATTAAAGTCTCTTGCTTCTACTCCGGTCACCGTTTGTTATATGCACTGTTCCCAAACAATGCAGTATCTAACACCTTGGGTTAAAAAAATTCGGCGACCAACTTTTGGAACCAGTTGCTTTCATTAAGTGACCAGGTGGCGGATATCGTTTGTAATCTATCGGCAGAATTAACCTAAAAGCGGTGGCGGGTTTCCCAGAGCGGTAAAAATAGAAAAAAATGGGTAACAATGTGCCAGCTTGAACGGTTTTTTCCCTTCAGACCTCTTCTTCATTTCTGTTTAAATAGATAGAAGCTTGAGTTGAACAGAGTGTGGTAAATGTATTAACGAACGCTTAGCGACATTACGGTGAAACCTCTACAACAAATGTCGGCCGCCTGGAGTTCCAATACCGATGTAGCTTCCGATACACAATCAAAGTTACTGCTATGGAAGCAAACACCCAGTTCCACAGTATAGCGGAGAAAATGATAGCACGGGGGCTGATGTTAAGCAAAAACTGAATGATACTTATTAATGTGTCCAGTTCGTTAAAACAGTGAAAATGCACGAAAGCGTGTGAACACATACTCAGGGGCCTCGTCAGCATTGCCCGTAATATGTCCTTTTTGGGCACTGAAAATCAAGAGTAAAGTAAAACCAAGGGACATGTTTTCACAGTAAACAAAACGCATTTGAATTGCTTGAAAAATAATTTACTTTTATATAGTAACGGTGTAGTTCCGAAGCAGTGCTTATCGCGACGCTACCACGGAAGTGAAAAATGAACCCGCATAATAGAAAGTATTTTGCAATGTTGATGTCTAGTGGTCATCTGTTTCTAATTCCGCCCAGTGCACTAAAATGTCCTAATTATGAATGCACAGTAATATTTGTTACCTAAAGCATCATCCACAAAGACCCTGAAATTCCGTTAGATACTCGAATAGGCCTAAGGCTGAAGACGCGCGAATGCGTCATCATTCCCTAATCGTCTTTAACGAGGTGCGTGCTTATGTGAGAAGCTCTTCAACGTCCTTGAAAGCATTTTACTAAGAACAACCAGAATTTACACTTCTAAAGCATAATTACAGCCTTATTGATTAAGAAGACCGTAGAAAGCCCATAAATATTTAGTGCCAAGAAGGATTATTTTAGTTCTGTCAAGTTTACCGTAACTCTTCCTCCCCACTTAACGTAAAGTTATATTATCATGTGAAAGCAAAACGCTGTTGCAAATAGAATGCTTGGCGCAAACATTTCCATGGACAACCTAATACAAAAATCAGGTTTTGGTCATAGGAGCTTTTATATGCCTTGTCCAAACATTTCATCTCTTCATCTGCGCGCAGAATTCGTAGATAGCGGAGAAGTATCGGTGTGGCCACGATCTCCTAATTGTCCAGTGAATCATCAAAAGGGTCAAAGTAACTGCTATAAATAAAGGTGAATTTTTTTTGGAAGTGGCATTTGATTAGGACACAATTTACACGCTCTGGGTCACAGTCATCGCCTAAAGAAGGCTCGCTAGCTGCATGGTACTGAGCTTAGTCACATACTTTTTCCTCTGCGAGGTGTTTTTGTGTGAAGTGTTTTCTATACTCAACTATATATCGGAGTCAGGACGACGTTTTGTTACATTGACATACTCGTCCAAATAAAAACCATTTTAGAGTATGGATATCAATAAAAAAAGGAAAATTTCCCGGGCGAGGTGTGTTTATCATGTAAATAACAACCTTGTAACTGGAAGCTGAGCACAACTATATTATAAAGGAGCACTTACCTGGTAGGCGTTGTTTGGCTAGGGGGCTTGATCCTTTTAACCCGGAAATGGGATTTATAAGAAGGTGTGTTAGTAACAGTAGGAGGTAACTTTAAAGTTAAATTCATTTTTGCAAAATTCTGCAGAAGGCAGAAAAAGAGTACTCATTACGTTTGCGAGCAGATGGCACGATGACAGATAACAGTGACCTTTGCGGAGTTCTGAAGCGACCCGAACAAGAGAAACAGGAGAATGCTGATCGCCATGCGATCTTTTTGGCGCTTTGTTTATAAGATTGCGTGCCTCAAAAAGCTCACAGTTGCTGCGCTGTCCCAGATGATTCCTTGGATCCGCAGAACAATAAACCTCTTGCCCAGCCAGAGCCTGTGAAAACCACTGCACATATTGAAGCCGCTTTTGTCTGGAAGAATATACAAGGATACATGGATATAAAATACAAGCGTTCTCAAGCAGACTTTTTCCGGTACTCCACATCAGAGATGAAATCCTAAGTGGCGGCACGCTCCCGTTCGCCTTCAAAGCAAGAGTTTCATTTTGATTCCGGCGCACATTGGCCGGGATATCCACTGTGAACCTGCAGTTTCCAAAATTTTCTAAGAATCTGTAGTGTCTGTAATCCGTTGTCACATATTTACCATTTTTTCCTGAGCTTAAACTACACTTTGTAACTGCCGTGCATATTTTATCATGACGTTTGTTTTAATGTTACGAATACACAATTTTCCGGCGCGACTGGCTGACTTCTTGCGGAAAGAGTGTGTTTACGCTCCGTTGGACTGTTCGCCGTCTGCTGAACCAGTGGGACTAGATCTCTGTGTTTGCGTCAACTGTCGAACGTCACAATAAATCCTCGTGACATTTTTCAGTCGTGAGAAACTTTCCTATCGTAGAATATATCACTCACACGTAAATCATCCGTGGGAAATTTCTACGAGTGAACATTTCTCTCGCAGCCGGTTACTGCATTCGGATCGGTGTAGTGGACTATTGGATCTAAGCATTCGTGTCCTCATTTGACTACTCATTCTTTCCTTATTGTGATTTTGTGATTTCGTATTGGTTACTTTGCTTGTTAATTTGTTCGAACACGCTGATAAGGTCCTAGTCCACTACAAATCTCCACACAATAGACACATTGCTATTCCACCGCTATCTCAAACAAACACAAATTTTTCACCGTGTTGATGGAGTTATTACTGTATACGACCAAACCGAAATCGTATACGATTCGGCATCTTGTGTGACGTAAGATCGCACAACGATTAAAGTCTGCATGGATTCCGGACTTGTAAGAAGGTAGAAAATACAGCTGAGCAAACAATTTTTAGTGACAACATGAATATTCTTCCTGGCATGTCGCGTAAAACTATGCAATCTGCTAGATAATATCTGCACTGATAGCTTAAGAAAAAAATGTGCACAATTCGCACCAACAAAACACTATCAGGATTATAAATACACGCTTGTGTCGTTTTCTTCGGCAGGTGCATGCAAAAAGCTAAGATCCGAAACAACGCGCTATACTCAGATAACTGAGCACATCTTTGCATCCGAATTTTGAATAAATTATGTGAATTCTAGGATAAAGGAAGCAACGTGCTGTAATCAAACTACGCAGCCTATTAGTATACCTTAGAGCAAGTCACATCATTCATGATTTGGGCAAAAATAAGCGTTTTCCATACAATTTCTTGATATTGTTTGCCCATGTCTGATGTTTTTGACGTTCTGCTGTTTCACTGCTTCACTGGATAGCTCATCCCACTGTGGTCCAAAAAACATCAAATGGGTGATTGGCTACCTTCAAGACACTGGTTGTATTCACTAATGAAAGGAAATAGGCCGTATCATTGCTGGTATCGGATTAATGGACGCCGAAGAAGTGGACTAGTCACTGTAAATTTCTAGCAACCTGGGCTTAACTTGGAAAAGCATCGTTTCACGTAGAATCACTAAAAATTCACTTGATGTGCTCGCTTGGTGACTTACTTGGTTGGGCCGGTAGTGGACAAGGTGCATCCGATCCTGTAATGAGAATTGAAGAAACAAGTTAAAAAATCCTCTCAGTGTGAATTTTTTTATGAATAAACATGCAAAATAGTTCCATGTCCCCCCTCAAATTTTGGTTTCTTGAAGGCGCACTCCTTGTGTTAGTCATCCTAAGACAGGAGAGACGTACAACAATAAGACTAAGGACAAGCAAACTAACCATCGCTCATCGAGATTGCTTCATCGTCTGAGCTTTTGGAGAGGCATGCAAACATTCAGCCGATCGCCACCAGCAGTTAGCAACACCAGCGTCTAATGGATGAACTTATGTCCACTAACGTAAGCTCTAAGCTCTTCCACAGTGGTGTGACTGCTGCTGCCTCTTGAACAGCTGAACTTATCGTGTTGTGAACCTTCACCATACAGGGATTGCTTATCGCTTTGCTGAAACTCCCAAAGACATATGCTGCATGCACTGAAAAATTTATTTATTCAGTCCACGCCTAAATATTTATTGTAATGTATCACAAGTAACCCAGGAAAACAAAGAAGGATCATATTGGGTAACACTGCACTCCGGGAAGTAATCACTTGTGGTTAATTGCAGACCGCATATTAGAGTATCGTTAACAAGCTGAGAAGAAATAATTAAAATTTCAGAACAAATGTCTAAATATATTAAAACACTGAAAAATCCTGGATATCTTTGCATGGTTTATTTAGTGTACTGTGGACACTTTATCGATTAGCATCTATTGCATTTCTGCAGATCGAATACGTTTAATGAGCGTGCGGCCATCCTGGTCTCATATAGTGCAAGCTACGAGTAATACTGTGGCTGCTGGACTAGAGTGCGCTGATGTTGTACAGGTCTGTTACGCAGCGCTGGAGCCAAGTTCATAACGTAAACGGTTGGTAGGGTTTATCCCTTAATAGTTTTAAGATGTATAGAGCTTTTTATATGCCTGTGTTGTTCAGTTTAGTATTGCAGTAATTTTCCCTCGTAAAGGCAGGAGTAAAAATACTTCGTCAACCACCAGTTGTGAAAACAAACCCGCTAGGTACTGTATTGAGAGCGGTCTCGTTGGGTGACGAGGACAGAAATAACCAGAGCCATACTCTACAACGAAAAATTCATCAGATGTTGTTTTCTAGCACATACACAGGAAGGAATGAAATTCGAACCAGTCCTTAATACTCCTTAATGGGGTCCGAATATGATTAGAATATAATTCGTCAGGACACTCCAGGATAATGAAGCTCAAACGTAGAACGTTGTAGGACAACAAAGCGTAGTGGAAACACAAGATCCGGGATATGAAGTGAAACACTGCGGTTGCCACAAAAGTTGTTTTAACTAATTCGCAAGTCTGGAATCGAAGCGGCTTCTGTAAGATTATTATACACGACATTGTTAACAAAGCTTCCGTGTCAATTAAACTATCGTAGGACGCAGCATAATTGATCCTTTGCATCTGCGCCAGTTTGCAGCCACGGGACTTAAGTCCCACGCCTACCTTAACATGAATGCTGCCGTGTTTCCCAGTGTAATGCAGAAGTTTGCCATGCAAAAGCACCAGGCGGAATTTCGGCCTCTTATGTTAAGCACTGACTGTAATTTTATTTTCCACGACTTACTTTTTAAGCGCCACGAGCCACCGACCACAAGTCGAAATTCTCGGTAAAGTAGCTCTAAACCCTGATGTAGACTGGCGCTTTCAAAATATCTCGGACAAAGAACAGCTCCCATGAGGTTTATAAATATTTGCATTCTTCATTTACGTATCTATGATCCAGATGAGGTCTGTAATAAACTGTTCAATACCTATATTTTATTTAGTATGGCTCGTCAGAGCTGCTGCCCTTTCTCCGTTGTTCATATTCCGTGAAACAATAACTCTATGTCGGGCATTCCAAACACCTTCCTCAAGTTTCAACACAATCGTCTCTTCAGATGTAATAATTCAGTTGCGTCTAGCGTGCGCTGGTGGAGTAGTGGTAACAAATTCCCTCACACGTCCAGTGTCCGGAATTTGAATTGTAGCACGTTGATGAAAATGCATCGCTGATGAGCTCTAATACAAGCACAACACAAGATCAGTGCTTCTCTTCCCTTTGGTATGGCCTCACCGGAATAACTGCGCCAGGGAGAGGACTGATCAAACGAGAGTGATGTAAATGCGAATAACTGAGAGTTGTGTCTGGGGCCTACGTGGTTCTGATTGCATGCTGCTGGAAAACCGAGAGACCTGGCACGTAAGCAACCATGGCTCTGTGCTCGATTTTATTCTCTAGTGAGACCCCAGCTAAAGTTTTAAGCATAAATCTATGCCAAGTCGGGGTAATCTTTGGGCTACTTTTTTGGTTCTAACCAGTTGGCTAACAAATTTTAAAGTACTGTTGTGTGAACAAGTTGTTTTACGTCAGAATTTAATATCTTGAAACATCCTTGGTACCAGTTGATCAGTTCTCTTGGGGTTGCCGGTAATCACTGGGTATTCAAAGAGGACGTATTACATGAATCCATCGAATGGATCGCAGATGTTTTACATTGAAAAAGACTAGGTAGTGGGATTTCTCAAAACATAAGAAATGTACTGAACGATTTGTCCAGACAAATGTACATTTGGTTACTCACTGGGTAAACGGGGTTGGGGTTCAGGACACGGTCCCTGAGTTCCTGAAATTTTAGCGACGAAACGTTTAGGAACTAGGATTTAACGAATAAAATTTACTCACAGGGTAAACATTGTTCTGCTCGCAAAATTTCCGGATAAGTTTAGTGACTATCGAGTTTCAGAAAATGGAAACATAAACATAAAATTTATATTTAGTTTGTGCTTTCAAAAAATACTAATTGCCACCGTGATTTAGCGAATACGAAACCGTAAGATTCAATCTCTTAGTACTTGTCATGTGGCCTTCTGAAAGGGTGAATGCTTACCAGGTAAACAGGGCTGGGGTAGAGGGCAGGGTGCTTGTGATCCTGAAATTGGAGTGGAGAAATGTTGTCTCATATAGCTTGAATGCTCATAAGAGTCTGGTATGTTATGAGATGATGCAGGTCGACATGACATCCTAATGCAGTCGGGGAAGAAATCTTTATATCTTCATGAGTTATGGCAGCTAACTGACTGACGGAGATGTGTATCTGTTGTAGATCAGGTTTTCGTCATGTTCTGTGAGATACAAAGCTATCTTGAATAACTAATGAAGAGTGATAGCAACTGCAATATTTCAGGAAATTATCTCAGACCAGTTTCTAGTCACGTGGGTTCCCCAAGGTTGTTAAACTATTGAAGGTCAGCTGGGGCATTTTCCACCCGTTATTCTATTTCACTTGGAGGTGTGTTTTCTCAAATACAACTTTAAGGCGTAATTGAAGTTGAGTAAAATATGATGGAGACAAATATACGCTTGAACCCAGATGCACAAGGTGCTGTTTAGGATCGGAGTTTGATCACTAATCAGTCTCAAATATCCGGATATATCCGACACTTGGTTAAACAACTTATTTGCCTGTGAAAGACCACAGTATACGCGCATCATCTTAGTGCTTTCTTGGATGAATATCGTCACACATGACTGTGCAACTAATTTCTAGGACGGACGTTCTTAGAGGTTCAGCTTGGAAACTCCAATCAAGGCATATGCAACTGAAATCTGACGAGGAATATGTGAGAAGAAATGGCTTACACAGGAAACTGCTACAAGTATCGAATACAATTTCTTTAAGTTTTTCACACTGATATGTGGAAGTGAAACCTGAATAGGTGTCAGTAGAAGAGTTAGTCAGCGGGTGACCATGTGACATGGCTTTTGTGGTTGAAGCATGAAGGGCAGTGCATCCTAAGTTCGAGTTGATCGCGTTGCTGGTAGGCAGCTTGTGGCCGAGCAGTTACTTGTTCGAACTGCCAGGTGAGAAGTCGCGGTTTCAAATCTTTGTAACGTTTTATGAGATGCGTAAGATTGATGATTTCTAGTAAAGCTGAAACAGTTAGACGATTTTTTTCGCTCTTCGGCATTGACTGGTTTCACTTGCATGACAGAAGTTATAACAAGAATATGATGGGAATATGAAATATTTTTGGCACTTTTTCAAAACCAGTGTTATAATTCGTGTTTGAAAATGTATCCAAAATGGCAAATTTCCACTGCAAATCTTAGACTAACCAGATATTGTAAGAGCAGGATAGCGGCGTTTTATGTCATTTTGAGCACTTCCACAAAACTGCGATATTCGCTAAACAGAATCACAATATGGTGATTTTAGACCCAGAAGTTTCGTCAAATCCAATTGTACGAGAGGACGAACTCGTAACCGGTGAGTCCCCGTTTTATTTGCTTGCACTCTATGCTGGTAGTAGTTTAACGAAGCCAAACCATCCAGAATGTAATTTTTCGGGTCGTGACAAGTGCCAGTAGGGAACAAGGTGGTGGCGTCTGATGTCCATTAAAACTTATTGATGTTACTCTTAATAATCGATTGGTGTGCCATGTCACGTGCAACTTAGAAATACTCGAGAACAAGTGACGTGCTAAACTGCCGAAGCCTTGGCCCATACGAGACTTCCAACTACAAGAGCGTATCTCAGTGGTTCTCGTTTGCCTAACCCACACATACAGCAGTGTGATATGCGTTACTGCTCAGACTCAAGTAATGGCGTGGTACACACTGCCAAAATAAATGGATCATGCAGTCATTGGATATGCCGATTTTTGAGGAAGAAACTTTTGTGAATCAACCCTGCTAAACGTGGCTTTCTGTTGACAGAACAAAAATTGTTAGCTTGGCACTGCAAAAAATTGTGACCTATTTAGGCAAAATAAATCCGTTTATCAGTGGAGCGACAAGCCTGTCGACAACTGTAAGGAACGGAAGTATTTCACATATTATGTTGCCAAACCATGTGTAAAATATTTCATAGACCATTACGCCCAGGGTGTTTCTTTAACGAGCAGTCGTAAATGCTGAACTAATCCATCATAATCTCAACGCTTAAACGGGAGTCCCCGCTAAGATAAGGTATGTGCCACACGATCACTTGGTCCTTTAGAGTTATTTCGGATTTTGTGTTCGTGGAAAGGTAAATTGAAGAGAACTGCCAGTAGCGTCAAAGACTGTCCTAAATAAAATCGATTACAGTGAGGCAACTATATAGGTAAAATATTTCCTGCGTGGCATCGCATGAATTTCGATTGATTATCTGTATCCAGAAATGTCGGTCCATTGTAAAAAGTAATTGTGAACGGTGGCTGAAGAATCAGTCACAAAGTCACCATTACTTTTCCCCTCCAATTTATGTGCCAACACATGTATTCCAGTTACTTTTTTTCAGAGCTGGAGACAATATAAAGCAACTTCCTCGTGAGTGGGACTTATTGCCACAGCACATTTTCGTGTTTGCACAGCACAATTAGAAACAGTTAATTTGAAATGATGGGCACATGTGTTCAACACCCGGAATTTCCTGTAGCTGATCACTGCTTGCCGGTTCCTCCAAGCACCGCGGTAGGCCTTAGTCGAGAAAAACTGCTATGCGGATCACCCAGAGGCACAAACAGAGGTCAGATGGACATCATGTGAAATCGGTCAACTTAGTGTAGTGGAAAAACGCTTATTGTTTACGACTCAGTGCTTCAGATCCAGTCGCCCGTTTACTGAAAACAGCACACCGAGATGATAAATCAAACGAGACTGCCTGTAATCCTCTTGCGTTGTAGTACATACGTTCTTTCTTTTGTTGGTCCTTAAAACTCAGTCCTAAATAGAACCTGTTTGTAAACGCCAAACGGATCCAGGCTTACCGCTTCAGAACGCGTCAGTGAGCAAATTCTCTGGTTCATTCCTTATTCCGGCATAATTAACTGGCTTCATTCGGAGTGCTATTTGACAGCTCACAAAATGGCATTCAGCATGAAACTAATACAGCGTGGTATAATATCTTCTAACACATCTTGATTGACGGTTACATACATAGTTTACGCAGCCTGATTTCATTTGAGGATGTTTCATCGTTATCCTGACACACGCGGACATGTGTGAAAACATCTTTCAGAGTCTTGTGAACAAAATGGTTTACCGGTAAACATAAAGACGGAATCTAAGTTACCTTGTTGTCCCCCAGCAGAAGGAGCGGTATGCTGCACTGTAAAAAAACACGCATGCTTTTAACATCGCATAATTTCAGTATATATAATGTGCGGCTCAATCATCCCGATACCATCTTGCAAGTGAACTTGGATTTAGAGGTTAAGTACCCCTGTTAACTCCAAGCTGAAACACAAATTCATGCAGGTAATCAGAACCTTGTTTGACATGGGTGGGCTTTCATTCCGGGCTATACTAGTTTAGTCTATCTACGGAACAGCGCTGCACTTATGAATAACCGTAACCTGAAAAAAAAACAAGTGAGGTGTTGCCATGTATTCTCTAAAGTACTCCGGGGACACTCCGGAATCCCCTGATGTCAAACTATTAAGATAGAACCACACACAATGAACAAATACCTTCACAGCAGAAATGTTCCACTGTTTGGGATTCACAACTTGGCTTAAAATAGAAATACTACCGGCAGATTCACATGTGTCCGGCTGGGAGTTCCATTACCACAGTGTGGGACATTTGTTGGATTCTGTTAGAGGTTAATATTTCAAAGTGGAGTTGAATGGATCACCTTAGTGAGTAAATATTTGATTCACTGTTTCATTCTTCTGAAACATATATGGGGAAACATTGAGCTGAGCGAGTAATCCAAGTTTGCTAAGCTCTTCAAACCTGAAGTCATCCTGCTGAACCAATCGGTAATTATGACTTTAATTATTTCAAGACTCCGGGCCATAAGGAATCCTTCGTTTAAAGCTCCACGTTCATCAACATGTGCGTTATTCTAAGGTGCGATTTCGAAAAATCAATTGATCACGTGAGCTCATATCGTTCGTTATTCTTCCGAAGACTTAAAATTAATTTTGCCTTGAGAAGCCTCGCTGGATTTCAACGCATCATTCAATTTTCCTTGAGAGATTGATGAAACTAGATCTGTAAACAAGTTCGGTGATGCTGGTTCTACTGCCGTGAGTTATCACTTACTGCGTTAAACAAAGAGACCTTATTTTGCTCAATCGGGGATGTATCCAGGGGATGCATTCCAGGGAGATATGGACAGTTCATTGGCCAATAACGCCAGCTCAGACACTAAGCAGAAGCTCGGAACATAATTCGGTTAACTTAACGTTAACCGTGGCATTAACATGCCACCCTAGCGCTTACGGTTTGCACAAATCGACGACACTGTCAAGCCGCTTACACTGACATTTATTCACAATGTGGTGACAAAGCAGATGACATAAACGGGCGACAGCAATTCATTAACTCCGAATGAAATTACGGAGTCTCTTAAAAAACGCGCTGCCTAATTGCATTAGCGACGGTATTTGGGTTCTGCAATCACATACAATACGGAAACCTTTTATTTTAAATGACTGTTCCATCATGCATCAATCACTGAACTTAACATAGTTGCAAAATAGTGCGGGTAGCAAATGGAGATTTAGACGAAGCTTATTCTGTCATCGCATGTAAAACTTTGGAATGCTTGAACTCAGGGGCTCCGCTCACCTGGGTACCCTCAGCAAAACACTATATTAGTACTCATTGACTATGATAACCCTGAATTTCAACAAGGATCATGTGTTCCAGCAATTATCTGGGATCAAGGCTAACGAGTAAATTGTTCACAACGCTTTTAAACCCCCGTTTTCCGCCGGTCGAATAAATAGTTCAAATATGGGCATTTTTCACAACAGTTTAGACGAATGCTTTAACCACAAACTGCCGGTAATTTTGGAGGATTTTGATATATACTCTATATCCTGTTCGCGTACCAGGAGGTTTCATGAGTAAGTTCCGCAACAACGTTCGTCTCGACGCTGAAATTGCAGAATGAGAACTAATTATTTACTTTTGGAGACTTCTTACGTAACGAGATTTCTCGGAATCCCACTGTTCTGCTTTTTCTGTAAGACCAGTTTTTTACAAGACAACGTCTGTGACGTTAACAACAACAAATAGCGCTGGTTTCATTCTGATCCTAACTTTCTACATGAGGAAGCTGTGACAAACAATCAATTAATCAACCGTACACACCTTTGGGGTGCTTTAATTCACCACGTTTTATCACAAGTGGTCATGTTAGACTTAGCTAAAATACCTGCTACTCAGGAATGTTTTAAATAAAGATAATACGTGAAAATGCGACTTATGTTATAGAAGAAAACCAACAAAACAAAGTGGCATTTATCTTGATGAATTTCGCCGATCCAAGATGACCAAATACACGGTCAAATTTATGCTAGGGAAGTAACCTAGCAGATAGGTGACAACAACTACCGTTTAACGTGGTTCAGGACTTTCAGAAACTGCCCGTGAGTTTTTACTTGTATGCAAATAATCTTTATGTTTAGCGCATTCTACTGCATCTGATTCTTTAGGTGGTACCTAAATTTAGAGGGCACGCTCGTTTGCATCTCTGTGCAGATGCTGATCGCGTAATCGCTAAGAGGCCTTATTTAGCTGGAGGTGGAGCTAGCAGATTAATCCGGATACCCCACTTACAACACAAGGCACAAATACAGACAACCCTGTGAAAATGTAGTTCCCTCATCAAATACCCCACTTACAACACAAGGCACAAATACACACAACCCTGTGAAATTGTAGTTCCCTCATCAAACCAGCATTCCTGGTTGCGACTGAAATTTTTAAGGCGCACGTTGTTCTCCATACATTTTTCTTCAGACCCACTGACGTGTATGTTTTTGGTTTCGGAGTAATCCAGCTGCTCTTAAACATTGGGAATGTTGGTGATGCATTTGTATAACATGTTTATTAATAGAGGACAAAAGTCATGAAGGACGGCGGGTCAAACAACAATGCTTGCATTATGGTCCTTGAGTTCAAATGTCATAAGGTGTTACTCGATGATAAGACAAGGTAAGAAGTATGTAAGATTTTAAAGCAATTCGCCTCATTCAAAATAGTAAGTCTTATTGTTGAGTCATCTCTAGATTGTGTCGAAATTGTCAGCTTTACACCTTGAAATGCGGCCGAGTAAGGCGAGTTACTAGCACGGCAAGAATGCAGGAATATTCAAAACAATCCGTGTAATTAAAACCCCAAAACGATAGTCAGATTCACATCCACAACATTATAAGAGTATGGTGGTGATCTACGATTGCTTTGTAGCAAGGAAGTCAAAATTACAACCAAACTCTAGAGTGGATCCAGTGAAGTTTGTTCTGTGTGTCTTTTGCAGTCGCTTGCATTTTTTTGTGCGTGTTGCAATAAAGGAGACCAAAAAATTGTTATTGAACGCATAAATCTTGAAAATACTGTAGTTGCGGTAACGAAATTACGTAACAAATGTCAGGTCAATTCCATGAATTAAAATTTGGCTGGTAAAATTATGCTCCAAAACATCAATGAAACACTGAGTAAAACTGACCGGAAAGTTGGAACAGAGCAACTAAGACATCGATATTTTGTCAATTCGTCACCAAATTTGATGCAGTCTTTTAAATGGTAACAGAATTATATCTTACTGATGTGTGAAAAATTCATTAAAGGCTTTTTGTTCCCAAAAGGTTTCAAGAACTTGATATCAACACTGCAAAAATTTTAATGCAAGAAGTATCTTCATTTGAAATTACGGTCTTTTTGGTCATCACATTTGATCAAGTATACAAAATTCTCAGATTTATGAAAGTAGAAAAATGTCAGTTGGCTTATTTAAGTAAAACCAATGTACAGAAATAGCGGTATACGATCAATTTTATAACTCGTACGTACTACGTCTAATGAACCTCTAATCCTGTGCAATATAATGATCTTAAAATATTTAATTTGTGCATACCTCGACGTAGCTTGAGCCTTCTTAGTACCTCCTGTCTGTCTGATCCTGTTAATTAATGACCAAAATATCACTTTTTCTGAAATTCCTCTGAAAATGTTGATGGCATGAGCAAATGCAAAAGTTGCGGCTTCAAAGTAGCACATTTTCAGGGGCCCTCTATCGAGATCAGGCAATGTTATACTATCCAGTTTTTGTGCGCAAGATTGGAAATAGAGTTCACTCTAATTGAAACAATAAATGAACTTCCCTCGTTACGTGGCGCTCTTTTCTTTAGACAAGCTATGTAACCGTTTGATTTCATTTATTATTAGTCATTTGATTATATTTATACTGTTAACCATTATTATTATATTTATATTTATTTATATAATATTATTATTTATTTACATTATATTATATTATTCAATATTTATCCATCCTTAAGTGCCCGCGGAAAAAGGACATCCAACTTGCTGCCGGAAAAATCATTAGGGTGAAAAATCCTTGCCTTAAACCAGAGAAACACGGTTATCGGACTCATGAGAAACAAGGGTATTCTGCTGTAGGAAAGACTGTCAGCAAACGATTACGGCTTTAGGCGGCAGAGAAGAGACTCTATCCCCGCTTTCCATGGTGGGCGAGCTTGATTTTCTAGCCAATTTATGGTAACAAATACCCAGGATCTATTCTTTTTTGAGATTGCACACAATTATAATTACTTTTTCAAAAATGCTTTAGTTCATTTGACCTAGGTTACTTTCTTTTGGTTGGTCGAATCATTGTTCGGTGCTTTTCGATTTTTTTCGGAAAACCTTGCTACATCGGATCCAAATCACAAAGAATAGCGATGCAAATAAATGTCAGCAGACTTAAGCCTTTTTAAACGCATCTGTTATTTAATGGTTTTCCACATATGCTTCCAAACCGGGTTGCTCAACAGAAAATTTTCTACTCATCGGAAATGCTCTCTAGTGACATTTTCTTTCTCAGAATCTAATAAAAACAAACCCACAAAGACGTAGTTCATTCTTTAGGATTTCTACTCTTGCCATATAAGTTTTCAGATAGTTGTTAATTGATTTAATCCAGTTTTCATTCCAATTAATGAAATTTCCGATTGACTATGTAATGGAGACACGAGACTTTAAAAATAAAATCCGTATCGAGCACAAGACAACGTTTATATATTGCCGGGGTTTTTTTCTTGAATCATTTTCTTGTAACACAGTAGATGACTGGTTTTTACGTAAAATTACTTAAGAAAGAATGACCTCCGTCAAATTAAAAAAGTAAGCTGACTTAGAAAACATCACTTTACATCACTTTACCACTACACACTCGCTTGGTCTACTCGATTGATCACCTACCTTGTTCATTTACAGGTGTGGGTGGTGCGCCAAGTTCTGTAAAAACGAGTAAAACGAATACAAGTATATAACGAATAGAGAACAAACGTATGCACACTAGTCGTACTTCCTCGAAACCACAAATTGATTTCAATTGTTTTCGCTGCACTCAACCGATGAGTCAGTTAGTTTCTATTAACTGCAATCCCTTAAAACTATTACTACAAACCAATCCTCAAGGGGCAACAAATTTGCCTGCAAATGGCAAGGAAAATCCCTGGAGGAACGAATAGTACAGTGCTGGACTGGAATCATGCGTGAAAGACCTCACATTAAGTAGCCACCACCAAACATTCATTCTCAAAAATCATGCTCTGTTCCGCCTGTTAAGTAGGCGCCAGTGAAAGTGGTTTTAGTTAAGTTCCCGTTTTAGATCATTTTGCAAAGCCATACAATTTCTCAAATGATCTTTCTTTATCGATCATGCATACATTAGGCTGCACATTGCGGGCCTGTTTGTAGAAACCGTCCACAGAATTTCGTGTTCATTTCAGATCCCCGTAATTATAAGTGTTTTAAGTATCAGCAACATTGATTTTCTTTCTGGAGATAAATTGAACTTCTGCACACAGTGCGCACACAGACACAGCAAACCTCGTAAACAAGAAAAAACCCTGAAATTTTTACACGTTACAGCCTTTATAATCTATTTTAAGTTCATTCAAGTGGGATGTATGGTATCCAGGTAAATCTCAAAAGACGTTTCAACTCCATATAGGTACTCATACGTTGAATGAAGCACCACTGAATAGACCAAGTTTACTTCTGAGAATACACCGTGTATTTGGTGAATAACAAATGGTAAACCACTTTCGACGCACACTACTATTCATAAATCCAGCCACTCCTCTGCTGAGTGTCAGTAGTTTTTGTCAAACCGGTGTCGGAGAAGGCATTTAGCATCAATAAATCTGCTGCAGTCAGGCATGCGAGAACCTAGATTTAAAAAATTCTAACGGGATTTTGTAGGATTGCTGCGTGAAGGGTTGCCAACGATGCTCGGCGTTCTTTTTGAAGGTTTGAAGTTTGGGGACGAATCCGAGTTTTGAAGAACCTGTAGCTTCATCAGGTTCAACCGGTTTGTTTGGTTCTTATCTCGTGAACACTTGGAAAAAATGTAGGATTTTTATACTGCTGCAAAGTTCTACTTTGTTTGATGTGACCATGTATCGTGTTTTTCGTTTTTGGACGGGTCATTTTTTGGTTCCAGGAGCTTACAAATCGAGCACACCTTGCTGTTCTAGAATACTTTTAACGGTTGTGGTATCTGCGCTCTTTCTGCTCGTCAGAACACTTGCGGCCATCTAGCGACCAACGATGCTTTTGAGAGTGGCTCCAATATTGGGTATGTAGTAAAGAGTCTGGGTCGGTCTTTATTGCGGTTGATGATGGATGTGCTCGTCATTCAAAGGAATTTCAATGCCGACAACTTTTTATAGTTTAATTTGCAAGAATCAATGGCATGTATTATGAGTCTGTAATTTTAGCTACAAAATCGGAATACACAAAGCAACCATCCAAGTTGGTTGAGACCAACAAGCATCCGATTACCATGTGGACATTTCACCACCTTAAGATTGGGCGCACAGTACTCCACACGCAGCTCAAAGTTTTTGAGTGCTGAACTAATGTGCATCTCATAAAACTCCGGGAAGCTTCACCCCAGGAGCTTCCAGCTAGTTTGCACACCTAACAATCCGGCCATGAGCGGCCGTACACCAGTGTGATTTATCGAAGACTGAACGTTGATTCAAGTTTCCTAAGTCGTCACACAAACCTCGCAAGCATAAAGCAGCTGATGGAAATAATAACACCCCCAAATATCGAATCCGTCGAGCGGTTCCGTTACTTTGACTGCCTGGGTTAAATATTCGTGCTTTCAAAGTGTTTTTCACCCCAGAGTGTGTTTGACGGAATAGCTTTGGACCCGCATTATTCAGAAGTTTCCGAGCCATCCGTTAGATTGGCCAACGTTTTGCTTGGACAGTCACGCACATCCTTCGTGGCGGCATTGTTGATACTGTGTGCGCAATCCTCACCGGTTCTTTAGAATTTGTCAAAGTCTATCTGCATTTAGTCAGAGGGTCAGTCCTCTGCTGCCAATCACTGTAACACACGCACTGTGTGCCAACTTCTGTCTACAGTCTCCCTTCATAACCGCAATGATCTTGCCATGGAAACGCAGGAACACCCAACTCCATCTAAATGATCTTGCCATGGAAACGCAGGAACACACAAATCCATCTGGTAATATTTACAATAAATCCAAAATCAAACATCCCTTTGCAGACGAATCCAACCAATTAAGCTCGATATCTTTTGCTAATGCATTTCAGAAACAACAATTCTTCTCCAGAACTGCACTTCGGCGTTCAGTTGTTATCCGGTGTCTCGCTGATATTTATCGCATCGAGGGCTTTCGAGCGCTTTTCAAAAGCCTGCTACCTACCCTTGTTGGAGTGCTCCCATCTGGCGGGATTTAGTTTTGTGCCTACAACGTAGGTCGAATGCTTTTTGGAAGGCGTTTTTTGACAGTCCATCTGGAGTCCTTCTGTAGCCGGGTTTGGAATTATCACAGCATCCTTATTGGTCAAGCCCACATGACATGTGAAGCTCCGGTTACAGCTAGACTCTCGACCTGTTTTGACCACGATCGCTGTGGAACAAGTAATTCGGAACACTTAACACTAAGAAGGAATTTATGGTTTCTATCAAGGAATAGGCGCATCATATGTCGGTTCCTTGGAGACGGCTCTGAATTTTTTCATCTGTGAAAATGGAAAGTCCGAGTTATTCTGGTGTGATTTGCAACGTCAAAACAGCAGCAGTGACAGCAACATTCACAGTTCTCCCTGTGAAATGCGCACTGCTGATGATTCCAATGGAAACAGGTTTCAACTAGAATATAAGGTTGAAGGAAACTCGGGGACTGCGCCTACCTGATGAGCCCCAAGAAGGGTGAAACCGGTCGTGGGCTGTCGAAGAATTTTCAGCAACCTTATGAGTAGAGTTATACTTTTACTTACGAATTGTAATTGTGATAACATGGGACTCAACTGAATATCTTCTAAGCCTCTGTTTTATAGTAACTTGCTTGACCTGCGTGACCGGCCTAAACCGACTTGTATCAGTTGGTATGCACGCTAAACTTACGGTCATTTGGACGTGAAAAATTGGGTCTACTATAGGCCGAATCGATTTTTCCGGGCAAGGTTGCCGTGCAGCAACACAGTCGTCATTCAAATCTTATTCATTTATCATCCCTTTTCGAACTTCCAACTTTTGTTGTCTCAAAAGCATTTGTCTCGCTACAGAACACAGTAAATTCGGTATGGTAGATACGTTTTCCAGAGCCTCGCCTAGGTGACAGGCTACAGGGGACACCACTAGAGTTGTGCAGCTTCCCACTTGGTCATCCGGAAGAATGGAATCGATGCCAGCAAGTCCTGATTTATATTTGGTAAACTAAGGTCAAATACCTCCCAGCGATTCCTCACCTGGCTGAGATGGAAGGATGGAGCAATTCTTGAAATCACTCTCACTATTCCTTCGAACGTTAGCTTCCTCATGATCGCGATTCGTAGCTCAAATGAGTGAAAACTGTACCTTACGGGGCGGAATCTTTGAAGACCTCTGACTTGAGATATTCTCTAAAAATTCATATGTACTTGGTCACTGTTTCGAATAGAAAAGAGCTAGACCTTGCAGTGAAACCTTGAATCTGCGAATCATCCTGCAAGCTAGGCTTGTTGCTTTCCCAAGGTGCTCTAGTACGCCCCAGTCGAGAAAAACTGCTATGCGGATCGTCGAGAGGCATAAACAATTGTCAAATCGACATACAGAGACTTTAATTGAAAGCGATCAAACCTGGTACGACTCAGAGCTTCAGATCTGGTCGCCTGTTTACTGAAAACAACACACTGAAATGGTTATTCGAACGAGACTGTCCGTAGTAACCGCGCGCCCTAGAACATACGTTCTATTTTTGTCGGTTCGTAAAACTCACTCCTAAATAGAACTTGTTTGTAAACGCCAAACGGACACAGGCTTACCGCTTCAGAACGCGTCATTGAGCGAATTCTGTGGTTCACTCTTTATTCTGGCATAATTAACTGGCCCAATTCGGAGTGCTATTTGGCAGCCTACAGAATGGCACCGTGTAACGGCGTGGTGTAATCTATTCTAACACATTTTGGTTGACCGTTACATATTTTACGCAGCCTGAGTCCATCATTATCCTGATATGTGTAGACATTTGCGGAAACATCTTTCAGTGCTTTGTAGACAAAATGGTTTGCCGGTAAATATAAAAACTGAGTCCAAATTACCTTGTTGTCCCTCAGCAAATGAAGCGGTTTGCTGCACTGTAAACAAAAAAACACGTATCCTTTAAAGTCGCAAGTTTTTAGTAAATATAAAGTGCGGCTGAGCGTTCCCGATATCATCTTGCAAATGAACTGGGATTTAGAGACTACGTGCCACTGTTCACTCCACTGTGAAACACAAATTCATGCAGGGAATCAGGACCTTGTTTGACATGAGTGAGCTTTCATTCCAGGTTATACTGGCTTTGATCTAGCTACGAAACAGCGCCGCACATAAGAATAAACGCAACCTTAATATACCAGGTGAGCTGCTGGCGTGTATTCTCCAAAGTACCCCAGAAACACTCCGGAATCCTCTGGCGTTTAACTATTGAAATAAAACCAGGCTGTGTTTGACGTGACACCCGAACAAATACATCCACAATGTTCCACTAGTTTGGGATTCACCGCTCGGCTTAGAATAAAATTAATACCGGCGGATTCACATATGTCCGGATAAGGTTCTTTCGGTACAGTGAAGCATATTTGTAGCACTCTGTTGGAGGCTGATATTTCGAAGTGAAGTTGAAAACGTCACCTTGGTAAGTAAATGTTTGATTCACTGTTTCATTCCTCTAAAACCTATATGCGGAGACATTGGGCTGATAGAATAATACATGTTTGCTATGCTTCTCAAAAATCAAGTGATCACGCTGAATTAATCGACGGTAAAAATTGTTAATTAAATGAGTTTTTGAAAAGTTTTTTTAAAGTTTCCTCTGTTTAAGAATTCCAACAGCGTTCTTGAGTGAATGCAGAATTCTATGGTGTTATTTTGAATACTTTGTTGATCATATCACCTGTAAACAGTCGACGTTCTTCCAAGTACGTCGAGTTACTTTCTCCGAACATACATGGAACCTCGGCGCACTTTCCTAAATGTGAGCTCGTCAATCAACTTCCTTCGAAGAATATACGAAGTTACTTTAGTTTCTGCTTTTATCATATGTCAACAAGTGTATCATATAGGAAGTAGAGAACGTGCAGGATGGACCATGGATGAATGGATGAATCACATGGATGAATCACCGAGTAAAACTAAGTGCGTAGCAATAACAGCAAGTAAAACCTAAAACAGCACAGTCATTTTATTTTTGAAGACTGTATTTCAAGTTGGATGCAATCTGTTAACTGTGAGTGGAATAATATTTTAGTGCTATAGGGCAAATTGATTCAGAGGCATTTAGTTCTAACCATGCTCAATTAATTTAAACAAACGCTATAAAAATATTAGCACAAAAAGTATCTTCATGTTGGGCTATTTTTTACTTTGTCATTGGTTTTTGGTAAGCATATAAAACATTCAGATTTATAGAAAGAGCAAGTAGTTAAATGTCCTGTTTTTTCTAAAATCAGAATATATGCCTACCTCGGCGTAGCTTGAGTCTCCTCAACACCTCCTGTTGTTCTGGTCCTGTGAAGGGACGACCAAAATATCAAGTTTACTATTTGGTATACCTCTAAAAATTTTGATCACATCAACATGTGGGAAGAATGTAGATTCAAATATTTACTTGTCCCTGGAACCCTTCATCAAGACTGGAAAAGCCCGGATAATTCAGATTTTGTGGGCGACGGGATGCACACACCATAAGCGAAATAACTATGGAAGTTTCTTTCCCAAATTGCCCGGTACTTAGGAGCTTGTGGTTTTCACACTCAGTTTGTTTCGCACAACGTGTATCGCGCAGGTATCTTGGTAGTCATTACTGTAATAAATGTAGAAACGGCATTAGTTTCTATAAATGGTCCCGAAAGCCACAATTTTGCGTTCTCGTTTGTAACCAACCAAAAACTGCGGATGTGTACGCTTCCGTTGTTGTTTGAAATAGTCACGACGCATTGACTTTTCCGCGGAATGTACGTAGCGTTGTTGTTTGAAATAGTCACGACGCATTAACGTTTCCGCGGAATGTACGTAACAAAAAATGTTATGAAGTTGAAAAGATTAAGCGCCTTGTGAATATTATAAAAACTTTCAAGGTCGAATACGATGCTAAATCTTGACGTTTTGCTTGTCACAGGCAAACATTTCCAAGAATTTATGCATTCAGTTGAATTTAACCGATTGTAGAAAAAAACTCGGAAATGTGCACCTTCGGGAACAGAAGCTTCGGAATATGATATTCTATTTTAATAGGTGTGGATTTGCAGCTATTGGCTGCGCCAGGTGGAACAGAGCTCTGTTTGATATTGTCACCTTTAAACGGGTGAAAAAAGATGTATCCTTAAAGTGAGAGAACAAGTATCTAACTCAACCAATTTGCGAAACCATTGAGACGCTCGCTTATATTTCTTCTACGTGACAGGAAGCCAATGAAATGTCAAAAATGATCACTGCGTTTTTGCTGAGAAACTAAAAATTTAGATAATCACAATGCTTGGGGTAAATTTAGCATACCACTTGGAAATCTTGCTGACAGTGGGCCAACTGTTCCTGATGAAGAAAAAATGATGCCAATCGATTATTATATCCTTTCACTACATTTTGCACTAATAACGGGACAGAATGACTTTGAAATAATCATTCAACGCGTATATTTAAATTTGTCATGCGTGCTTTTCCCATGAAACTGGGGACTCGAAACGAATCATGAAGTTCATTTATGCTGACGCAACAAAGAATCAGAATAATAGGTATGGTACACAACACCGCACTTTAAAGAAAAGAAATGTGAGTGATAATAAGGCAACCACAAACACTCGTGTGAGTCATTAGCCAAAATGTAGTAGTGTAGTAGTAGTGTATATAGTGTATTTAAGTAGTATACATATTCAAATGTTTAAAATGTTTTCTACTTGTTCATTGTATAATAGAGTGAATTTGGCCATACGAATGAGAAAAAACAATTTTTATGCCGATAAATGTGTGATATTGCATACATTACGTTTTAGATAAACGATCGGATGGAACACACCGGAGAGCTCATGGGCTGTGATTATTTTTTGCCTTTCATCAGATCCTTTAGGCGGGGTGATAAACTTGTGGGTACAAAAACCCCAAACATTGGGATGTACTGCTTTACCTTTAATCCATTACAGGCGGTAAACGCTCTTCCTGTGCCAAATGATTTCTCAGAAATATGAGCGGATTATTTGAATCAAACTCCTCGACAATGCATGTACAGATGCTGCAGCAAGTTTTCATTCTGCCATGCCTTGAGATATTTGGGATTTCACTTTGTCGGCCATGATTTTTTGAGCAAATGGGAGGTTAAAGTACCAGGCTTCATGGTTCGATTTGGTTTCTTGATCTTTATTTCATTATACATACCCTAAAAAATCTACTTCATTCGTTTACACGCATTCTCTTCCGGTCAATCAGTCTACCCTACATTGCTGTCATATATGGCTGCGGGATTTTTGACTACTGAGTTTTATTCGTACCAGGGACTACTGCCCTGGAAACCAATGATTGCCCCTAGATTCGCCAGGGCATGTCTATTGCGCATAAGCCCACCATGATGTTAAATTCCTCGGTATTGACGACGAACAATTTTTCGCCGTTTTATTGCCAATCATACCCTACAAACATTCCGTCGCTAATCTCAAAAGGAGCAGGTGTCACATTATCTCGTTGTACTTATCGAGGCGTAGTGTTTGTGCCTCTGCGCTTTACAGAGGTACCGCCTCGAGCTTTTGAGTAATTTCCGCAGCAAAATATTCTATCTTATCGATTTAATGCAAGAGTTCACTGGCGTTTTTATTGTATATCAAGTACGAAGGGCTACAAAGAGCGCAGACCTTACGTTTGTGTGATAGTTTGTGCGCCTCCGTGACCCATTAGGCTGATTGTTGATTGGTTGACTGTTGATTGGTTTCTGTGCAGCACTCACAGAGTCTCTCAAACCGGTCACTGGTTACAGGTTACAACACAGTCCCCTGGCCACCCACGTTGGGGGTTAAAACATGTCACCACTTGTTCCATAAAGGTGGTAATGCACTTTTACTTCTCATCAAACACCGTAGCCTTGTGATCAGGCTTTAACTCCAAAGACTTTGGCTGACAAGCTTTGTACCTCTGATGGGACCGTGGCTTTGCTAGTGGTTTGGCCACTGATTCTCCTGAGCGCAGTCACAACTAAGTGCGGTGCATCAAACGACACCAGGTGAAACTGAATGTTCTTCCTGACTGTAAAGCTCGATGAACTCAAAATGTGGAAGAAATGGAAGAGGCAAAACATCTGGGAACGTTCGCAGGCTGATACGTTTGATTTGTTTGACTGATCCTCGGAAGCCTCTTGTCAACAAAAATACCATGGACCAGGAAAGGGTGCATATTTGAAAACCTGGACAAAATGCTTTGAACCACAATCTAGATATTGCTACTTGCAAGAATCAACTACAAATTATGTCTTTTTTTAAGGTCACGCACTCAGGCAAAACAGAAAACCAAAGCAAAATAAACCTCTAAAAACTGCTCTGTGCTTTTGAAGTTGTCCGTAGATTATTAAGCCAAATTTTTCCTGCGCTTTGATTTGACCCTGGAAACGAAGACTGCGAAATGCCTAATAGTCAAAATTTCATGACAGAAAACCTTCAGATGAACTCTCTCATCTGCATGCATCAACAGATTGACAATTCATAGCCTGCAAACGGCGCTAAATGACGGTATTGGGTCCTAACATGTGGTTGTGCATTTCTGTTTAAATTTAATATAACTTGTGTCATTTACGTGTAAATTAACAAACGTCATGGGATTGTGCACTAGGAAGTATTTTTCAGCTATGGAAATGGTCCTACAGAATTGTACTGCGTGAATAAATTTGATTGAATCATGGTTTTACTTGCAGCATGAAGGCTAAACAAGCACTATTACTCAGTGAGTTAAAATTCTGGCCAAACGCAGTATAAAATAAATGAATATCTTTCATATTTTGAAAATCAAATTTGTGTGCACAAATTAGCAATCAGCCACCGGTAAAATACCCCTTTATTCAGAGTGAGGTGTTTTTACTAATTACCACAAACAACAAGGACAATTCTACGGCTTGCAGAAAATACGAGTGATCGATGGTTGCGATGAGGGAAAACGCCTGGAGTAAAAGAAATTTCACAATTAGCCGCCGCAAAATTATCCCGAAATATTTAAGGTGGCTTACTGTGGAAACCGCCATAATTATAACGTCAGGTTCCCGCGTCAGATGTCGAATATCTCCGGCGAAATGAGTGGGAGAACACGCCAAAACGACATACCATTCTGTTGACTGTCACCACTCTTTGATGAACTTATTCATTGCACACCATTGTGCGACTTAGTTCTTGCAAAAATCAATTCTGTTTGTGCAATATTGTCAACTTTCTGTGTCGGACACTAATTTTCATATTCAAGCTACTTCTTTAGACATCATGGACAAAACAGCATTGTGTAACCTTGCAATTCGTCTAAACTTCTTGCGTTGACCAGTTCTGCCTGTCACCTCTGTTCGTGGAGGCATACGGTTTTCTACCGATTATTCCGTACTTTCTAAGCTTAAATTAATAGGTTTTGCTCGTAAGAATGATAAATGTAGGTTTAACTTTCGGTTCGCCCGTCAGACAACAACATCGAGGTCATCAGTGTCATGCAACGGGAACACATGTATAGTTGACTTGGGGTCCGCTAATTAACTTACTGCCTGTCGTCATATTTCAGGCAGTAAAATTCATTCGAAAGACAATTTTGACCCAGTGAGTTCGTAGACTGTTACAAACTAAGCCATTGCATTTTGCAGTATTCACCCATTCTGTTTTCAGAATGATGTCCACTGTCTCAAGGAGTGGCGAAAAAACTATCGGAATAATAAGCCGACGTACTTGCTGATTTTCTCGAACCAGTTATATGGAACGCTGCATTGTAGAGATACCAGTTTATGGTTAATATACGATATTCGTACAACTGGTAGATGAACATCAGTTCGAAAGTCTTGTCTACACACAACTTGTGAACGAACACGTAACTCCTCATTAATGTGATCACACTCCTTCCGTGCTAGTTCTTTTCACCAAATCCGGTCTTACAAGAGCTTTATGGCCAGCAATTATAAAACTACCAAGATTTCTATCGAAAGCTTTGGGAATTTAAGGTTATGTAACTCGCATCTGTCCATATTATTTAATTAATCTCAGCTCCAACAGCATGCCTGCTGGAATTGGTAAGCCGCTTTACTCAAATTTATCGGTCATTAAGATAAACATCGCTTACGGATTATAGTTCCACATACGTATTTTAATGAACAGTAGAGTAAATAATGATAATATTTTCTCGTGTTCTTGTGGACTTGTACTATCTGACAGATTGGCCGGTTAAGCAGTATAATTTGGTGCATTTAAATCTGTGGAACAGTATTTTAACATTAATTAGCAGTAACCAGTAATCGAATAAAAATGAATTGAAGTTAATTAAATCATGATTTTTCACCAGCATATCACACTCTGATTTTATTAATAAAACCAAATGTAACATAATAAACTCTGAATTTAGTTCGTTAAACCGGCGTGTAAACAACTATTTTGTTTGCGGTAATTTTTTATTTGCAACCTGCAATTTGTTCCGCAACGTCTGGTAAAATTCACTTCAAACGACTACAATCTATCAACATGATGATTTAGTTAATGTGTTTTCACTACGCAGTGTGGGCAGGACCTTAAGAAGAATCTCCTTAATTGGTATTTGTATTCAGTACTTCGCAACACATTTTTAGGTGACAAGAATCTACAGAAGACCAGAACTTTAGGGCGAGTGTGCGTATTTTGTTGTCGATGTTATTCTATTCTAAATTATTGATGAGTAATAAAAGCACCCACGAAGTGAACAAAACGTTGATGCAAGATTCCACATTCTGGTGGAATGTGCGATGAAACTTTAAACAACTCCAAACTGATTGAAGCAAAGCTACCTGCTTTATTTATCTGACAAACAGCAGACCCTAGAGTAAACCACTGAGGCCGCTAGTGGACGAGGTGTTAATGCAAGGTCAACTAAAAGGATTACAAAGGTAACGAATGCAAAACAGGTCAGCAATGCTTGGTTCTAAGTTTTGGTCGCATCGCAAATGCAGCAACAACGCAGTTCAAGAACGAAGATAATTTTGGCCCGCACAAAAACAGTTAACTATTTCTTCGAGGTTAAGAGAATGGGACGTGACTTGAGTGTGCCTCCATTAAGAGCAGATATACAGCTGAGAAACAATTCAACAGGCGGCAAACGAAAGTCGGCTTTAGCACATTTTAGTTTGGGGGACCACAACTATAACGTTGTTTTCCAATCACACCGTATGCGAAAGATTGTTTAGAAACAACAATAATGCGCTAAGTTAAGGTTGGAGAGATAATAATGATTTCTACCTGAGCCAGGCAACGGAATAGGCGGTCCAATTTCTGAAAAACAAATAAAAGTGAAGTTAGGAAGTTAAATTTTTTTCTGTGGTTGAAATTGTAAACAAAGCAACATATTTGACTGGGAGCTTTTGTATGTATTAGAAGGAAACATGAAAGTTCCTTCAAAATAAAACAGTGAGAAATTGAACAAAAATTAATTTTGGCGGAATACTACGTAATTTATCACTCTTTGATATCAAAACAGAAGCCCCTTAGTAACAAGGCAAAATTTTGATTTTGAAACACAAAAACTAATGCCAAACTTTGCATTAAAATAAGCGTTCTGCTAAGGGTTTTATCAGCAGTTTTTATCGGAAGACTGGGTGTTGTAGAATGTATTTCTGTTGACATAAAAACAAGGCCGTCATTTATGTTTCAGAGTATTCCTTTTAAAGAATACACTTATGTGACCGCAATAATCAGCTTTCAAATTACACGTAAATATTGCACCAGTTCTAGTATTAGAAGAGAATATTCAGCCAATGCTTGGTTGGTTCGAATAATTTAGAATACTTTGTTCTTACCCGTTTTACACTTTTGTAAATCGGTCTTGCGTTGTTCACCGTTCATATTTTAAAAACCTTCCTAACTAACCGACGGTAGCTTACATATAAAGGTTAATTTTCCCTCACCAGATATTAGAAGAACGGAAGCAAATGTGATTCAACTAGGCCGCATTTCGTCGCCCACTTACGTAGAGGGCTCTTGACATAATGGTCGCAATCACGTCTTATAAATTCAGAAGTGGTCGACTTTGGGCAGCATTTTATCGGCATTTGAATAAAGAGCAATAATGTTTCGTTGTTTCGCACCAAAGCAGAATCGCAGATTTGTCTTAAGAATAGACTGTCGGCAACTCAGGCAATTCTTTTGGTTGCCAAATTAAGTAGTTAATTTGGAACGATATTTGTCGCAAACCAAGTGTCAATCAATATTGCTGTCGCAATCGGTAGTGAGCTTGGGTTGCTGATATATATTCAGTGTATAACCTGTGGGTTTATATACGTGTCTCTGCTGTATCTGATTTTTGGACTGGGAAGTTCTATTAGATTGGTTGCTGTTTCGTATTTCAATTGACTGAACCTTATTGATGGTTGCAGTGTACGTTCAATGATCATTGTTTGCTAAGATCGGACGAGATACACAATGCCTTAAAGTGGGGAGTTTTCAAACCCATCCACTTAATAAACAGTTTATTATGTAAACTTTCAGAGTTTGGTTTGAAGAATTCTTTCGGATTTCCGGATTTTGACCAGTTAGCACATAGCTGAGACATTCAATTTGCGCTGTGGGCGCCAAAGAGAAGGGCTTACAACAAATGTGCTACGAGCTTTAGCCAAGTTTTTCATCATTTTTGATGGAATAGTGCATGGACAAAGACGGCTTTACATAATCAATAATAACTGGTTACTCATACATCAAACCGAAAAACAAAGTTAATCTTGATTTTCTAGTAATTCAATAAATGTCTATGGTGGCAATTTGGCCAGAAACTTCGCGTATGTTACAGCTTGATTGACAGAAACATCCATAAGCATCATAAATTAGTATGCTTTAGCTAATGGAAAGAAAGGTAAAAATAGTCCGCACGATATTGCTAGACTATTTTTTATACTTAACTGTACGAATAAACACAGCTCCGCGTCATGTGAATTACGTATTAATTCAAAGTTCCATAAGACTGATGCGCTCTCTGGTGTCCGGGCATAGAGAACGTGTAATAGATTTGTAGGAAGTTTGCAGATTTGCCATTATAAATATCCATGTATCTATTTGTCTCTTAATAATTTGTTTTTTGGCTTTTTTCCCTATCTATTTGAACAAGTAACGGGCCTAATAATTAACGCGCGAATTCACAGAACGGCTTAAAATACAACATAATATGTATTACCTTCAGTAGCAGCTCGCGGATGCGTTATTGTAGCCGAAGGCATTCCTGAAAAATTAATTGTAATATCAGTGTTTCAATAAAACTTATCTGCATTATTTATTGCCCGTATCCGGCTCAACAATAAGAAAACAAAGTTCATATATATCGCTATGAAAATATCCACAATCAATTGTTTACCGAAAAAAGTCACCTGAATTTAATAACAAATTTTAATGACTTTCTCCTCTCGAGACTTAATATACCTCTCCCGCGAATTCGAGACATCCCAAAAGACGTCGATTATGGTCTTTTGGTTGCAACACCATGAGGCAATAAATTTTTAAACAATATAAACTTGACAAAAGGACATGAATTTGCATTTCTATCTAGTGTTCAGCACGACAAATCTCAACACCGAAACGCGAGAATGGCAGCAAATAGGCGTAATTCAATTGTGCTAAACGGCTTTGCATTCGTTTCAGGTAACGCGGCTCTGCGTAGGACCTACCCAAATCAGCGGAGATCGCTAGGAAAACCAGCAAACAGAGAACGTTGGTTGGACGAATCATTGTTTCCAGTTGCATGCGCACCCTCTGTTGTCGACTGATTTTATACTATCGGCTGAACAGAAACTCGGATGAAATTGACTATTGAATCGACAAGTTCGCAGCATGTGGTCACGGGTTTTCTGCTTTCTATGTCAGGTTGCAATCATCTGCTCTTCTGTTCCCTATCTGGGCGAAACACGTGGATGTTCGCTTGCAGTGTGTCAAGTCTTGTTCACACATTACGATGAAATGGAACAAATTTTCTACTGAATTTTGCGGTGTTCATTGGCGTACCATCCAATCTGGATAAGTGGAACAAATTTGGCTTCACAATCGGCATCGGAGAGTTTCGTTTCAACAAATCCAGTGCGACGGGATTGAACTTATCTGAAATGGTTTTTAACTGATTTATAAACTCTAAATTTTTCAGGGTGGAGACGAATGTAATTGATTATGTGCCTGTCAGTTGTAGATTTGCATGAGAATTGGTGTACTAAAATTCACATGGATACGGAAGATACCACATAATCTTGAACAAACAAATTCACTACCATTGAGTCGTCAAATATGGGAGGAGTATATTTTCTATGTCATGCAAAAATTATTCGTGCCCAAAATTAATGCAAAGTAAGAAAAAGCAGACGCATTCACTTACTGTAGGCTGAAGACATACCACCTAGGAAGGTATAATCCAGTGGTTGGAAACTGTTTCGATTATTGAAAGTGCGCGATATAGTGGTTCCCCAAAATCGATACTATCACAGTAAAAGAACGTTGGTCAACGTTTGGAGTCTGAGTTCACCCTGTTGGTAACGCATAGAATCCAGCATCAACGTATTTCCGGATATTTTGCTCTACACTTAATTTGCTATTTCTCACCCGAATACGTCTTTGGCTACACATATAACTAAATGTATGCCGAATATACGCAGGTTTTAGGCTTCGCGCTGAACTTAGTAGCCTGAGGCATTTTCATGCCAGGTCTCGCTCTGGTAACGTCATGTTTGAATTTGTGTTAGGTATGGCTTTCACAGAACCCGTTTGTAGGAATTTCATCAAAATTTTACTTCGTGTGCAATTTTATCGCTTATTGAATAATGATATAGTCTCATGTGGATATTGCTGCGTAAAGGAAAAATTTCGGCTTTTGAATTCGCGTTGATCTTTGAGAAAGGATCATGTTTCATTGGTATCCGAAGCTAACGTCTATTTACAAATTTTATCGGCTAGATGGTTCGCTCCAACGAAATTATTACCAAGTATATTACCACTGAAATGTCGGCTATGGGTTCAAAAATCTTGAAATACTTGATATGGTGAGCAAAGGACTAAACATGTGTTTTTCTGCCAGCAACTTCTGCAATAAACGGCAAACAGGAACACGCAACGCATAGTACCGTTCACCAAAGGAGTTCATGAATTGGCAAAACTGTTTCGTTAAGATTGGTACTTGGGATAACCCTGGGAACTTACGATGTCCTTGGTTCAGCACCAAACCTGCATCTCGCCTGCTCCTGTCTAGGCTTGTGCAACCTAGCAACACCTCGGGATATGCATACCTTTGCAGCTTGTTAGTGCTTTTTATGCTATGAAATAAGGGAGCTGATGATTGAGAATCCAGTTTTTCCGCCCGAATGAGATCAATGTTGCAGCGCCGTGTGCAGGCATGCACAAAATCATCTGATGGTTTTTAACGGATGATTCAGTTGTTGTGCCATTAAGTCTGTCAAGTGGTTCACCAGCCTCCTCTAGCACCTGAAATTTCTCAAAGCTTGTTTACAAGCTTATATGGGTATTGTCACAAGAAGGAAATTTCACTCGTTTTGTGGTTGAAGAAATTTTATTCAAGTGACTGTAAATTAGTTGCTTCCGGATGCCATTGTCAGCCACTGTGTTTAAGCAGCCCAAACAGCATAAATGTTTGTATATCGTGATGCGCAAATTTTGCTTTCTTTAGCTCACCCAAGTACCACGTTTTTTTATATTTGATTTAACTGCTAGTATGAGCGCATTCAACACAGGCGGAGTAACTGGAGTTTTCTAAGTATTCTCATGCAATCTGGAGATTTTTGTCAGTGGTACGCAGTAAAACAACGATATGGCACGAAATAGGAACTATATAAACTCTGCTGTCAGACAAGTTTATATGAGTGAACAAGAGTAGTCCCTGCATAGAAACCCGGTTAAACGATTTAGGTCAATGGCTAAGTGTTTAGACAAAGTGCTGGAAAGTTACATATGTTAACGAGTCAACGCCTGGGCTCAAGCGAAATGGTCCCTCGTGAAATTTCTCTTTGCATCAGGTTAACGGCACACTTTGTGCTTTTTATTGGGCGGCTCCTGGATTCTAATAAATCTCTTTACTCTTAGTGGACCAGCTTCCCCTTGAGTGTTCATTTGGAGCTCCCCTGTTTGCGTAGCATCAGACCGTTTGTGCTTAAACTTCTCGAGATATAAGCTTAGTAATCCAAGGACATCGCTCGCGAAATTAACTGGGTTGAACGTTTTTCCTGGTGCAACCCTTTGGAATTCACTTGAAGCTGAAACACGTAGGTAGATGATATAGCCCCTGTTTCTGGCATTTTTGGTGGAAAAAAAGTTAAACTCTCTTTTGGTGCCAAACATGTTGGTATACATCAGGGAAGATCACAATAGAAACATCAGTATGGTGACCCGACGTGTTCACCGCTGACGGCCAATAGGGAAGCTTTCTACTGAGTACTTACCTGTAGTGTTATGCCTTACGTAGCGCACAGACACCATACGGTCTCCTGGAAGGCAAAAGTATACCGACCTCAACAGGCTGCTGTCTATAATCACCAACCAAATTGACAAAATGCGGGACGGTATCGGTAATTGCTGAACAACTTCACACTGAAATTTGTGATTAAAACGAATTTAATGTGAAACAACAATATATTGAGTTGAAAAAATTACGGGATATAACTCAATGAATTAGCAGCTGCGTTTATTTGGTATGCTAATGGTTTAGGCTGTTGAATATAGCTGTTCCGAAAGCCAACTTTCCGGTAAACTAGTAATTTATACAGAGTTGCTCGTATGTCCCGGTTACATGACACGAAACTGGACCATGGCGGCAGATTCACTAATCCTGTCACATACAACATGTGCTATCCGGGAGCCTTCTTAACTTGTATACAAACTTTCCTTCCGCGAATACTATACACCTTAATAAGTCTTGGCGTCATCATCGTTCTAAGCGTTGCGACTTTGCCAACAAAGATTTACATCTTAAACAATGCTAAATAAATGTCCATCTTTTGTATTACAGCAAGTACATGAGATGTGTTAATCCCGAATAAATTGGCTTGGGCAAGTGGAATTACACAGTGGCATACGCTTAGATTAGACGTTATTACCCTAAGAGCATCGCTAGATAAGTTACTGAAGCGACATATAGAGGATGTTCGTGTTGCACCATTTATGAAATATATAAAGGCGGTTATAAAAACTACGATTTGGGGAGCATGAGTGCTTTCTGCTGAGCAGAACAAAACCGAAGGGACCACCCCGAGTCGTAGAGTAATACAAGACCGCAAAGGAAACGGGAGAAAAAAGCTCCGTTATTTACTGTATATTTAGTTTTTGTTATATTTTTTTATTATTCATTATTATTATTTTAAATTTTAGTTAAAAAACAAAGCGTAACAGTTTTCTGAAGCCTTGATTCATTATTATTATTTTAAATTTTAGTTAGAAAACGAAGCGTAACAGTTTTCTGAAGCCTTAATTGCGAGAAATAAGCTGTGAACAGCGGCGTACTCATTGTCGCAGTGATAGCTAGACGCTCGTGATGTACAATCATAGTGCTAAGCTAAAAGGCAAAAAATGATTGCTGCTCCAAAATTGACAGAGATTAGGGCTTTGCGTACTGCGCGTTATTCTTACGCAGAATTATGCAACTGTGTGCTGCAATCGGCAGTTCAGTATTTGAGGAGTTTTCTGGATGCATTTTACAAAGCATCCATTTTGTTAACGTTGTCTGTTATTCCGAACAAAATCTACTAGGAACAAAAATGTGTACAACAAGGAAGAAGCATTACCCATTGTCTTGAGTCTTCTTTCTGTAAAAATATGTTGAATTCTGTCTCACAATGTACAAGTTGCTAGACGATATAAGTCGTAGGTGGAATCAATAAAACATCTTTAGCTTCCTGGTGAATTTAGTCAAATCTGAAAGTTGTGGCCGCAAACGAAATCTGAATTCTGACAATGCAACAACTAGGCTGCTCAGCAAATTTAAAAAAATTAGAATTCTGCTGTTTGCGTTTACATTGGCGTTTTTTTTTCATTTTTCATCAAATGTAATACGTCGTTGGTTCACCGTACTTATTGGCTTTTTGTTGTCGTTATTCGAAATCTTTTGAAGTAGTAAAGTGTGCATCAGCAATGAGGAGGACGAAAAAGTCCTTTGTGCCGCCGAAACTGAAAATATCTAAAGAAAGCGCTAAGTAGCTTTAAAAATAAGCACCAAAGGCCATATTTAACAATCCGTAAATTAAGATATTTCATAGCTATCATAGCTGCAATTTGATACTGTGCATTAGTTATCATAGCTGCAATTTGATACTGTGTACGTAATGCTGTTTTTTTACTTAATAGAATGTGCCCTTGAAAGGGTAAGCAAAAATATCAGATCCGCTGCCTAATGTTCTGCCTTCCACTGATCAGGAGGGTGTTGTCAGTCGGAACTCAATCCCAAACTACAGTAATTTTAACACCATAACCCCAGTTTTCTGTCAGCTAAAACGTACTGTAGTGTCCGAGATAACGGGCAACTGTTTGCGCGCGAACACCCGGTTGAAGAACATCATAAACGAATGGTTCATCTGTTACCCGTCACTGCGAACGTAATTCATAAACCAGTTTACTTGCTTAGATGCGTACAGTTTGGCAGAACACATTGTGACCAAGGTTGGTGCAACCATTATGGCAAACCAAATAAAGGTTCGGCTATTTGAGGGCTCACCAGGAAAGCGTAATCTTTGCTTTTATCGAACGTTTGTCTAATAGTCAATGACAGCAATAGTTCGATAAAGCCAACGATTACGCTTTCCTGGTGAGCCCTAAAGTAGCCAAACCTTCATTTGGTCTACCAAAATGGTTTCACCAGCTTTGGACACAATGTGTCCTGACAAATGCCAGTTATCATTCGTGTAATATCCTACTGAAAAAAGACCAAGATTTTGAAAGTGTACAAGCTTTAGCTAACCAGATTCACTGAGAAATGACTGCAGGCTGGCCACTGCGAGTGGAAAAATTATGTTGCAATCAGTGGGCAGGAGAAGAAACAGAAACATAATGGTGCCTCCAGTTTACTTTAACATACCTTAATTAATGTTTCCACATTTCTATGGACTCACTTAATTCGCAGATGTGAATTGTAGTATCACTTTGTTACAATGCTCCTTTGCATATCTCCTAGCCATTTTTGATTCAGCGACAATATCAGTGTCGTAAGAAAATCCTTCGGAAATTCCAGTCTCCAGTGTTTATCTAGGCTTCTTTAGTTTTTGTCAATATTACAGATATAAAGGTGCTTCACGTATGTCGGATAGCGGTGTACTTGAGGTGGATCGCAGTAAAAAATTTGTAGCTTGACCAAAATGTGTAGTGTACCTGCAACATTTTGGAGTGTCCTTATTGGCGGAGATTCTGTTTCTGGAATTAATAATGGAGATAATTCAGTTATTGTAGATCTATATAATTATGTGCGCCCTCCTTCACATAAAATACTATTTAAAAGGAATTTTTTCTGTCACTATTCAAGGGTGATTTTTGGCAACGATTTTTTTAGTTTACAGTGTAATTATCGTAGAAATTTTGCATAAACCATCGGGTTGTAGGGGTCAACAGAGGTGAAGTCGTTACAGCTGAGGAGATAATTTTGGGATCTATCTTGAGACGATACAAAATGATTCAGGCATGTAGCAAGTTTCCGTCTCAAAATGCACTGCCTTCCGTAGCCCTTTATTATCTCCGCAGTTTACTTCTTTTCCCGACCTAAGAAAATTCCTTGGAATTTACGCTGAGCTAAAAAGACACTGGTACCGGTAAATAAAAATAACAATGATAACTAGCCCCTCTGGCAGTTTCCTTTTTCTTACAAGCTCACGCCAACATTTTAATTAAATAGAATGGTTCAGACAAAATTAACATAAATGAATAAATTCTGAGTAGCAATACGTAATTTATTGACGTTTGTAGAATCTTTAACATCAAGTGTTCCGAATTCGACCGACGAAAAATGGAAGCTGACCTCAGTCGTGCGTTATGAAAAGTACACTACAAACCGGTGGGTGGCCAACTTCCCCACTTACTGCCTTTCTAAAAAGGTGTCCTTACGGAGGCTGTCTCCTTATTTTACCATTTTATACGCAAAGCAAATGACCGTATTTTATTCTTTTCACTCCGCATGAATGTGGTAATGATATGCACTTGGGCTGCGCCATTCTAAAGGTTAAGTTGTGCTGTACAAAAATTGACATATTGACTAAACTTTATTCCATTATCTTGTTGTTTGTTTCCATTTGTTGGTTTTAACCCACCACAGTTTATTTATCATCCTCAGTTTAATTCCAGAAACTTTTTTCTGTCCAAGTTTGAGTTTGCCAAAAGGGTTTTACTGGATTTGCTTGCAGTGAAGGCAGTAATTAGGATTCGTGCGCGTCGCTGAGCACGCGAGTAAATCATTTCTGCCAATATCTGTAACTACCGATGTGACTTGAGTCCCCCATCCGCAATGACGGCGACGGCCAGCACAGTTGATTTTGCTAGTAATGGCCATAACGTCCTGCCAACTCATTATTCAAGATCTCTAAGCTCGTTTCCACCCTTGGGTGCTTGTGCCAAGATGGACTTTTGAGGAAGTCGGCAAAATGGCATAGGGAGAAGGTGACTCAGTTAGCGCAATCTAGCTTGTGTGATATGTTCATTTATCATGGACAAGGTAGTTCCTCCGAAATTCGTTCAACATACTTCAGCATTAATGATCCGCTGTTCCCATTAGAGTCAAGCAATGTTCAAAACATATCAATGTAAAAAATTGAAGATTTTCAACGCGTTCAGTGCGCAGCGGCCAGGGTTCTGACCATCTAAATATAAGCAGCTCACCGCAGCGTTGTTTATGCGACCCATGACAATAAATGTATGTCGCGCCTACGTCACAGGCGGTTGATGCTCATAAAAGCTGATTTTGCCCTCACGATCCTAATAATATATATCATCCCTGGCAAGGCCAGCGAGACTTATATAGCTGTTCAGGCAAACATGCATTCTGCTATTCCAATAGGCCTATCCACATGCGTAAGATTTGTGTTCAAGCACACTCGGTCTTGCACCATCAGCATCCTAAAGTTTTCAGGTATGTAGAACATGCTCAACCGTAAGGCCAACTTTTTTTAGATTATTTGATTTTGTCTGCAATACGATGACACCAGCTAAGCCGTCTGGATATTCATTATGTGTGACCGAATGATCTGGGGGCATTCCGACCCCAGAGGCATTAGAGACAGTGGAACTTTCATGATAATTACAATGAAAAAGTCGGAGAGGAGAGTTGAAAGCAGATAGCCTCGCCAGACAACGCTTGATGCGTAACTCAGGAAAGAGTACCTCGTAGACCTTTGTGTGTTTGGGGGGTTCAAAGGAAGCTTTCAGAGAACATTAAAAGCAGCGTTTACGCGTCGGATCCAGTCGAAAAGTCATGGAAGTTACGATGAACGCTGTGATGGAAACATCTTCTTGGAGGATGAAAACTAATTTGGTTTTCATGGAAATTGCTGTTTCTGTGTTCAGTAGGTCATAGAAGGATAAGACCATAGAGCACGCTGAATACCGGTGCCTTTACACTGCTAACATAACGTCTTTCACATTTTGGTACAATTCATCTAAGTGCTGGTTGCCAGGACAGTGTTGGCTTCCCGAGATCGCTAATTTTGCTACTGCTGAGCTATGAAGATTTTCTGAAGGTGTTGGTGTTGCAGGCAGCTTGCTGAGTTGTAAAGACCCTAATTGAAGTAAAATGCCAGAGTCGCTTCATATTGCGTAAGCAGAATACATTTGTGCACCCCAGATTGAACGGCGGTATTGGACCGTAGTAATTCTGGGTGATAGCAACGTGATCCGTTTGGATGTACGATTGGTTAGTTTTTGGTGGCCGCCAAGTTACACCATGCCGAAATATCCTACTGTCTAACAACAGTTCATGATCAGCACGCAACCGGAAGAGTCACTGCCCGTTGCCTCACCTCCGAATCGGCCACCGAGATTCGATTCCAAGTTGCTCAGACAACTAACTTGGGCATTCATATCACCTAAAAGGGTCACAATCCCGCCGCTTTTTGCTTGACGAACGAGCCCGGAAACCTCGATGGAAATGATCCTTCTTAGCTCTAGAAATGGTGAATATACGTCATTTCACCGAAATTCAATCCAGCAAAGTGTGTCCCTCTCTAGTCTGAAGCAGCCTCCATGTCACACATTTCTCAAATCACTGATTCTGGATTAATGGATACATAACGAGTGAAACGTAGAAGGGATGAGCTGGTCCTTTGCGTCATGAGGTGCGTGATTATGGTTGATTATTTTACGCATGTTTCAGGAGTGTAAAGTCTTGTCAACAATTTTCTGTTCACCAAGGTGAGATGAAATACTGACTTTGAAAGCTACATTGTAGAATGATTTTGTGGATTGTAAGGTCTTACCTTACTTATTTTTATTAGGTTAAAGTTTTTATGAGGCATATCGTCCCAATACACGAAGACCATTTGACCCAGGAAATTTTACACGTATGGTACAGACTGCTTTGAGAGTGACATCGGAGAACAATGAACTGTGCGAACAGATGATAATTCCAGGTTACCCATACCAAATATGATGCCTGGATGAGTGACTTGAACTTAGAACCCGTCTCTTCTCGGAGAGAGCCAGCAATCCTGCTTACATAAATATGGATATGCTTGTTATCCTGGAGGAGTCATCTTTCTGCCTTCACACACCCATTGTATTTGTAGACCTTTTTCCATTGGGTTAGGTTCGAAATATTGGGTAGTGACTTTCTTCTAATTTATTCTTAACGCTGGTTGAGGTCCAAACTACAATCCGATGTTTGAGATCGACATCATCGAATACAGTACAATAGACGCCGAGGTAACCTCAAATCTGCTATAATTACCTGTAGTATGCTTCAGGACAGTTGCAACCACAAAACAAAATAACCCATTAGGTCAGTAATGACTACGCCGCAAATACGCTTTTTTCGTAAATCCACTCTCATAGGCGGTTTTTGTTTGTTGTTCAAGCACGCCGCATTTGACGATCTTCGCAGCATATACGATCTTTGGGCATAATCAATTAGAAGCCATTGCAACAAATCACCTCTGTTTTCGCTATCCAAATGAAAAAATTCAACTTTACAACCTAGATTAAGATAAATCCTTAAATATGTAGAACTTTATGGCATTTGGTTGCATCATTATCATTAACAGCATAATATCAGTGTCCACTACCGATGCTTTGCTGCCGTACAGCCATGAGTAGCGCTGTTACTTGTCAAATGATTGTGAGTGAGCATATTATTTATAATACCAACCTTCATGAGAGGTGCTCCTCAAGACTGAAGTTAAAATTGACTGGGAGTTAACAAAACGTCCAATCGATTTTTCGCTTACAAATAGTCACGAAAATGACAGAATCCATTCAGTACCATGAAATGTTATGACCACCAAGTTGCTGACTGTAATTGGTAGGGTGTACAAGTAACGGCTGGCATTTATCGGTGAATTCATTGTCACGCAGCAGTGGTACAAACTTTGGTGTAGTTTGTGCTTACCATCCACTGAATGTTCTTGATGAATGTAACTGTAAGAACTCAGGGAGAGGTGTTAATATTTTTCTCAACTTTTCCTCGTCAAAGTTTCATTGATGGCATGGCGATGGAGCGGCTCTGCGTTATGCGACCCATTAGCAAAATTAAATTATTTTGGATAGGAAATCTCAAAAATCCGCACCAGGAGTACTCAATGTCGATAATCTTAGTGGCGTCAAAACAAGCAAATTCAAATTCCTCAGGTGTGACCTTCGGACGGCTTAAATATTACGAAAAAATAAAATTTGTGGGCTGCAGAGTTCGACGCCTAGTTCGTGGCTTCTACATTACGACGAACATTAGAAGAGATACTCATAAAAATGACCTTTGTTATAGGTTTGTTTTTAAGTATTGCTCTTTGTACTCACTGGAAACGCATCATTTGATGAATGAAGGCCATCAAAAGTTTCCAAAACCGTTTTAATTGTTAGTGACAAAACTGGAATGCCTGTCTTCTTCGTTCAATAAGGGCAACAAAATACAAACTTGAAGATTAATACGTTCACATGTTCACACCTGACGTCCCGCTGAGGACGCATGAGTTTGAGCAGCAGAGATGGTAAACTTAGGAGATAATGGATGCATAAAAGCTTGTACAGGCTCAGAAACATTTTTCACAAGGTCGCATTTGTTAACTCAACTCACCTTTTCCAGTTAGAAGTTGTACCAAGGGTGAGGGATGTGCTGAGCATGCAGTTGGTTGCAAAATGTGATTTTGAGAACCCATCAAAGCTTGTTCGTGCAAATATGTATGAACTACATGTCAATATATAAAACCGCATAAAACTACATTTTTGATGAATTTCCAAAACTGTCCAGAGGAAAGCAAGTATGCACAGAAAAAATCCTCTTGGTTTGTAATTGTTCAAATCCTCCAGTAAAATGTTGATTTGCTTTTCCCCCACACCACTCCATCTTGAAAAGGAATGGAATCTCAGGTAACGGTTGCAGCCCGAATTCAAAAATGGTAGAAATCACCCAGTTTAACTACATCAGGGTAGATTGCTTTTGGAGTAATTTATGAAGTCATTCACGGAAATGAAGCTGTGCTGCAGGAGTTCCTAGATGCTTCCTCAGTCTGGGCAAATTATTTATGTATCTGGTAATCCGATCTAAAACGGAAAGTTTGTTTCTTGGTGCAAGGTTTTTTCTCAATGGCTTGAAGGAAATTGTATAGCGGTGAAACTGGCTGCCTTTGAGGCACATTGTTCGTATGAAAACATCAAACCACCTCTTTTGGACTGGAAGTGAAGTGTTTGTTCGCCCCGCCTGGTCGGCAAATCAGACTAAGTTCATGTGTTTATTTGTTCCGTTTGTGTTTTCACTCCGTATGAAAACATCAAACCACCTCTTTTGGACCGGAAGTGAGGTGTTTGCTCGCCCGGCCTGGTTGGCAAAACAGACCAAGATCATGTGTTTATTTGTTCCGTTTGTGTCTTCACTCCTTGCTTTATATTAGAATGTCGATTGGGTATTTTCACTGATTTTGTGTGCCTACAGGCTTTACGCTCTCGGAATTCGGCACCCGATCACCAAGATGATAGACAATGGTAACTGTGGGTGAACAAAGGGATTCGCCAAGAGTTTGGTGGTGTAATTCATCACCTACACGTACGCCAACCGGTAAAAGGACCTGGTAAACGTAATAACTGGTCTAAGTTTTTCGCCTGGCGTCATTCAAACGTGGGTTTATCTTAAGTATCCGGCAAACTTTAACCGCAAGATTTCGTTGGAATTAGGTTCACCCTAATCACCGCGGCTAACCGGAATGAAATATCCGACCATTAATATCATGGAACTGTTGCTTGTAAAATAACTGGCAAGGATCCAGTGGATTACACAATGGGACAGTTCTCATCTTAAATGAAGGAATCATGAATAGTTGTCAGGGACATTTTGCTAAATGCTCAGGTAGAAGCAACCCAATCATCAATCGCGTGCTACAACAACAAACAAGACCAAACTTGCCATTGTGCTCACCTGGCCCAATTACCTAGGCATTGTTGTACTCGTAATTCGAGATGAAGAAATTTTCAACATGCTTGAGTTTTGACAGAATCTCCAAGAAAGGGCGGAAAAACCACTCCATTTTCATTAAGTCCTCTTGTTGAATTGAATTTCTTTGTTAACGACTCATTCACACAATTTACACTAACATTACCAGTCACGAATAAATAGGGATACTTCGGTAGAGAATTCCAGTTACAGGCGGGACCGCAGCACTAGCCTTGATTGTGTGTCATTTAATTTGGAATCCAGGACTCTTCCACACAACTAGGTATAACAATCCATGGCATTTGCCCATTACTACATGCAAGCAGCTGCACATGAAAGGCTTCGGGCAAACAATCTGATGTTTATCTGTAGACGTATGTATATCTGTATATCTTACAGATCATTAAGCTAAACAGAAATAAGTAAGATGAGTTTTGAGCCCCTTAACAGATGCGTTCTGTTTGCCAGTGTTGAATGTGTTAAATTCACGGTTTTTTGTCTGCAAGTCTGGGAAAAAGTACCAGTTCAAATAATTATATCACGGGACGTGTAGATGCTCACTTGTACTCTGTGTCCTCTGTTGTGTTGGCTCAAACCTCTCGCCTGTAAAGCAAAATTTTTACCCTTGTTATAAAATTTTATTGACAGGTTTTTTTTGCGAGATTTAGTCTGGTATATAAAACCAGTCCAAGCAGAAAACCCAGAAGGCACACTGCAGCTGTTTCGACCTCGCCGACAGTGATAATCTCTATGGTTATTTAATTCTGAAATCTCTAGGCCGATAACTGAAGACAAAACTGCACTTAAGGAGGATATAGAACTGTTCATCATCCACGCGCGCCCCGTGTATCACGTGATCGCGTTTTGATGGATGGCTCACGTGAAGATGTCCTTTATCTCCAATATCCTTACATGGGACGATGCTAAATTCGGCGATGATTGTAAAATTTGCAAGGAGTCAAACCTGCGCTACATAATAAATAACCGCGTGCGACGTCGGGTACCGTTTAGAAGTACTCAAAACCTGTTTTCCGAGACTTGTAACTTATGCCTTTAAAGCAGTGGCAAAGACAGCAATCCTTAGAAACATACCAATATTTTTCTTCAGGTGCCGCAGGAAATATTCGTTGAGGATTTGTGGGGACGATTTATATCACAGATGTCTGAGAATTTTCCCATCGTAGTGGGAAAAAGCTTTTTTATAAGACACGTTATCAAACTTTAGCCACTCGGTCGTCACCTAAAATTTACGCGCATTAAAGAAAGATTAGTTTTGGTCACAATTGCACGCCCGTAAACGTCCCCTGCCGTCAACCGGGAAGACTGATTTTGGTGGGCTAGAACGTTGTTAATTACAACCTGTTTTTTGGCTAAAAAGGTAAATATAGCCCCTTCGATAAAGGCATACTTTTAAATCGCAGATCATCAACGTGTGAGTGAACTGGACAGCAATCAGAAATTTGGCGTTTCTAGTTGATAAGCATGTTATTGTTGATTTCTGTCCAGTGCATTTAAGTTTCTGTTGGTTGATCCCTGGCCATTATTGGAATAACTTTAAAAAAACTTCACGATGCAAAGTATGAAAGCTTTTGTTATACGAGTGATACTAAGTACATGACAATCGACTGCAAACAGACAGCAGGTATCCCGATAAAGTTAGCTGAACTTGAGGTCCTTGCAAAAAATGATCGAGTGTCAATAATGAAACTTGTGAGCACTGTAAAGTTAATTTGGTCTAAAGAGCAGTCAAACAGTCTGCGCAAGCAAAATATATTTTGCGTTTACTAGCTTTTAGGCGCTCCAACAAGGACGCTCCCAACAAAGAAACTCGCATCCAGGCAGAATAGTTGGAAGGAACAGACTGTGGGCTTTGGAACATGTAAACAGGTATATCTGCAGCACCCCCAACAGAATGTGGAGACTGAATTGTACGCGACGCGTCCCCAATAACAGAAGATGGTCCAGAAACTGAGCCCGAATATGTGCCATCGATAGATAAGAGTAGATGAATCGCACAAGCGATCAAATTAGCGGTTTTGCTTGAGGAATCGATCCAATCATCAAGCAAACCACCCTGCGGTGAAATTAGCTTTTTCTTGTTCACAGTGTGCTTGATACGGGTGGAAAAGCGCAGCCGATTGGGAAAGATGAGATAAGGCAGGGTCGCGAACACTATTTATAAAGAAATACACCACAGTCCCTGTTTTTCGGGCAAATAACTTCGAGCTCAATGTACATGTATTTTGCAGGACTAATCAATAATAAGTTTATATAGTGAGTACCTGATTTAACTGACGACATTCAAACTGCCAAATTAATAGGTAACTCTCAGTGAGTGCCTAATTCTGGTCAGCCTGAACATAACTTGTTCGCAGCAATCTCCAACTGACCAACCAAATACCTACCTACGCAAATGTATCCCTGGATTCCATACTCAGCGAAGCAAACGTAATTACAAGCGACCATGAGACATATTGACTAGCTTTGATTCTTTAAATCTACAGTGTGATCCTGTCCCGGAAGTTTCAAAAGGTAAACGTTTATGCCACTTGCGTGTAAAAAGCAGTTCTAATCACGTTGTGTTGTCCGTTTATCTCAAAACGTACCCGGGAATGGAGAATTCGTTTGCACCCCAGTGGATTCAGACGCCACTAAAACAGAAAACAAGTGAATAATTAATTGTTCAGAGCGCAACGACAGAACCCGTTGGCTAAACTCGTTGGTCAGAGGAGCGGTACGCTCACATCACTAGTTGCAACTAATCGACGCACAAAACCTGGTCACATTGACGTTTTAACCATTTAAAACTGATGACCCTTAGTTGGTGTTCAAGCAGTCATGAATCACCAAGTACTTGCCTACGCACGATTTCGGAAGCTTTCGGGTTAAAAGAAGCTTATTGATGTCATCACAGATTATTCGAAATCAGCATGGCTCGCCATAGATTTTGACAAAGCCCATTCAAACAATCTTCTTAAATCTCAAACAAACTTTCCAAACTGGATGATTAAAAATGACTTGTGCTTTATAGAGGAATAAACCTTCTGTAACTCATTCAACTGGAATTTTGTCTATTAGAACGTAGCAATTTTCCGGGCTACAGGTACATTCCGGTGTCGCTGACTTTATAAAAGCTCCGTACACGCTTCCTAGAAGCAAAGCTGCTGTGCATTTATCGGGATAACATTAGTTTTTTCGATTGTAAAAAAGCATCAGTGGACTTTTATTCTTGTTGAACAAACTGGCACGCCCGTGCAAGTGTTATTTACAAACCGTTCTGATTGTGAGACCAGAAAACCAAACGTTCGGGCTAATTACAAGACTCCGTTTTGATATTAACTTCCCGACGTTTTTCGAGGTGCAGTAATCCACACTCCGTTCCTGCGATTTTGCTGCAGGTGGATATGCATTACTGCGATCCCATGCGTTGTGGATTTTTATCACTCTGCGAAGCACTGGGCGAGAAATACCTGATGAATTAGGGATAAGTTTATAATAAAATGCTGTCGGTGGCCTTAAACACGTTAAACCTTTAGATAACAAGCGCAGTTGCATCGTACGGTGGTCAGTAGGTCTAATTTCTACAAAGCAGTGCCTGTCACACGACATGATTTTAGACACGTATGACAAATCTCTATATTTTCAGCGTGCATCGCAGGATTGAAACTTCCGACTTGTAACCATATCTTTGGTATAAACCGCTCAAACGCCCTGAGTCCGTCTGATATGCTGCATCGATCTGACGCTCTCGTTCATATCGAATGCAAGAGTGTTGTCCAAGGTCTCTGTCAGATTCAAGCTTCTTTATGGCTTTCTACATAACCACTGCAACACTTACGGGAATGAGGTCCGAGATTTTAATGTTTGGACATCCAGATCAAATTATTTTTTTCTCAAGAGTTATTGCTCTCCGGTAAACGACCAAGGAGATAACAACACCAAGCCCTTTAAGGGTGAAATTCCTGCCGAATGAAACGATTTTTGACTTCATTATTTAAACAAACATTTTTTACCACGGAAACAGGCAAACTTAAAATGTGAAAGCTTAACAGATTTTAGTACGGACTTCTAGGGAATCAGAGACGGACGATTGGAAGAATGGAGCAAACAGTCACCTATGCGAGGTCTTCGCTGTTGTCTTCTCGGTGCCCGGGGTTTCCCTGCAAAGGAAAATCAAAATTATCTAGTAAAGGTATAGTTCGCCCACTTAGTAGAAAATCAAGTAAGCGTCCATTGTGAGCGATGATACTCGTGCAATTCTGGAGTTGCCTTTTGCGCATCGGTTCTTCATAAGGATGGTGCATTAGAGCAATCGCACTTAAAACGTTCAAAGAAAACACCGTATGATCTACAGAACACTTCTGAGAGAGCTTTCTCCACTTGAGGACCTAGTGAAGAATTGCAAATTTGTTTGTGAAATAAGTATTGCTGAAATGTTTGTTAAGTATTTTTGTGGTAGTTACCGAGAAACCAATCTGAGGTTTCAAACTACGGGTCTATCCCCACTGTTCTATTACCACGGAAATGCAGCGAAAATCGGACAAACAGGAGAAAGCTTAAGAATTATATTGTTGAAATAGTGCCACAAAAACTAGAAGGCTGGAATTTGCTTTAATGCAATCTGAATCGGGTTGAGATAATTTTTTATCAACTTGTTCTCGCTTGTTTAGATTTGAACTCCATTGTGATTTTAGGCAACAAGTCAAAGGTTTAAAACTATTAATCCATCCGACGAACTCCGTGCGCCAGTCATTTTGTGCTCTCTTTATGTAGTCAGAATGTCTTTTTTCCGTGTGGTTCTACACAATTATCGCGGGATGCTATACATGCGTAAGGTAACCACTGGATCAAGAATGTACCACATTAGCGTTTGAAATGCAACCAAAAAGAGACATTTTTAATTAAGGTAGGAAATTTTTGGATCATTCGTTAATTTGCATGCTTACTTATGTTGGGTTTCTGTGGCCCAGCTGACACATGAGACTGCGCTGAAATGGAAACCGTTCCTTTTTATCAACAAGTTGTTCCAAAACCGACAAAACTTGTATTCACTAAACGTCACACCCGATTCAGTCAAATCTCACAAGTGAACATAGCGGAAATGCACGAAATAGTGCCTGTGGTACAATATCTCGAAAACATTCGTCATAAGAGAGTTTGAATAAACCTTGACGTTGGAGATATTTGGAAAACCAACGGGGGTATTTTAACTAATCCTTGAGCACAACTATTCTTTCAGAACCGCTTTTCGGTATATCATTGAAGCTACACTCCAATTAATATAAGACATACATCCCCACGAGGTAAAGGTTGAAATATTGGTAGCTCGGATGAGTTTATTGTTTGTTTATCAGGTGGCTGTTGGTCTGTTCGCCGAGCTTGGCAACTGGCTTGCGAACGTTTCGTCACCATACGAGGAGACATCATCAGTGCGCAGTTGGGTGGGTGCTTCTTCCTTGCCTGCGTGTGTTTATATAGCATTTGAAGACCGTCTGTTATCTTCCGACCTGATTGGCTACTTGGAGTTAACGATTCTCGTGAATCTACTGATCCATTTGTGATCTTTGTTGCGTTGTGGTCTGCGTTCCTTTGTACTGATTGGTTATCCCAAGACCTATTTTTAGTAGTTCGTGCTCTGGCCTTGATTGGCATTGCGTTGTGGCCTGACTTGGTCTCGAGCTTGATTGGTTGCTCGCACTGCCCTATTTTCTCCACTGTAACGGTTAGTGTCCCTGCGTCCGCCGGTTAACTTGATGTTTCGGTTGGGTGCCTCCTCCAATCCAACTGATCCGTCCGTTTGAATGGCGCTATATTAACGCACGCAGGCGAGGAATAATTACCCAACCAACTGCGTACTGATGCTGTCTCCTCGTATGGTGACGAAACGTTCGCAAGCCAATTGCCAAGCCCGGCGAGCAGATCAACAACCAATCCCCACGAGGTAATCCAAATGGTCTGGATTTGCTATTTTCACGCCTTCCACGCATTATGTTTATGGCGGGTTATGGAAAAATCTTCACTCATTATGGGGATATTTTCATACCTTTCGAAAAAATGTCTGTGTAAATTGCGGATTGAGTTGTCAATTTTTCCAAGAAGGCAATAATTTTTATATATGTTTGACACTGAGTTTTCTATTTGGTTAGTCATATACACTGGAGATACGGGTGTAACGGTGGATACTACTGATGAGGCATGTGAGTAGCACGTCTTCTCGTAAATCCGCTTTGCATCTCTTGAAAAGTGAGATCTCTTATGGAATTTGTGGAGTCTCTTTGTAGCATTTGCTTGCAGTTGAGTAGCAGTCAATGAATATCCAGAGAAAGTTCAGGAAGACGCGTTCAAAGAGAAGGGGGATATTCAGTTTTGTAAACGAGATGCAAATGAGAGTTTTGCTTCCCTGTTAAATAGTCTGTAACTGTTCAGCTGGCGTTCTCAAATAGATAACCCCGCAGCGAAGGCCTTCTTCCTTTCACCAGTAGGGTTAAGTGCAGCTCGATCCAGTTAACTGTTCTTCCGGTAACACCACTGCTCTCTCTCTCTCAACCTCCCTTGATGCCAAACCTCGCCAAAGGCGGCTTTTACAACTTCCTAATCGGCATGATTGACTCGCCGCTGAACCTATCAATACTCAGAAAACTGGAAACAAAGCAGCTTTAGTCGACCATATGTGCTGAGGGCTTAGGCATACATCTGCTGTAACATTTGTCCCAGGAAATCCTCCTATAGGTCCAAAACAACATTTATAGCAGCGCGAAAATCCGTCTAACGTGAAATATCACAGTGACGGACATGAGGCCCGTAATCTGACGTCTTCGAAGCAATCCGTTTCTACTCTACTCTCTAGGCTGTAACTCCTTCGTGCTGCGGTTATCCCATCGTCCAACCGCGCAACACGATCATGCACCCCATGGCTGTCTCCGATCTCTTGTCCCTGCATGCTCTGAACTAGTGATTCCTCTAAACTGACCCATCATCCAGGATTATCTAGCACCTCTCTTGCGCAGCAGGCAATATCAGAAAGCCATCATATCTTCAGTCAATATGCTACTGTTCACCGGAGACTCCAACCGGGAACGCGTATTCCTATGCAGGTCCACCACCCACTTTCTGAATGGGCGTCATTGAAGCCGGTTGTGGTCGCTTTCTGAACCCATTTTTTTGCCCCGGCACTCACCATGACATGATACAGCTACCTCCCCAAATACTGCCCGGTCACGCTTCTTCCACGGTTTTGGGAACCGTCCACTCACACCCCTTCACTTACTACCCAGCTTCGTGGAAGAATAAACAGCAAGTGCGACCAACTTAGCTAGTATCCGTCTCTCATATTCACAAATGGCCACATTGTTCGTTGTGTTTGTCTTTCTAAAGCACTTACGCACATTTTTAGCGTACTTGTTACCTAAGCTTCAGAGCGAAATACCCTCGTCACTGATAGCCTTTGTCTACCCCGTTGCAGCACGAAAGTAGATCAGTCACAAAATTCCATGATTGGCGTCGTCTCGTCATTCCATGCAGGTTGTTTCTATAACTTGATTACCAAGATGAATGATTCAGCAGTGAACTGTATAGGTCAGATTCTTGAAAGTAACCGCAGGACGCCCGGAACCTACTGAGACCTTAAAACTCCACCAAAACCTCAACAGTGCAGCTGGCAAGCATCCAAGCCAGTCAATCATTCAATCAATTCAGCAGAAGCCAATGGGTGTTCAGGTACGTCCCAGAGGCACGACCGAATATGATCAGCGTTCAGGTATTTCATAGAAGCACGATCGATGTTGATGGGTGTTCACTAAACGCCTACGAGACAGCCTGGAGCAATGTGAGAAAATTCCCTTTAAATAGCCCGGGGCCGTTGTAACCTTTGCACTCGGTTGTTTGGAATAAAGCTGTTGTGTACCCCTGGTAGGTGAGCTCTTTCTGGCATCAGGCACTGGAGTGGGAACAGCAGCAGTCAGACATAACAGTATCCGTCTCTTTATTGACTTTGAAATGCAGCTTCCTCTGTCCATATCTTATACGGTTTCGGAGCTACCGACTAGTTTATCCAACTAGGCATTCCACTGTCTCCACGAGTTGACTTTCAAATCACCTCGGTCCAAATGAGTTTGAATCCTTGCGCTATTTATTCCGGTGTTCCTCCAACTGTTTACGCGTTCTACGCTTCCATCAGCGACAGTTTTCTATTCCATGATAGTCCTCACTTCTGTCGGATGCAGACTGATGAAACCCTTGGGCGAATTGTTGTTCATTTTGTTCGTCTCTCGTTGCTGGCTGACGCGCACACCAGACGAGCAGAAAGAAACGGCAGTAAGCCGCGAAAAGTTGAGCACACGTTGTACAAACTTTGGTGCGTCTCCGTTGGAAAACTGGTCTCGACAAATTAGGGGGGGAAATCGATTGATCTGCGCGTTCACTCACTGTCCTATGATCCAGGGTGTGTACGCATTACAAACACATAGGAAACAATTAAGCACGTTAACACACAGTGCAAATCAAATCTCCGCCATTACTGCTGCCTCACCAGTGTTGTTTAACAATTTCGAATGCGGAAAATCAATAAATCAGCTTTTGTCTGCTTAGTTTGAGGTGACCACTCTACCGCCTGTGCAAGCAGTTGGTAGTCAGTAGAGGCGAAACTTCTGCACTGTTTTTTTATGTGTTTCCATTCAAACAAAAAACTGTTCAGCTGTAACACTGTAAACGAGATGCAAATGAGAGTTTTGCTTTCCTGTTCAATAGTCTGTAACTGTTCAGTTGGCGTTCTCAAATAAATAACTCCGCAGCGAAGGCCTTCTTCCTTTCACGGGTAGGTCATATAGATGTTATGGGAGACATGTACTTATTCCCACTAAAAAGTTTGTTGGCCTGGACAGCAGCCGTGCGCACAACGTTCTTACGAGCACAAGGCGGACGAAACCCCAGATCATACACATTTCACAAACTGAAATTCATTTTAGGCATTATCTGACACATGCCTCGATTTTTTGAACTAAAAACAGTCAATCTGTGTACGTTTTTTTAGTCCGGCTGAACAAGATTTTCTTCGGTATTGCTGATCTGTTTAGTATAAAACATTTCAGAGTATTTGAAAATTACTTGGCCCGTCCCATGACAAACAAGGGCGAGTTTTTAGACTCTGGTCTTTTTAGATCGAACCCAAAATATGTTCCAATATTTTTGCCACGTTCGGAGGATGCGTTTTTTAACCGTGATTTTGTCCGGTCTGATCTACAGCCGATGTAATGCATTAGTTAATTATCAACAAAACCTCTTTAGTTGTAGTTTGTTGAAGATGCATTGTTTGACAAATTGCGACACTCATTAACATCTAGCTCATGAGGGCCTTCCAATTACATAAGCCACATTATTTTGTAAAAATGAGCGATCTAAAGAGGCGGTTGGGTTCTAAAAGTGTTTAAAACAGTAAGAAAAATTAGCTATCAAATAAATAAGCGGCGAAAGCCTGTATGGGAAAATTGCTACACTGGCCGGTAAAATCTTCATAGCCAGTTTGTTTGCTGAGCTAACTTCCCCCATATTGACTATACCGTGCAATTTGCTACGCGGATTTTGGACTACTGTTCAGATAAACCATCTGCTGCCTAATTTGATTAGCATCGATTCAACCCGGTAACTGCGCCTAGAACTAATCTCTGAGGTTCTAATGTTGTGTTTCTTACAGATGTGCCTAATGCTGATATCAACTTCAAGCCCCAAGTACTGATATAAAAAGCAGCCTACTGTCCAGGCTAAGAAAAATGACAACTTTTTCTGATTTTAGTTTTCAAGTATGTTAGACTATTAAATTTGTCAAGCTTCACCCAAAATGGTCGTGGAACCACAAAGCCTACCAGAAAGTGTTTATGTGAGACGTCATTTTTATGAAGAGAAGTAATGGCAAAACCTCGTTTTCTGCTGTGAAATAAAACGTTTCGCAAAAATAAACTAAAGCAGAGTATATTGAAGGTTTCGCATTGCAGCATCACATTATTGCTGTACTTTTTTGTCAGTTTCTGGAAGACTCCAGCTGAATCCTTGAAGACAGTCTTTCTTATCGAGAATTTTGTCAGTACGCAAGTAAGCTATAAAGGTCTATAAGTGGTATCGTTTCAGTCATTATTTTAGTCACAAAAATCAGACTAGAGTGATTTCAACTCACAGACAAACAGATGCATAAAAATGCGGATTTGAGAAGCTTGCATGCCGCTTTTGTCCAAAAAAGATAGAATTTCGTCAACTCTTAAATTTTTGGGGGCCTCACCTGTATACGGACGCTGCTGTGGCATTCCTGACGGTGGATATTGCACTGAAAGGTCAACTAGACGGATGTGGTTACAATTGCAAGAGCTGCAAAGTAATTAAATGTGCGGAAATCGAGACAATAACCAGTTTGAAAATTTTCCCGACCCTACTACAGCAACTCCGAAGTAAAGCATACAGTGCACAGAAATGAGAGGAGCCTAAAAGCCTCAGTTAAATTATAGTATGTTTCGAAACGCAGAGTTTTGGCAGCTGACCACATTAGTGTGTTTTCATTAAAATGTGTCTGCGTCGGCCTAGCAGACTGGACTGTATATCTGCCCGTGTATACTCAAAAAGCACACTTTCAATCACAGCGCACTTCCACGCACTAATCACGTCGCATCCATCAAGTATGGATCGTTTCCGAACAAATTGCCGAAAAAATGGCAGTCACATTCAGTACCAAGGACGGCAGTGCGTGATGGCCCTCCCAACGCTGTCCTTCGAAAAACAATATTGCCCCAAAAAGTAGACAGCCGACGCTCAATCTTCATGCGTCCGTGTAGAAAAATAGGAACAAGAATATTCCTCAAGATCCCAGCAGCTTAAAGGGACGCAATCAGTAGTGTTTTGACTTAATCCCTAGACCGCATTCATAAAAATATCTAGCATCTGAATTCCATGGTGACCACGTAAGCACGGTTGCTTACTTGTAGGCACCAGTGACGTAACATAATTGAAAGACCCCCTTATTTCAGCCGGTTAAAGGGGGTTAATTTAGAGCTAATCAGGAAGTCAGAAAGGCACCAACCAACGATGACCAAGAGCCAGTTGCAGAATACTTAAAAACTCAGCCACAATCATAAACTCTAGTCAATTTTAATGCTTTGACACTTGGACCTGGATGATATCAATTGTCCTGTGCCAATCATATGATGCACTGTTGCTGAACACATCCCCAAACACGAACCCCTAAACAAGACATGGACAGATTTTTTTACCAAGAAGACTCGAAAAATCAGCGCAAATAAATTCTGTTTGATTAGATTGTGATGGACTGATGAAACACTAATATGCCGAAGTTTACTGTTCAATATTTCAAGTTTGCGCTCGAGTTTCTCCAGCAACAGACTAATTGGTTGAGAAATCAAGGCAAATAAACCTAGCTGGCAGCAGCGTTGGATTTTCTCGCAAAAAGTACAAAAAAACTATTGGCACCAAAAGGATCATGCGCTTAAATTTCACCGACCTACCAAGCTCACTAATTTTGAAAGATACTTCTTCGATGGACCATATAACAATAGGTGGACAGCCAAAGAGTACAGTTTATTCGAAATCTCAGTGACGAAAATAAAAATAAATAGCGACAGTACAGTGTTTTCCGTCTCCCAATTAAATACATGAAAAGCGTTATCTCGAAAGAGGTTGTATATCGGCAATGTTGTGGAATATAGGTAGCTCGGGTGCGCTGATTGATTGTTGGTCTGTTCGCCGAGCTTGGCAGTTGGATTGCAAACGTTTCATCACCAATCGAGGTGACATCATCAGTGCGGGGTTGAGTGGGTGAATTCCTCCTCTTCTGCCTGTGCTTATATGGCTCCTAAAAAGATACACTGCGCAGTAATGCGTTTCGTCGCAGGCACTCGTGGAGGAAGCGACGAACAGACCAACAATCAAACAGACCAACGTGTGCCGAAGATCATACCATATATATAGGGTAGAAATCCAGCGTAATGTGGCCCATCATGGAGATGTTGAGATATACGACCTGTAGATGCTAGGAATACATTGTACAATGATCCAACTTTCACATTCAAAAAGCAGCCACATGAAAGTTGTAAATTAGGAGCTCTGGAACTAAGGACAATATGAGAAAATAAGTAATTTATACGAAACATCCATTGGCAGGGTGGTTCAAACTTATCGGAATACGTTAGTAATAACTCACCCACCCTGTTTTGCCGGAAAAATGGATTTCTGTTGCAATCATCCTCTGTTGGGGGTCTGGAGGTCGTCTTTCTACAATGCTTAAATCTATTTTACCGCTAGTGTGATTGTAACAATGAGATAAACGCAATGTATGGGACCGATTAGGAGACACCTGTAGTTCTCCCAAGATCTGAAGGCCAGCCACACGTAGGAAAGTCATGAATTCTACGCCTGTGTTGCATCCTTGTGTGAGCAACCCTATAGCTTTCGTCCGGATTGGCAATTCCCAGCCTTCCTGATAGCCACCAAATCAGGAGTTATCAACCTTGAGAGGGAGGTCAAGGATGCCCCACTTACTCGGCCACGAAGATTTTCGGAGACACTAGTGATGTTTTTTACTTTTTTAACTTATTCCGACAAAAACTCAATGAACGAGCCATAAAAACAATCTTTGCGTCTATTGCAAAATCCTTCAAAGAAGATTGCCCACAGTAACCGAAACGTCAGGTTATGAAACCCCATATCACCATATTGTTTTGACTAAAATTTCTTTAGGAAACCGAATGGAACCAAGTCCAACGATTTGCGCATACACTTTTTACTACTCATGAGTAGCTCAAATTAAAGGGTGGTTAGTATTATATGGTGTGTTGCAAGGATGACGCAAACAGATCGCATTTGTTGGAGAGTTCTGTTCCGTAGGACTTCCAGCTAAAGCTTTTCCGTTCTTTGTTTGCCTGAAAGCTGACCTTTTACACGGCCACAACAATGTTCCTAAACCCCAACTACCCCTATAGCTTATCTGCCATCAACATCAACATCTCAACTAAATCGCTCGAAGGGTAACAGCAACCGTAAACTCACCCACAGTGTTTTTATACAGGTGTAACTGCCCTGAAAATTCAACTCATTTGTCCGAGTCGATACACTCTACAACACAGGACGCGGAAGGGCAATTAACCTGATTCTGGTAGATGCGTTCCACATTGTTTCGACAAAAATCAAAGCCAATCCACGTTAATCTAGTTTCCCTTAGTAACACCCGCCGTAGTTCATAGGCAGTGAAGCCGCACATCAAGAACACGAAAACCTAATTTCACGCATGATGTTGCTTGCCTTTCAGGATGGTAAAAAGTATCTATGCAAGTCCTAACGACAGAGAATTGATATTTGACAAACAGTAGTGCACAACGCATTTTTCAAGGAATTAAAAAAAAATAATCAAACAGAATTTATTTGCGCTGATTTTTCGAGTCTTCTTGGTAAAAAATCTGTCCATGTCTTGTTTAGGGGTTCGTGTTTGGGGATGTGTTCAGCAACAGTGCATCATATGATTGGCACAGGACAATTGATATCATCCAGGTCAAGTGTCAAAGCATTAAAATTGACTAGAGTTTATGATTGTGGCTGAGTTTTTAAGTATTCTGCAACTGGCTCTTGGTCATCGTTTGTTGGTGCCTTTCTGACTTCCTGATTAGCTCTAAATTAACCCCCTTAACCGGCTGAAATAAGGGGGTCTTTCAATTGTTACGTCACTGGTGCCTACAAGTAAGCAACTGTGCTTACGTGGTCACCATGGAATTCAGATGCTAGATATTTTTATGAATGCGGTCTAGGGATTAAGTCAAAACACTACTGATTGCGTCCCTTCAAGCTGCTGGGATCTTGAGGAATATTCTTGTTCCTATTTTCTACACGGACGCATGAAGATTGAGCGTCGGCTGTCTACTCTTTGGGCAATATTGTTTTTCGAAGGACAGCGTTGGGAGGGCCATCACGCACTGCCGTCCTTGGTACTGAATGTGACTGCCATTTTTCGGCAATTTGTTCGGAAACGATCCATACTTAATGGATGCGACGTGATTAGTGCGTGGAAGTGCGCTGTGATTGAAAGTGTGGCCCCAATGGAAGAAACCCACGAAAAACAAACCATTGAATCAACCAATCAAGGAAACCAATCCAGACCTCAAAGCAAGAAGAAAACGACCGAATCACAACAGAACAAACACCCACAAAACTGTCGAATTGAATACGCCCAATGAACAAAACAGACACAAGAGATTGACACCAGGTCAGATTCACAAGGGTCCAATCAAACTAGGCGAAGACCCCCTTCAGAACTACCAGATGCTGTTTTGGGAGCCATATAAGCACAGGCAGAAGAGGAGGAATTCACCCACTCAACCCCGCATTGATGATGTCAACTCGATTGGTGATGAAACGTTTGCAATCCAACTGCCAAGCTCGGCGAATAGACCAACAATCAAAGAGGTTGTATATGGTCCGTTACTTACTGACTATATCCGATAGAGTGCATTTGTTAAATAATAAAGTATAAACATCAGCTACACATCTGTCACGCACCTAAAGATGTTTATTTAAAACCTCAGGCTAACACCAACCTTCTGTTTAGGTAAGCCAGGTAAAAAATTGTACACAGATGTTCTCCCTTGTGTTTATGTATGTTTGTTTGAAATGAAACAGCCAGAAAATGATTGTAGCAAACCTGTAGAAACCGCCGTGTGTCAAACACACTTTTGCTTTCGGAATCACTGAACTACTGCAAAGAAATTTCAGCTGTGTGATCTTATTTCCAGTCACCCGAATACGTCCACGGATTTTTCAGATCATCACTGTTGGCATTGTTGACACTATCTGGGAGGCTTCAAAAGAACTCCAAATTGTGAAGTGGGTCTTCGAGTGTCCTGATCTCACCCAGTCTTTTGGCAGACATTTATATGAAAGCTATAGTCTAGTTATACAGACGGCGGTGAATGTTATCCGGCAAGAATTCAGAACGCTACAGAATAGTTTGTTTGGTTACGTCTGCTCTGCGACTCCAAACGGCGAAAAACGTATTAATAAGCCCCATAACATCTACAGTGATTTTCAAAACAAATGCTGTACAGGGGAATCCGTAAGATAAATATCAGCAGCAGCGGACTAATACGAGCCTGGGGAACGCAGTTCAGCTTTGTGGCAGAAAGCAAGAACGATTTAGAAGAATTGCTTCAATTATCGTTAAAGAAAAGTAGCTAAATCACACAGATGCACCACATTAACATTCATAGCACCAAACGGGAATCGAGATTCCTATATAATGCACAGCATTCTATGGCATTTTGAAGTGTAGGTCCAGACAGTCGAGGGTTCATACAACAGGGCACGAGTAGGGTACAATGTAGCAACAACTGCGCCTTCTGTTTCCTTAGATTTTGCGAAACTGCACAGATGCACCACATCAACATTCATAGCACCAAATAGGAATCGAGATTCCTAAATATTGCACAGCATTCTGTGGCATTTTGAAGTGTAGGTCTAGACAGATGGGTTTCATACAACAGGACACTAGTAAGGTATACAAAGTAGCGACAACTGCGCCTTCTGTTTCCTTAGGTTTTGTGAAACCAAAACCCTTCTCCGATCAAACTAGAAAGATTTTTAGAAATGCAGAATACTCGCTGATTTTTATCCTACCATTATTCAGTTTGGCCAAGTTCATTCACTAATGACTTCTGATGTAACAAGGAGATGAAATTAAAGAAGAGTGGTGAATTAACAGAAAGGGATGCAGCTTTCGTTTGTATCAAAATGTGCGGTGTGGTGAAGTAATACGTCTCCGCGTAAACTTCTGTCCATGCGCAAGTTAGCTGTTTATCCATACCGGATTCCAACAATGGAACTATCGCTTACAACAAATAGAATTCGTCCAGTAGGTTTTTTTATAGACTACCGCGCTACCAAACTGTGACAGCCGGAATAACCAACAAAAACAAGCCTCTTCGTAAAGAGAGGCAATATTCTCCGTCCAGATTCAGTTAGTTATGGCTAATTTATCCCACCTGTGTAGGAACCGCTTGTGGCTAAACCAACATACTTTCTGGAAATGCAGAGCGGTCACTTGGATTAGCCCTTTCATCATTGTAAAATGGTCAGATTGAATCACAAATGAGTTTTAATGCGCAGCCCTTAGGGTTTTGGGAAGCGTCAAACTAACTAGGCGGAGTAGAGCGCTCGTCCGCTCTTAAACATGTGTGGGATATACGTATGCATGGTGAACTATAGTGAAATGGGGTAACTGTGATGCTCAGAATAACATCGAATGTATACCTGCAACACCCTTTCATTTTCATACGTGAATGATTCTCCGAAACGAAACAAATGTACCCGCTGTACGACAAATTTGAGCACAAAGCTGTATCCCGCCATTTCGACCCTAATAATGATTTGCCACTGCGAGGAGTGGGTAGTAAGGCACTCTATTCCAAAAGTAATTTTCTAAATGATTTTTTTAGTATGGTACGTTGGGCTTTTGACTTAAAAGGATGAAAATTGGGTCAAAATGAACTTCTTTTAATTTCCTTAGGTTAGCAAGCCATCTAAGAGTCTACTACTTGGCATGTACTTAGTACGTGTTGTCAAATGAAATTGAGCCCGTCTCATTTAATAGGCGATAAATATGAAACCAACATGTTGGTCCGGGAGTTACACCTATAATTGTTGAATGGCAAAATTTTTGTTATCATGTTCTAATTTAGTAAAATGCACAAAGGTAAGTGGCTGATAGAGTTCAGCATTCGGGTTCCTCAAAGCTGTGGCTAAACGATAAAAATTTGTTCATAGCTAATGCTTTTGAATTACAACATAGTTCATATCCCCATTACCTGACCTACTGACTGGAGCTCAAGTTCCGCTTTCCGTTTGTACCTTAGGCAATATATGTGAGTAAACTATTCAGTTTTCGTCATATAACAGACTCAAGTCTTTTGTAAAATTCACTGTGTTAGCGGCCACCACGAAAGGAATTCTCAATCTAAAATCAAAATAATGTTTGGTATCATTTGAATAATTACTACTATTTATTGATGCCAGAATAATTGCTCATCACACTGTTAGATTATAGGTGTAATTTAGGGTGCGGACTTTTCAAGTTTCATATACAGTAGTATTCAAACCACTAAGCAACTGGAATACACGTGTCGCGTTTCGTGGGGGATGTGTGACCGAACAGTATATACGTGCCGCACTCCTGCATCTAAAAAGATGTCCGGACTGTAGTTCCTCCAAGAATAGCAAACAAACTTTTTTCAAGGGCAAACTACAAACAGATGAATTCCATAGACGAGGGGAAAAATTGATTTTGAAAAATAACCCATTCAAAAACAACCAATTTTACAGTGGTTTTAAACATTCACCTGGATAAGGCATGTTTTGTTGCATACCCGCCGTCGGTATTTGTGCTGTAACAAGGAAGCAGTGCAGCAGTATTTCACAAATATCTTCCTATTTAGAAGTTACAAGTACGGTCGAGATGCAGTCAAACGTATACACACAAAACGGACAGTAAACTACAGCCCATGTCAGAAATTTTCCAGAAATATATGTTTCGATGGCTTGAAGAGGAAACTCGACAGCAAATCTACATAAATAAGAGGCAGGAAAAAACGCTACTTTCTGTAGGCAGTAGGTGCTTTCTGCCCACAAGTGGCACTTTCAACTTACCTGCGTGAGAATCGACTTGTTGTACTCCTGTTGCTTGAGTTTGTGCTGAAAAGAGAATACAGTATTTAACAATTCAACATGTAGTTATGCTAGAAGCTTCGGACTTCCAGGCATCCACAGGGTGCTGATGCCAAAACGACAAGCCAAAATAGCGCAAACGGGGCTAAATATTGCTTTAGTATGAAGACTTGAAAGATTTGGCGGTGTGATTAATATAGCTATCAAGTTCATTCGGATAGAAATAGGTTCACGTTAGTTAGAGTCGATAATCCCAACTAGGTATTCACACATTATCAGTATCAGTGTGTTCAGTGAGTCCGCGGACCAAAGGCGACACCACTGAATCGCACACCAGAGTTTAGGAGTTCGAATCGTGTGGTGGTCAAAACGTTGAGTTCACTGCCGATTATGTTTCTCATCGATCAGCCAGAGTGGATTTGACGAGATGGAACAGGGAGCTTTCAACACGAACGTCTTCAAAGGAAAGCGCTGATAGCACCAAATATGCTCACTTGTTTTGCAGATAAGACTCACCTGTGTAAGGCATTGTTTCTGAGGCATGAGGTAGGACTGCAAGGAAGGTGATAGTTCTAACCTTGCAACAAATTCATAGAGAAAACTTTCATTCTGCCGGTAAAAATGATACGTATGGTAAAAAGCCTTTATATTATTTCCTACCACAATTCATGCGAATGCCTATCGAGTATTCATGATATGCTCACAAATGACGCGCTCTAAAAAAATAAAAACAAACTACCTGGCACAGGTGATTGCGAGATACCTCTGGACCCTGATTTTGTGACCCTGAGTGTGGTACTGCAAATGTGTTTACTTGATCACAACACTGAAACATATTACGGCAGTCCTTTTTAGTAGTGTCAGATGCTTATCGCAACCAGTGATCACTTGTATTTCGGTATATGTGAACCTCTGATAGTGACTCAGTGATAGGCGATGCAGTCACCGGTGAGTGTTGAGGACTTGTCACACCATGATTCAATTATTGGAGTAATTATAGATAGCTCCTGCCACAAAAAAGTTACACAAAATATTGGGTAAAATATTTTGCAAATACTGTCGGACTTTTTAGCTTCAACATTTTATTTCTCAAAGCTAAATAACCTTCTATAGAAGGCAACACAACGCCTGTGGGTCTTGCTCAAAAAATCATAAAAAAAGTTCTCTGTTTAACTTCCAAAATGCACCACGCTAACTTTAAACGTTTTTACTAAGAATTTGGTTGTGCTACCCACCTTTGAGACGGATGCAGGCGGAATTCTTGCTGTTCTTTACGGGCCGTTGGTGTTTAGGCAGTCAAGATCAAGCCTCTGTCTAATATTCACAAGCGAAAAGTGTATTCCACTATTCGAAAACGTGAACTATTTCTATTATATTCGTCTGGTGAGGTGCGCCAAATTTGCATCACATTTCTCTGACATTTGCATCCTGCAGGATATTTATCCTCCGAGTCAGAGTAAAGAGGGAGTCTTTGGGTGGGGTCCACTACACGGTGCGGCAACGTCAATTTATGGGTAAAATGGAAATGTCAGCAGTTGGTAAAATTTATCGCTCCCGCGTAGTCTTGTCAAATAGGACGAATGTATGACGAAATTCCGCGTTTTTCGATTAATTTTTCTTGTTCAAATGTGTAACGGAACTCAAGCGTTTCGGTGATTACGGGCCGTGAATCATCAAGATTTTGGCACATATAAGGGAGGTACCATCCGGATTATGTCGTGTATGCCTAATGGAGTGATAGGCAAAACTGCGATCTTTCCTGGGGTAGCAGCTGTCGACATGCCCCGTGAAAGATATGTTCTGCGTTTTCTTATACAAAATAGACTTGTTCACCCTCCCCGTGGTAGTGCCACCACATCGTAGAATAAGGCCTATAAGAACATTACTTGATCCGGAAAAATTGGTTTTGTTGTGAAGCGCCTACTATTTCTCCGAGGCTTTACCAATAGGTTTGTGCTGTTTCCCCACGCGGGGAAAGTTTCTCAGATCCAACCAGTGTGAAACAAAAAAATGTACGGCGTACTTTGGAGAGGGTTCGTACTTTCAACTTTATTGTTCCGTGTTTGATTACTGCGTTTGTTTAAATCCAATAAGCTTTGGCTCTTTTAATAGGGTCCAATAAACGCAAATTTAAACCCCCGATGTCCAGACGTGGTTTTAGGTCAGCGGGTAAAACAAATGAACCAACGACCGACAAAGAGTCGCAGAAAGTCAAAACCCGAAACGAACAGAGCTACGAATTTTATGAGCCTATTAACCTATTAGAATAATCAAGTAATCAGTGAATAAAAGGAACTACTCCGGAGCTCTTTTCAAACGTACCTGCAAATTGGATTGACTGGTGCGCGAACAAGGATTCAGGTTGTGCTAAAGTAAAAACAGAAACCTCATCACCATTGCCTGTTTGCGCATTTAACGAAAAATTACGGAACACTAGAAAAACGCTTTTTGCGGTTCACTGCTTGATAGTTCCCCCAGAAGGACACCTGAGTTATTGATTTCAAATTCGTAAAACAGTTTCGAGTGTACACATGATAATCTTGAAGAAGCTTGTGCTCAAAAGGATTCTGACGTAATTTTAGGTTCCACGAACACATATATCTAAGAAAACACATTTCCGAACACGCTTATTAGAGTCACAAGACATCCGCTACGCTACAAGAACAGGTGTGCACTAGAAGGGAAGTTTCAGGGAACCTATGATGATGAGGTAATGTGGTGCCAAACAATCGCTTGTGGAGATGATTTTCCAGTTAACGCACTAGCAAACACATTCGTGTTTATTAGTAATTATAGTAGAAAATATCATCCAGAAGCCTTTTAAACATAAATGGTTATCGACGCGCACAAGTTTCACATGAATCTGCTCATGCAAATCATAACTGACGATTAGGGTTGAAAATATAGGGGCTGAAAGATGGCGCAACGCGCCTGCTTGCGCGACATTAGAAGGTTGTGGATTCAAGAAGTTCGTTGATGTGCGGTCGAAATCAGTCTACACTTTTTCTTGTAAGCCATTTACGGCATTATATTAGTCCATTTTTCATGATCACACCTACGAGAATGATACCCACATAAATCGAATCCCCTTTAGGACGATCTTATTTACGCTTTGCCCGTGAGAGTTGCACCTCACTGTCTATTGCTTCTCGTTCTGATTCGCCTGCAAGGATTTTACCGTTGTCGGCAACAGATTTGAGCACGAGGAAGACAGCGAATACTGGTGTAACGGTGGATACTACTGATGAAGCATGCGAGTAGCATATCTTCTCGTAAATCCGCTTCGCGTCTCTTGAAAAGTGAGATCTCTTACGGAATTTGTGGAATCTCTTTGTAGAATTTGCCTGCGATTGAGTAACAGTCAATGGATATCCAGAAAAGTTCAGGAAAACGCATTCAAGGAGAAGATGTATATTTAATTTTGTAAACGAGATGCATATGAGAGTTTTGTTCCCCTGCTCAATAGTCTGTAACTGTTAAGTTGTTGTTCTCAAATGGACAACTCCGCAGCGAAGGACTTCCTCCTTTCACTGATAGGCCAAATTGAAACGAATAAGACCATCAAAGGTGGGCATCAGTGAATACTCATTTTTTTATTTTTTGACAGAACAAATTCGATTATTCTACAATTTTATTCAGAATTACCTGCGTACAGTGATCCCTGCTGCGTTCCGGAGGTATCAGGTTGTACTACAGTGCAAAAAGGAAGCGCAAAAGTATCTGCTAGGTTTTTGGTGAGATCAAATTAACAGTCGAAGAACAAAACTAGACATCCTCATCACTAGATTGCCAAACGGACAGCTACAAACAGAGTTTTACAGAACGGCGAAATATACGCACGTAGTCCTGAACTACCAAAACAACCAACATATTGTCACAAACAAAGCTGTATTCGGACACTTTTCAAGCGGGTCGAGAACAAGAGAATCCATGATCAAAGAGGAAAAACGCCTACACAAATTGTTCCAGAGAAATGGATACGCGATGATTTTCATCTGGAGATTATTCAGGAAGCCAAATATGAACGATGCAACAGCACAAAATAGAAGCAAACAAGTCGCACTCTCATAAATGAAGAACACCGCAGAAATGACGGCAAGGCTCTTACGACAACACAATACGACGTTACTTTACTGAAAAAGCTATCAACAAACATATCGCAAATGATCCCATTTACCAACAATTAGGAGCAAGAAAAGGCCTGAACCACAAAGATCTGAGCTCCAAAGTTAACCAAAAGATTAACTCGTTAAAGAAGCAGAAAAGCCTAATTAAAACGGACACATCGATTTGATTGTAGGATGCGTCTACCCAATAGAGCAAAGTAAAGAATGAACCAGTGAAAACTGAGACATAACCCGTTACGATGGAGAAAATAGGGCGGTGCAAATAACCAATCAAGCTCGAGAAGGTCAGACCACAACGCAATGCAAATTAGGGCTAGAGAAGAAGATACAAAAAAGAGAATAGATTCGGACTAGAATAGAAATAGAAATAGAATGAGAAAACAAATAAATGACAAAAAGTACAATAATAATCGCAGTTTGGAAGCCCCACAAACATTCACGCTTACAAACTAGTGAATACCCACATGGCAAACCGGAAAACCCGGCATCAGCATTCAGCATTCGGCATACTTTGACTCCGTATAAATTATTGGAAGCAAACAACTCACAGAAAATATGCCTGTCACACTTTTTATCATCTCTGCAAGTTAGTAAATAGTAACCAGCTTTGCTTCACGTCGTAGAATTTAATCCACCTTACCAAAACGAGGATACCAGAAGTAAAATCCATCTGCTTATATCTTACATTCAAATTTAGCAAAAATCCGATATACAAGCAACTACATCCGATAGTGTCCGCTGTATCCAGACATGTATATCTTAATCTACGTTATTTCGACCATAATGTTTTTAACAGCAGCATACAGAGCATACATGCGACAACGTCTCACGTTTGGTTCCGCCAATTTAATCCAACAAAATGACGTGATGCTCAGAGTGCCGAAAGTTTTCATTTGCCCCAAACGTTCTCACATTTTACAACGTAAGAAAAATGTCGCCCCTGACACTCCATCAAGGTAATTCAGAGAAAAGACAATTTTACCTTCGTTGAAACTCACCTGAATATGAAGTTCCTGGTTGCACTTGAGGTTGCGCTAAGAAAGAAAATAAATTATTTACTTTTTTGAACCTAGATGGGTTGGCGGTGAAAATGTTTCACCAAATGGTCGGAAGCAACCATTTAACTGTTGCCAAAAAATTCTGTTTATCAACAAACACATTCAAAACATCCCATTGAATTTGTACTGGTTTTAATTACTGCTCCAAAATTGGTCGTCTTGACATAAAGACGGTCAGATTCCCATAGTTTCCGCTCCAAGTAGGACGATTTTTCAATCCACAAAAAACATTCTACTACCCAAGTCTTTTACATGCCGGTTATATTTTACACCCAAGTATATGGGAGACCCAACTCACAAGAAATCGAATGTTTGAGCGCCTCTTTAGTTTGACAGGCTGTTGCCCAAAGTTAATAGCTTTTAATGGACTTCCAGATTGAGCAGCTCTATAAATGTTCCCTACACTGTGGTAAAGGACTAAATCACCTGCGTTACCCCCGGTCATGGATGCTGCCGGCTGAACGCTGAACCGGTCTTCTTTTCGAATTTGTAGGTCAAGTTGTTAATCAAGACGTTTCGCTCGTCGTCGAAGCCAATAGCAAGTGGCCGGAAATTTAAACCCGATAATAAAGTCCTAGGATGTTCGATCTAACGCACATTCTGATCATAATAATATTTTACCAAAAAAATACTGCTTTCCTTGCGCAACTTTTGAAGGGTTCCCGCAGAATTATCCCAGTTAGACGACTCGTTGAAACAACTCGACTTTGTCCAGTGGACTGAAAGACTTCGGCGTTATTGGAGCGAGAAGCCCTGAAAGTCGGGCTAATAGGGACAGGTTATTCACGGAAGCGTTGTCCAACACCAATCAAGTTATTGGAGGGTGAAGACTTTCGCCTGTTAGAACATGTTGATTCAGGTGCACATGTGCGAACCTAAAAGCAAGTGCCTCCCCTCTGCGGTAAGATTGATTGTTTAACTAGGGAATAGGGACCGTTGACAGTGAACTACTGTAAATACAATCACCACAGCCTGCCATCTTCCTAGGCATCAAGGTCTTTCGTCTACAATTGATTATGCTACAGTCAAATTATCTCACCCGCGTAGGAACTTCCCTGTGCTGGCTGCGACTGAACCGGCATGAGTTCTGGAAGAGCAAAAGAGTTGCGAGAATTAGCCCCTCCCATTATTAAAAGATCGGTCGAAACTGAATGACCGAGGAGTTTTGACGCATAACCTATGGAGTAGTTGAGACGGGTAAACTAATCGGACTGCGTCGAGGTTCAATCTGTTCCTTAATGTGCGTTATGTCAAATTCAATAACCTTCAAGTGGCCTATGGTCCCCGGAACAATAGCTGAAATAAACACTTAGCTAGTGATCAGTTTTCTGAGGCTGGGGCACTGGTGATGTCCTGAAATACGAGAGAGCGGCAGGTGCGCGCTTGTTCTGAAAGGCCTCACAGTGACGAATAACCTTACTGGAATTAGAGTACACTAATACAAAAGATGAAGGAAATCAGTAATGCTTAAAGCATCCTGATGACGCTGAATTCATTGTGTCCTCATAGCAGAATTAGTTCAGAAAACTGGCGCCTGATGCCATCACTCCAACTGGAGGTTCTACAGAAAACATTTGTAGTTAAGGCTACCATTCGCTATAAAAATATCTGTAATCAACTTGAGAATGGAGCAAAATAAACCCAAAATAATGTCATCTGTGGCTTTCCAAAACGAGAAAGTGCATGTCCGAAAGCGTTACCAGAGTTGCGAACGGGTCGCGGCAAAACCTAAACTAGTGTTGGTAGACGTGCAAGGAAACACACAACTTTGATCATTCTTTGTGTATATAAATACGTCGATTCAACGAATTATTACTTTCAGCTACTGCATGAATTCCCTGCTTTGATAGGCCACGGAATTAATTGAGGTTCGAAAATCCTCATGATTTAGCATACATCGTCTCCAAACACCGGAGGAAACCTTAATAATTTTGTCTGATATCCAAAAAACAACGAAACCGTAGGCCGAGTTACCGTGAAGCCAGAAAATCCAAATAATCTGGATATACAATGGAATGTGTTGTTCCATGAAGCTCTGCAAATCCGTTACCCACGTGCTTGCGCCGAAACACTGACCAGACACCCGCTGACTAAACTATTCAATTGTAATCATTTCCTGGTATTTCGGTTCAAACGCAAATATAGACTATTTAAAAACAGCAAAATCAACCGATTTGACAAGGAACACCTAAATGTAAAATGCGTCCATATGACCAATAAACGAACCATATGTTTCCCAAAAGAGGACCCTCTCGAGAGGGATCTTTACATCAAAGGACAGAAATTAAAGTTGTTTGACACACTTTCCAAAGTTTAACTTACCACACCATTTCGAAATCCATCAGTCTCTCGAACATCCACGGTATCGATGAAATCAAATGGAATTGCTGCAATCAAATCGAGGAAGAACCAGCCGCGAAGGTAATGGATTGCGATCTCCCTAATTTGATAAACTACCTGTCCACTTTTACTCACATATGTTGTAGCGAAATTGAGCAAGATGTCTGAAAATTGCAATGAGAATATCCAAACAAATCAACCGTCTTCTGAGATGCACCCATCAATGTCATGAGTAAAGTAATAATGGAAAGTTTTGGCACGAATCATCTGATGGCTTGGGACCATGATGTGTGGGCTGGTGGACAGGTTCTCCTTAAAAGCCATCAAAAGCACAAGGTACACAGGATTTAAGTGTCAGTCCGAAAAAAATACTTTTGGAGGACAAGTGTCAATACTGCTGACTCGTGTTGGTGAAAAATCTACTCCACTTTTTTCTCCATATCTGCCATTCCCACGCAATGCCGAATGTGACAGGCGAGAACGGAAAATTCTTCAAAACAGGAGCAGTAGGAGGGCAAGTTCCATGGAGGAAAACGCGTCTTTATGCTGATGGCAATAAATGTGCGGAATTGTTTTACACGTGGAACTTACACGGGTAAGGCATGCTTTGTGGTGCATGAGGTGGACCTGAGAAAGGTGTGAGAAAGTCTCGGTAGAGAAAATCATTCTGTACTTTAACCTGGTTTCCAGTATTGCGAACAAAATTAAAAACACTTCTAATCCTATTTTGTCATACGAGTAACGACCTATGGCAGTGGTTGAATAAGAACAACACAATGTGCAACCTCGCCAACATGGCACCGCAACGATGCTTGACCTTAAGCTTCTAAAGACGGTCGGTCCAAAAGGGGTTACACTCTCGATTGCGCATCATTTACGGGGTGAATCAGTTTACATCAATTTAACATCCAAGGTGAATTTTGCCCCGTCCATTCAAAATCTCCATCTAGAGGGATCTCATGTTGATTTTCATATAATTGATGGTATTGTCCCCAATGATCACACTTAGAAATTTAGTGTTTCAACGTTCGCCCATCTAGATTGAAACAGTAACAACTGGATTCTGAAAGGACTTTGAACTATCAACATTAGATGTTCGCCTAAAGCAAGCACCAATTGGGCTCAAGTAGAACGTGAGACGTAGGAGGATATCAAGTTTTGAAGCATCAGATAAAAACCGTTCGACTTATGAAAAAAGCAAATTAGGTTACTCAATGCTTTCAGACTTACCCGGGTATTGACTTCTCTGCTGCATTCCCGGGGATTCAGATCGTGCTAAATCGAAGACAAAAATTGCTTTAACATTTCCCGTTTGTGCATCTGTCCGGAGATATTACCACAGTGGAGTTAAGAGCTCTGTGATTCATTCCTTGATATTTCGTCATGCCAAACAACTACCAGAACAATCAAAATTGTACAAAATTTATTCAAACCCGATGAACGAATTCTCCACACCAACTGAGACGCGCTCGATATATTCACTTTGATTAGGCAAGCAGTACCGGCTTCAAATTTGTCCATTCATTTGCTGAATATGTTTAGTGTTGTCGCATCTGAACTCCCTTTGGATGTCTATCAAGTCTGTAGCTTTCCGTTTGCTAGCATCGAAAATCACCCTTCTAGGTCAGTCGAATATATACCCAACTTGTGTGTGCTCACGGCAATTTTGCACAAAATGGACTGGGAGTCAGTGTGACTGGTTGCTACATTGACATCGTTGCTTGGGTGACATCCGTGTCTCGTCTCCAGAAGCCGCGGTCGTTTCAAGTTTTCATCAATGCCCCCTGTGTTATAATTTTGCTGAAAATGTCTGCTTCAGAAGCATACAATGCCAGTATACCAACCGGATGTAAAAGAAGCCGTTATACTAACTAAATAGTGCGGTAGAATAGAAACCAGCAAACAAAATTTATTTGGACTAATTGTTTGAATGAAAACGCACGAGAGAACAGATACTTGAAATCGCAAAGCAATCGAGTTTTGTATCCCCTACTTGAAAATCTTAAGACATCTCAGGCAAACCTACATAAACCGTTCAAGAAAGCACCTTGTTTCCGCAATACATATGTGATGCTGCATCTGACCGCATTAAGGGAACCTTCTGACTGGTCATCCCGAATACGCCCTCAGCCATTAAGCTGAAGGACTGCATGCAGCCGCCTCCCGTGTAGGAGTATAAGCTGAACAATGGTGCGACCCAGCCAATACAATCCCACAAATGTGTAAATAGCCAGTAGGATCAATTCAAATATCTTTACCATATCAATACCAACGTACCTGCGTACGCACCAGCTTGTTGAACTCCCGTTCCCTGAGATTGCCCTAAAAATGGAAATGATAGATTGTCACTTTATTCAAAATAACCCGCACGCCTTCTTCCCGTAATATGTGATGTTCTTAGGTATTCTTAATTTTGTCTCAGTTTTGGTGTAGAATAAGAGCAATGACACATGCACTCACCTCTAATTAGTGCATATAATCCAACCGAGATGCGAGACCAGTTGAATGCTGAGAAGTCTCAAAATACTCACGTTGTGAAATGTTATATCCCGCTTCGGACTACTGACGTTTCTGGCGTAGTACGTGATCTGGACCGTGGATTCTTGGTTTTACTATGCGATTTTCGATTATCATGACGTCAGCAATATTTATCCGCCTGTATGCCAGCCCGGGTTGTCACCTCTTGATTACTTAGTACGATCGACATTCCTACGTTAACCTGTGATAAAATACACATCCTGTTTATGCAATCAAACGTTTAGCAGGCCCATTCCAGATGGTCACTAATGTGAAGGAAATTTCCGGAAACATTTTCAGCCAGCCAAGATCCTTGCCTCATAATGACCCGCAGGATGAACGTTGTCCAGTTTCGGCGAATTCTAAATCTGGATGATGTAATGTTCACCTTCGTATAATTACTGATATTTCCTGTAATAATCGGACTTACTAGGTTAGTCGTGTGTTGCTCACTTCTCCTTATTTTGTGTTACCAAGATGACTTCCAGAATATCCTATGGGTAAGTTGTGATTCTAACACATCGAAGACATGAAGTATATATACCTCAAAATTGAAGCAGTGGAAATCATCAAGTTTTTGACTAGCAGATAAAACTATTGTTCACTTTGTAATTTTCGTCTAATATTTAGTTCTGGGAGTGAGGCTAATTCACGCTGAAATGCCGACAAAAACTGCACCGTTGTTTATTTATTATTGGGTTTGAGGAACCTTAGAGTTTTGCAAAATGGACGCAAATGATGATTCCCTAAAGGGATGAAACATTTGCGCGAGCTTGACTTGCATCCCTAGTCAAACTATTTCCTATTATACCACTGAGTGTATGTCAATGTTTGCATTGATGTACAGTTTAATACACACGGATTCCAGAAACACAGTAATCAACCGATTGTACGATGGTGTTGTTCACTCACCCGGATATGAACCGTCCTGTTGCGTAGCCGAGAAGGGCATTTGTGCTGAAACGAGAATGGAATGTTATCTTCATTCGCAAATGTTATCCAAGTCGAAACGGGTCAAAACAATAGAGATCGGAACAAGAGTACAAGAAACCGATCACCAGTAAAATGCATTCTGTGTCAGAAATCACGTTAAGACATTGATGGCTTAAGGAAATGCCGTAGGGTGGCACCCTACGGTCAAATACGTAAACGCTAGGCACGAATTTTCACTCCATCTCTAAAAGATACTTTTAAATTACGTGCATAGGCGCTCCCTTGCTGCGCACCTGGTGCTTGAGCTTGTACTGAAATTACGAAACAATATTTAGTGATGCCATCTGCAATTATACTGAAAGCTTTGAACTACAGATTGCCCAAATGATCTTCAGTGGAACGAAAATAGCCCGAATAAAAGTGACAGAAAGTCATAAACTGGGATCCTACTGTTCTTCAAATTGTCGAAGTGCAATATAAAGGTTCACTGGACCCGGATCCTTAATATATTTGGCTGGATAGGTCTAGTCAATCATTCTTGACGACCACAATTGTGCTTTAAGTGTGATTTCGGTCGGCATGTGTCGGTAGGCTAGTAAAAACACCCTTGATAGTTTTATGGCGTGGCCTGGAATTCATGTCCAAACTTTTGAAAAGATATTCATTGCCTAACCAGCACAAATATGACGAGACAACGGAAAGCATTTAAGACAGGACCAATTTGGCTACGTTGTCCTGGAGGGAAAACACCTTTAAGATGATAATGACAAACATACCTAAAATTTTCATAGGTGAAACTTACGTGGGTAGGGCATGGATTGTGGGGCGTCGGGTGGAACTTGAAGGAATGGGAACATTTTGTCAAGGAAACGATTTTCTAAACAATATCGCTCCGTTTTGTTATTTTTTACATAGCATTCTGAGTACAACACAAATACTGCTTAGTGTTTTTTCTTCCTCTTCCCATAATGACGCTGAGGTGCAACTCGCCCAATCCCTGTGAATGCTAATTCAAAATGATTATGTTCACCTCCGTATAACTAATTACAAGGCTCTAGCAATCGGACTTAACTAGTTGGTATTCAACTATTCATTTATCTTGAGCCACAGACAACAACTAGGTTGTCATCGTGAAATGTAGCTCTGACTCGGACACCAATCGGGTGCCCGCCAAACGTACGACGGATGCGCATATCAAGATACAGGGTGATAGGTCGAAAATTGCTTGCGTTTGAAAACAACAAATTCGATTAGTACACTCTCTCAGACCTACCTGGGTATAGATTTCCCTGCTGCATTCCCGAAGAATCAGCTTGTGCTATTGTAAAAATAAAACCGCTATAACCTTCCCTGTTGGTGCATTCAAACAGAGATATCCACACTGTGGAATGCGCGCTGTTTCATTGCTTATTCTTTCGTCGTGCCAGATAACTTCAAAAATTGCAGGACTGACGAAGGAAATTTCTGTCGAAGTGACTGCTGGGAATAGGCGAACCGTATTACCTCCAGGATTATTCGCATACTTCTTTAATACGTCTTTTGGTGGGGCATTTGGAAACCTTTTGGATGAGTTCTGCAACAACTTTATTCAAGCGACCATGCCTGTAGGTTTCATTTTTCGCCATCAAACTACATTTATGAAGGTCATTGGTGTGTTTGCCCGTTTTGCCTGGTCGCATACCTAATTTGTAAACACGTGATGAGGAGTGATTACGATCAAACGAGACATCTGCCTCAGTGGCATATGTTTCTCGTCTCCAGAAAGCACAGATATTTGATCAATGCTTTGATCAAAGCTCCCGTATTATCACTTTGTTGATGACATTTGGTTCATCGGTCTACGGCCCTAATGTTCCCGACAAACGTGAGAATAAAACAAGTGAATAAGATAAAACCAAGCATGACTAGTTGTTTGTTTGAGTATTTGCCGCCCACAGAAATATATCGGGGACATTTACCTAGACGTATCAGTTCACCACCCCACAGAAGTCAGTGTTTAGGCGGAAATACATGGAAGAGGCGACATTGGGAACCATCCAAGAATAGAGGTTTAAGTTCCAAACTTAGACAGCTATCGCTTATTCATGCAAATATATAAGGGGCATACAAGAAACTGCCATGCTTTCCTCTTATTTATGTATTGCTGCAACTAGCCCTAAATAGGAAAAGCCTTGGATGGTCAGCACCAAATAGCCTTCAGCCAGTAAGCTGGAAAATTTCAAGCAGCCTGATTTTTTCCTTCCGAGGGATATTCAGTCAAACATGTCGCTCAGGTTAGGGTGAAAGCAACCGCTGTTACGTCCATTCACCTGGTGCTTTCTCTCTTCAAGGTGTCTGCATGAATTACTTCAGAATGACTTCTTTGGTTCAGCAAAAATTTCTTCGGAGGAGCAGAAATGTTCAAAGGTTCGGGAAAATCCCTATGTCACTAGCATGATCGTGGGAGTAAATCATCAAACCGATATAGCCTAGTGGAAATAGTACGGGGCATGACCAGCCCTACAGAACTGCACGCCTAGGAACATGTAGGCCTTCAAATGTGGGAATGACCACCACAGTGACTTCGCATCACATGACATTTGTTCGATGTCAGATTTAGAGACTACGTACCTGCATAAGAACTTCCTTGTTGGACATTTGATCCATGAACTGAAAATAAAAATGGAAGTTGATGACATTATTCCAAATGACCTCCATGCAGAGCTCTTGTACTTTTAAGATGTTTGCAGCCATATGTATTCTTGTCTGAGTCTTACTCGGGGACAACTGTGACAAATCGGTTTCAACCGAGTGACGTAATCATATCGGAATAATAGCCTGTGCGACATACGGGGTCCAGAAGCTGTCAACTTTTATTCTGAAAACTGACAACACCGTCATGCGCACGACAAGGAAACAGTAAAAAATCCGACATTGAGTTCTCACAGTCGTAAACCTAACTGTGTAGGAACCCCCTGGTGGTCCAATTGGCCCTTGAGGTTGTGCTGCAAGACGTTAGAATAAAGATAATAATGAGTGCAGTTTCGTAGTCCCGCCAACATCTTGCTCACAAACTAGTGAAAATCCACTTGACCAACTAGAAAGCCCTGACGTCAGTATTCAACTTTTGGTATACTTTGACTCCGTATAAATTAGTGGAAGCAAAATCCCACAGAAAAAATAACTTTCAAAATTGTCATCAATTCCGCGAGTTACTGAAGACTAACCAACCGTGATGCACATCGTAGAATTTACCCTCATCTTAGCAAAAAGAAGATAAGAAAAGTAAAATCCACCTGCTTACATCTTACATTCAAATATACATTCAAATATATACAAGCAATCGTGCGCTCCAGTGTCATCTGTATTTAGGCATGTATATCTTGACCTAAGTTATTTCCACCATAATTTTTACAACAGCAGAATACAGGACACTATCTAGCGTTTCGATAACCCCAGTTTTTGAATGCTCTTAGATGCTTATGTTCCCAGAATGTGAAAGTCCAAGTACTGTGAATACGACAGCTTCTCAGATATGCTTCCGCCAATTTAGTCTAACAAAATGACGTAAGGGTCGGAGTACCGAACGTTTTCGCTTGCCCCAAATGTTCTCAATGTCACCTTAACTTTCTCACATTTTACATCCTAAGCAAAATGTCGCCCCTGACTTTCCATCAAGGTACTTCAGAGAAAAGACAATTTTACCTTCGTTGAAACTCACCTGAATATGAAGTTCCTGGTTGCACTTGAGGTTGCGCTAAGAAAGAAAATAAATGATTTGCTTTTGTGCACCTAGATGGGTTGGCGGAGAAAATGTTTCACCAAGTGGGGGTGGCAACGAGTGGTCGGAGGCAACCGTTTAACAGTTGCTAAAAAATCCCCTCTATCAACGAATACGTGCAAAATATCCCGTTGCATTTGTACTGGCTTGAATTGCTGCTTGAAAATTGGTCGCCTTGACATAAAGACGGTCAGATTCCCATAGTTTCCGCTCCAAGTAGGACGAATTTTCAATTCATAAAAAACATTTTAATACCCAAGTCTTTTGCATGACAATCATATTTTACATCCAAATACATCGAAGACTCAACTCTCAGGAAACCGAATGTATGATCGCCCTTTTATTTTGATGGTTGTATTTTAACCTAAGTTATCTCTATCGTAGCCCTTTTTTCCAACAGCAGCAAACAAGCACCATTGTACTTTCAGATAATGCTATGTTTCAGAGTCCAACTTTTGCATTTGTCACCTAAAGATAAAATTCCAAATCCAGTAATTTTTTTGCTGATTTTGCCCAATTATATGAGTTGATGGCATGGGAAATGCGTTTCACCTGCTCTACAGATGTTCATCCTAAACTTTACCTTCCGTGATTTTGCTTCATTTGGACCACCAACGTGCAAAACACTTCTTACTAAAAGCTCCCTTGTGAGAGGCATTGCCCTTATGGCCTTTACGGGTAACCAATACAAAGAAAAACGGAGTCATTCTGAAGAGAAATCATCACACAGACTTCTGCTTGTCGAATCAACTGACTGCAACAGGAACTTTTAAATGACCAACGGAATCGGAACCAGAGACGCGAAGGTGCTCAGTGCAAATTCACTTCCCTAGTGCTGTGATTAGTGCTCTCTATTTGCTACTTAAAGTGGGGTTTCCCCACTGACGCTTCCAAAGTAGCTGTTTTATGGCGCCCACACCGGTTTACAATTTGTGGCTAAACGGTGATTCTTCTGAGAATGTTTTACACAGTAGTGCGAATGTTGAGGAAGTGCATGTAATCTCGAACCCGCGACAACCCAGGTAATAGTCATATCACTCACGTTTTCGGCTACAAGTTTCTGATCAACAGTGTGATTAGTTAACACCCAGACAAGATAAACCGTCAAGAATCATTTATGATGCAGATGATTGACTCTATGTCCTATCTAAATGTGAGCTGATCACACTGTCAACTAGCCGCTCAGAGTTGGGCGGTTAATTGTTCAAGCTACTAATCGAAGTTTGCGGGTTAGAGACTTCCTGGGGTTTCGTGAGAAGCGCTCTGCTGAGGGGCCGCAATAGCGATAAAGTAGCTGCGCAGAGCGTTCCATATTTTCAGTATTGTTTGGTTTGTTCTACAAGAGTGAAAATCCCATTAACAATCCGCAAATCCCCGCCTGCTGCCAGAAATATTGTAAAATAATACTTTTGTTTGCTTCAAATAAACCGAGACTTATGATCCAAGTGTTATGCGTCAGCCAGTTGCTGAATTCACAGCGAAAACCAGGACCGTTTATGAATAAAAGCAACGTCAAGCTTTTAGTGAAATTGAATTTCGGTCATCCGCCCTAACGGGTTGCCTCATTCGACTGACTTAATTCAGGTCAATGGTTCGCCCACATGCGGCACAGATAAAGGGGTGTGGTAACGAACATTCAACTAATCAATTGCTCCAAACAATCGGTAAATGAACAATAGTTGGCGCTTTTCCGGAGTAAATCAACGGTGCGCTTTAACAACCATGAGAGTACCCAGTCCCCGGGTTCGCTTCTACAGTTATCGCCACGTATCCTACTTCAAACAGGACACCCATGTTGGCTACACGGTGACCATACATCTGATCGTCCCCATTTCTGACGCCTTTCCATTTTCATTCAACGTACATTTATATAGTTAAAAACTTCCTTGTAATATTGTATGAGACAACCGATTTTGCACCAGTGGAGAAAAACTTTTTTCATTTATGAATAAAACAGAACGCGCCATAATGTGTCCCGTTTCGTTGATATTTTCCAGAATATTGGTAGCGAATTCCTTACACGTTCCTCTTTAAATGCTGGAACACCTCTTAAAATTGTTGGTGTTGTGGACAGATCTTGGAAGATTTTATCCTAATTTGGAATCAGTGTCTGCCGTGTGGTTATGAAGCGAAGCCAAGCTGATCCATTTTTATTGGGATTCTGGCCATATGTTTGAATACTCATTCATTCGGTAGGTACCCAGTGTTTATATATATATATATATATATCTTGTTATTAATTCATAGGAAGAATGCAATTCATCAGATTTGTTAAACTTCGAATGGGGGACTGATAAACTGTCTTGCAGTTTAGCAGGTGTGGTAAGGTAAAGTGCATTCAATGCACAAAGAAAAAGATGCTCATAATCTGTCAAAGCGCAAGCTCATTTTCTGGAATTTCTGATAGAACCGAAATATAAAACACTGAACAAAAAAAGGCAACCAAATTGACGGCAATAATTTGGATTCACCTGTGTATGAAGTATCTTGTTGCATACCCGATGATGGCATTTGTGCTGTAGCGAGAACAAAATGCTACCTTTATTCGCAAATATCATTTAAGTCGCTACTGGGCATCACCATCCACAGAGAGACGAATGCACAAGTCCTAGAGCACCATGAGAAAACCATTTGTGTCGGGTTTACTCAGTGGCCTAAAAAAGTGTCGGGATGACACTAAGATGCGAAACTTCACAAATGAGGGAAAAGTAGACCACTTCACTTTGTAAACAGGAGTTTACACTCTGTCTCTGACTGCTACGTTTGACTTACTGGCATAAGCACCCCGTTTCTGCACATGTGCATTGTTAGTTTGTGCTGCGATCAGAATACGACCCCCGACAATTCAACTGGTAGATGCACTAGGAGATTTGGAATCCCATTCATCACTAACGAGAAAAAGATTAGGCCAGATAAACGCAAAAATGTCACACACATCGTCGTTTCACCATTCACGTCAGTCGGTGTTCAAAATCACAGTCGTGTATCCACAAATTTTCAGTGTGACTGTGTTCATTATGTTTTGGAGGACAAGTGTCAATACTGCTGACTCGTGATGGTGAAAAATCTACTCCACTTTTTGTCGATATCTGCCATTCCCACGCAATGCCGAATGTGACAGGCGAGAACGGAAAATTCTTCAAAACAGGAGCAGTAGGAGGGCAAGTTCCATGGAGGAAAACGCGTCTTTATGCTGATGGCAATAAACATGCGGAATTGTTTTACACGTGGAACTTACACGGGTAAGGCATGCTTTGTGGTGCATGAGGTGGACCTGAGAAAGGTGTGAGAAAGTCTCGGTAGAGAAAATCATTCTGTACTTCAACCTGGTTTCCAGTATTGCGAACAAAATTAAAAACACTTCTAATCCTATTTTGTCATACGAGTAACGACCTATGGCAGTGGTTGAATAAGAACAACACAATGTGCAACCTCGCCAACATGGCACCGCAACGATGCTTGACCTTAAGCTTCTAAAGACGGTCGGTCCAAAAGGGGTTACACTCTCGATTGCGCATCATTTACGGGGTGAATCAGTTTACATCAATTTAACATCCAAGGTGAATTTTGCCCCGTCCATTCAAAATCTCCATCTAGAGGGATCTCATGTTGATTTTCATATAATTGATGGTATTGTCCCCAATGATCACACTTAGAAATTTAGTGTTTCAACGTTCGCCCATCTAGATTGAAACAGTAACAACTGGATTCTGAAAGGACTTTGAACTATCAACATTAGATGTTCGCCTAAAGCAAGCACCAATTGGGCTCAAGTAGAACGTGAGACGTAGGAGGATATCAAGTTTTGAAGCATCAGATAAAAACCGTTCGACTTATGAAAAAAGCAAATTAGGTTACTCAATGCTTTCAGACTTACCCGGGTATTGACTTCTCTGCTGCATTCCCGGGGATTCAGATCGTGCTAAATCGAAGACAAAAATTGCTTTAACATTTCCCGTTTGTGCATCTGTCCGGAGATATTACCACAGTGGAGTTAAGAGCTCTGTGATTCATTCCTTGATATTTCGTCATGCCAAACAACTACCAGAACAATCAAAATTGTACAAAATTTATTCAAACCCGATGAACGAATTCTCCACACCAACTGAGACGCGCTCGATATATTCACTTTGATTAGGCAAGCGGTACCGGCTTCAAATTTGTCCATTCATTTGCTGAATATGTTTAGTGTTGTCGCATCTGAACTCCCTTTGGATGTCTATCAAGTCTGTAGCTTTCCGTTTGCTAGCATCGAAAATCACCCTTCTAGGTCAGTCGAATATATACCCAACTTGTGTGTGCTCACGGCAATTTTGCACAAAATGGACTGGGAGTCAGTGTGACTGGTTGCTACATTGACATCGTTGCTTGGGTGACATCCGTGTCTCGTCTCCAGAAGCCGCGGTCGGTTCAAGTTTTAGTCAGTACTTGAAATCGCTAACAAATCGAGATATGTATCCCATACTTGAAAATCTTGACGAGCAAATTTTGAACTCACCTGTGTATGAAGTATCTTGTTGCATACCCGATGATGGCATTTGTGCTGTAGCGAGAACAAAATGCTACCTTTATTCGCAAATATCATTTAAGTCGCTACTGGGCATCACCATCCACAGAGAGACGAATGCACAAGTCCTAGAGCACCATCAGAAAACCATTTGTGTCGGGTTTACTCAGTGGCCTAAAAAAGTGTCGGGATGACACTAAGATGCGAAACTTCACAAATGAGGGAAAAGTAGACCACTTCACTTTGTAAACAGGAGTTTACACTCTGTCTCTGACTGCTACGTTTGACTTACTGGCATAAGCACCCCGTTTCTGCACATGTGGATTGTTAGTTTGTGCTGCGATCAGAATATGACTCCCGACAATTCAACTGGTAGATACACTAGGAGCTTTGGAATCCCATTCATTACTAACGAGAAAAAGATTAGGCCAGATAAACGCAAAAATGTCACACACATCGTCGTTTCACCATTCACATCAGTCGGAGTTCAAAATCACAGCCATGTATTCAAAAATTTTCAGTGATTGTGTTCATTATGTTTCGGAGGACAAGTGTCAATACTGCTGACTCGTGTTGGTGAAAAATCTACTCCACTTTTTTCTCCATATCTGCCATTCCCACGCAATGCCGAATGTGACAGGCGAGAACGGAAAATTCTTCAAAACAGGAGCAGTAGGAGGGCAAGTTCCATGGAGGAAAACGCGTCTTTATGCTGATGGCAATAAACATGCGGAATTGTTTTACACGTGGAACTTACACGGGTAAGGCATGCTTTGTGGTGCATGAGGTGGACCTGAGAAAGGTGTGAGAAAGTCTCGGTAGAGAAAATCATTCTGTACTTTAACCTGGTTTCCAGTATTGCGAACAAAATTAAAAACACTTCTAATCCTATTTTGTCATACGAGTAACGACCTATGGCAGTGGTTGAATAAGAACAACACAATGTGCAACCTCGCCAACATGGCACCGCAACGATGCTTGACCTTAAGCTTCTAAAGACGGTCGGTCCAAAAGGGGTTACACTCTCGATTGCGCATCATTTACGGGGTGAATCAGTTTACATCAATTTAACATCCAAGGTGAATTTTGCCCCGTCCATTCAAAATCTCCATCTAGAGGGATCTCATGTTGATTTTCATATAATTGATGGTATTGTCCCCAATGATCACACTTAGAAATTTAGTGTTTCAACGTTCGCCCATCTAGATTGAAACAGTAACAACTGGATTCTGAAAGGACTTTGAACTATCAACATTAGATGTTCGCCTAAAGCAAGCACCAATTGGGCTCAAGTAGAACGTGAGACGTAGGAGGATATCAAGTTTTGAAGCATCAGATAAAAACCGTTCGACTTATGAAAAAAGCAAATTAGGTTACTCAATGCTTTCAGACTTACCCGGGTATTGACTTCTCTGCTGCATTCCCGGGGATTCAGATCGTGCTAAATCGAAGACAAAAATTGCTTTAACATTTCCCGTTTGTGCATCTGTCCGGAGATATTACCACAGTGGAGTTAAGAGCTCTGTGATTCATTCCTTGATATTTCGTCATGCCAAACAACTACCAGAACAATCAAAATTGTACAAAATTTATTCAAACCCGATGAACGAATTCTCCACACCAACTGAGACGCGCTCGATATATTCACTTTGATTAGGCAAGCAGTACCGGCTTCAAATTTGTCCATTCATTTGCTGAATATGTTTAGTGTTGTCGCATCTGAACTCCCTTTGGATGTCTATCAAGTCTGTAGCTTTCCGTTTGCTAGCATCGAAAATCACCCTTCTAGGTCAGTCGAATATATACCCAACTTGTGTGTGCTGACGGCAATTTTGCACAAAATGGACTGGGAGTCAGTGTGACCGGTCGCTACATTTGCTTCGGTGACATCCGTGTCTCGTCTCCAGAAGACGCGGTCGTTTCAAGTTTTCATCAATGCCCCCTGTGTTATAATTTTCTGAAAATGTCTGCTTCAGAAGCATACAATGCCAATATACCAACCGGATGTAAAAGAAGCCGTTATAGTATCTAAATAGTGCGGTAGAATAGAAACCAGTAGACAAAATTTATTTGGACTAATTGTTTGAATGAAAACGCACGAGAGAACAGATACTTGAAATCGCAAAGCAATCGAGTTTTGTATCCCCTACTTGAAAATCTTAAGACATCTCAGGCAAACCTACATAAACCGTTCAAGAAAGCACCTTGTTTCCGCAATACATATGTGATGCTGCATCTGACCGCATTAAGGGAACCTTCTGACTGGTCATCCCGAATACGCCCTCAGCCATTAAGCTGAAGGACTGCATGCAGCCGCCTCCCGTGTAGGAGTATAAGCTGAACAATGGTGCGACCCAGCCAATACAATCCCACAAATGTGTAAATAGCCAGTAGGATCAATTCAAATATCTTTACCATATCAATACCAACGTACCTGCGTACGCACCAGCTTGTTGAACTCCCGTTCCCTGAGATTGCCCTAAAAATGGAAATGATAGATTGTCACTTTATTCAAAATAACCCGCACGCCTTCTTCCCGTAATATGTGATGTTCTTAGGTATTCTTAATTTTGTCTCAGTTTTGGTGTAGAATAAGAGCAATGACACATGCGCTCACCAGTATTTAGTGCAAACTATCCCAACGGAGAGGCGAGACCACCTGAATGCGAGACCTGAATGAATGAAGTCCCGAAGTACTCAGGCTGTGAAATCTTATATCCCGCTTCTGCGTACTGCATTTTCCCGCAAGACACGTGATCTGGACCTTGTATTCCAGGTTGTACTTTGCCAATTCCGATTATCCTGACGTCAGGAATTTATATCCGCATCTATGTTTGTCAACATTTCCTAATCCAAACATTTTTATAACATATACAACAAAGAGGTGCTACCAACTTTTTGATGGGCACATTCCAGAAACTGACCAAAATACACCGAATATTTGGCAGCCATTCAAGACCTGTGAATCAGTCCATTTTTCAAGATGAATCGGTTGCAAATGTTACCTACTCTCGATAAATCCTAACTTAACAGGTCATTCGTTTATTGTTCGCTTATTCTAATTTCGTGTTACCAAGGTGACTTCCAGAATTTCCTATGGGCAAATTGTGATTCTAACACAGCAAAGACATGAAGTATGTACATTTCATGATTGAAACAATGAAAATCATGAAGATTTTGACTAGTAGATAGAGCAATTTTATTACTTTCAACTAATGGTCCGTTCTTCAGGCAAAGCTGATCAATTCTGAGCAACCAAGAAAAACTTTACGGTTACTCTATTCTTATTAGATTTGAGACGTCCTGGAATTTCGAGAAATGCGCACGTATGATGATCCCCATAAGGATGAAACATTTGTCCAGTGATTTTCGCCTTTTGTCGTAGAGTGGCTTCCCTCTCACAATAAATGCTTATCGGCTTTTGGGAACACACACTAATATCAAACCGCATGTTTATCAACAGAAGTGTTAGGAAGCTCTGAACACCTTCCAATGGCAGTTGATGGAGGGGTAAAATAGGAACGTGCAACTTATGTGTCGGCGCAAAAGTTGCAAATGGATGCCTGAGGAGCTTGGCTTGCATCCTTAGTCAAACCATTTCCTATTATACCATTGAGTTGAGTGCCAACGTTTGTCTATTTGTTATGTCCGTTTTAAAACACAGAGTTTTCAAAAACAGAGTAATCAACCGATTGTACGATGGTGTTGTTCACTCACCCGGATATGAGCCGTCTTGTTGCGTAGCTGAGAAGGGGATTTGTGCTGTAACGAGAGTGGAATGTTATCTTCATTCGCAGATGTTATCTAAGTCAAAATAAGTCAAACCATACTAATGACCTTGAGTCAATCGTTGGCATTTCTTTTCATTCCAAACCCAAAGGTTTTCAAATACATACTAAGTAATCAGTTGTAATACGGTGTCTTCGACCCACCTGTATAGGAAATATCTTGTTGCATGCCTGTGGCTGGGACTTGTGGTGTAACGAGTCTGGCATTCTAAGTTTATTCACAAGTATCATCCCAGTCGGAACTGGTCGATTTCATGGAGATAGAGATGAAAGTACGCTATCTAGGTCACCAGTAAAATATGGCTTTTGTCAAAAGTCCCCATGGGACCGAAGTCTCTTATGACTTAATGAAGTGCTGGGTTTGCGTCTCACAACAAAATACATGAGTAAGAGACAACATTTTCACCCTATCTCCAAGAGATGTGTTCAGTTTACGTGCATAGGAGTCCCCTTTCCGTACACTCGGTGCTTGAGATTGTGCTGAAATTACAAGATGATACTTCGTGCTTCAACGTGTAGTTATACGGGGAGCTCTGAACTTCAAATGGCCTATAAGATACCGACTGGAACGAAAATAGCTCAAATAAAATTGGAACAATATAGTAAATCTGGATTCTGCACTTTTATAAATTTCTTCGTAACAAAAATGAAAAGGTTTGAAGGCTTATCTAACACGTCTAGCTAGAATTATTGGTGATCACATCCGCGCAATAATTGGGAGTTGGGTGGGTATTTGCTGATAAGCTATTGACAGCATCCCCTGATCAGAATGTCCAAAGATTGGGCTGCCCAAATTTAATACAGAAATAAGGCGACTGCACCGTTCTCAAAAGGAAACGCCTTTTAGCTAATGATAACAAACATACTGACATAATTCACAGGTGAAACTTACGTGGATAAGGCATGGATTGTGAGGCGTCGGGTGGGACTAAAACGAATATGAACATTTTACCCAAGCAACGATTCGCTAAACAACATCATTCTGGTCAGCTGGTTCGGCAAATAGCCCAGCAAATTCGATATAAGGACAGTTTAGTATTTTTTCATTTGATTCTCCTTCAAATAATGACACCAAGATCAAATTTACCCAATCTTCGTGAACACTAATTCAAAATGATTGTGCCTACTTCCACATAATTAATTAAGCTAGCCTCAGTAACCACACCCAACAGCTTAGTCCTTAACTATTCACTTTCATTGAGTCAAGCACAATAACTGGATTGACAACATGAGATGTAGTTGTAACGCAGACACCAAGCAAGTGCAAGCCCAAAGTAGGATGGATGGGGCCACCGAGTTTCCGAAAACTTTCCGGAGAAAACCGTCCGATTTTTTGAAGTAATAAATTTGGTTATAGACCTACCTGGGTATAGATTTCCTTGCTGCATTCCTGAGGACTCAGATTGTGCTAAAGTAAAAAAGTAAAACCGTCTTAACCTTTCCTCCTAGTGCTGGGAATAACTCGGTAGTCCAAAGAGTTATTCTTTTAGACGGAAATGCATGGCAGAAGAGACACTGAGAGCCATCTAACAATCGAGTTTTGCATTCCAAACGTAGTCAGATAAAGCTTCATAGGAGCAAATCTATCTTCAGCCAATGAGCTAAAAGATTTCATGCGGCCGGCCTCCATCCTAAAGTATGTCTCCTTCTGAGTCCTATCTATCTATCTATCTATCTATCTGTCTGTCTATCTATCTATCTACTGTTGCTCAATTTTCCAGGTGAAAGAAGCCGTCGGCACTTTCATTCCGCTGATGCTTTTCTGCCTCACTGAATCTACTCAAAATATTTTAGAATGATTGGTTTGTTACAAATTCCTACATTGAGTAAAATATTGTCAGGGGAGCAAAGACGTTTAAGATTTGGGAAAATCTCCATATCAGTAGCATGAATGTGACGGCAAATTACCAAACCACCATAGCCGAACGAAAATAGAATGGTGTGTGGCCATTTATGCAGAACAAAACTGAAGTTGGTAAAAGGCAGGCTTAAAAATGTGGGAATGACCACCATGATCAAGTCGAACAGGATGACGTTAAATATATCACCGACGTACCTATGTACGAACTTCCTTGTTGAATACCGGATCCGTGCACTGAAAATAGAGGCGGGAAATCGTAACACTATTCCGAAATGCCTCAATCAATTCCTTTAGTGATACTTAGATACTTGAAGTCACAAGTGAACTTTTCATAGTGCTACACGAGGACAAATAATGTGAGAAATCTATTTCAACGGGATATCGCACTCATAGCGGAACGATTACCTGTGCGACATACGGGATCTAGGAGTAGTCAACCTTGAGGGAATAATTTTATTCGGAAAACCGGTAAAAATGCCATGCAGCACCTAGTAATCAGCAAAAGTCTTTTCATCGCTTTAACGCAAATTACCTCCGTATGAACTCCCTGATGGTCCAACTGGCCCTTGAGTTTGTGCTGCAAAGAGTTAGAAAGAGGATGATAACAATCTCAAATTAAAATCCACGCAAACATCTTGCTCGTAGGATTGTGGACCTCCACATGGTCAAGCTGACTTCAATATCCAACGTTTGGTCTACTTTTGCCCCACATAATTTATTGGAATTCAAACGTTTACAGAAAACGAAAATTTTATTATTGTCACCAAATCTGTGAGCTATTGAACTCTAACTGACCCTGGTCCACGGAATAGGATTTATCATTATTTTACAAACTACCTGGTAAAATGCGGAATTTTATGATTACTGTAAGGTATTCCACCTCATATTTCTACGTCACAGAAGGTGCAGCGCAATCTTGTTTATGCACTTTTCATTAAAACAGTTCATGGAGAATACTAACTCACCTCCATATGTACTTCCTGTTTGTATTGGTGGTTGTACTAAGGACGAAAATAAATCGTTCGCTTTTATGCATAAAAAATGAGTTGGCAGAGAAAGAGTCTTATCAAGTGGGCCGAGATAACAGAGATCAGGAGCAATCAACTGCATTCAAAATTTGCCAAAATACGTTTTCAACATCAAAACACTTTATAGCATTCAAACGCATAATTACAACATTTGCTGCTCCAAATTGATTCATCTCTCCATATTGGAACGCGCGTCTTCGGGGTTCTTTTTTGTGTATTTCGTGACGCAAGGAGAGTTGTGACTTCCGGCGGCTTAACCTGACGGTTTAACCTATCGTATCAAAAAGTGAGTATCAAAAGTATAGACGTAATACCCTACTCATAAGGGTGCTGAGCCATCCTTCAAAGGCCACGTCTGCTTTTGCCCTTCTTGGGCTTACCGGGAAGGCGCAGTCCCCAATTCTGTTTCAATTGCATGCTCTACTTGAGTCCGAATTGCACGGGACACTCACCTTAGCCCCAACCGAACCGATTGTTTAAGATGTTTTAAGCAACTGAATGTGCTGCACTAGGCCGCCTGATATTTCAATTGGTACGATATTTAAAATACCATGATAAACTGTATAAACTTAATGTACTACTCATAAGGTTACCGAAAATTTTCGACAGCACACGAAAAGTCTGGACCGTTTTGAGCCTCATCAGCAAGTTTCCGTTAACCTCAAGATCAGAATCAATGAGAGGTTTAGCTGGGTTCCATGTAAGTCCCCGTTCAAAGCCAAATTGGTATACAAATGAGCATATTTCGCTAATACCAAAATACTTTTTACCTGGTTATACTATGCTTTCGGATATATCGAAAATCCAACACACAAACAAACTTAAACTGTGTTTTCCTCTGTATATAGGCGTGTAAATCTTACTCTATGTTGTTTTCATCTTAGTATTGTTTTCAGCAGTAGCCCACGGGACCCTGTGTCGTTCAGACAACCCCATTTTGAAGAGGCTGTTACTTGCGTTTGTTTACTGTAGGAGACATTCCAATTACTATGAAACTCACAGCTTCTCATTTTTGCTCCCGCTGACTTAGCACGATAAAATGACGTCATGGTCAGAGTGCTCCATGTTTTCGCTTGCCCCATAAGTGCTGATCGTCATTTCAGCTTCCTCAGAATTCTCGTCCTACTAAACGTGTTCTCTTCAGAGTGAATACGATTCCATTAGGATTAAAAATACATTGAAAAAAACATGGGTTATTCTGAAAAGAAAGCAACACCCAGTTTTTTTGCTCTGAACTGACGGCGACTATTATTATTATTATTATTATTATTATTATTACGTGCCGGCTAAGTGTTTTTTTAGTTAGTGGGGACAGACGTGCGTTGCATCGAAGGGTTAAAGGGAATGGCTCTCGCGGATTTAGGGCCGGTTTCGGGGTCTGGGCCTTCTAGTTAGTAATAATTGGGTTGGGAATTTCTCCTGAATGTCGTGCATCCTTTTCGGCGGTCTCTGTGGCAAGTGAGGTTAGTGACATTCGCCAAAATTTTCTATGGTCTATTCATTTTCACATGTTTACCAATAACTAAACGGAATTCCCTTGAGACTTTGTGCGGATTGACCTAAGATTCGGTTCAAACCACGAAAGGGCGTCATTCATATAGCACTTAAGAATGAAGTTATTACTGGCGAACAACGTGAAAGTTATGCGCATACCCGCTCTATTCACCAGTATGTAAAACGAGATTACTCGAGTTTAGGTCATCTCGATATTGAGGCGAATAGTGATTACAACAGACAGGTGGAGAAGAAAGCACTGCTCTAAATCTTTACCAAAAGAACTAGTTGATCGTTTGCTTAATTTGAACGACGTTTCATAGAACATGCTCTGTCACATCACATCATGTAGACATATTTCAGAGCATTTTGTTTAGGTATAAAATGGTATAAACCATCACACAAAAATGCAGTCTTAAAAGAACTCATCGTCATCCATAGAGAAAGGGCGAGCTTAAAAAGTGTACTCTGTGCTGAAAATTATTAGTTAGTCAAGGATTAGAGAACTTCACTGTTGCATGATAACATAAGCTATAAGCATAAGACAATTAGCTGACTGCAGCTCTGTCTCCGAATGTCTGGAAGATGATCACGTAATCTTGGAACTGTCGGACTTGAGCTAGAGTCGGACGAAGGGTACAAACGGTTAAGTGTTCAAGCTACCAACCGCGACTTTGCGGGTTCGAGGTTTTCTGAAGCTTCGTCAGATGCACTCTGCTGATGATTCTCAATAGGGATGAAACAAGAGTGGTGGGCGTTCCGCATTTTTAGTATCGTTTTCTTCATTTACCGGAGAAAATCTCCATTTAAAATTTCGAAAACTCCTTTTACTGCCAAGGAATAACTACACAGGTATATTGTTTGTTCCGAGGAGGACAAAACGTGTGATCGAACAATCATGGAGTTTGGGAATTTGCAAAACATCTAGCGAAATGCAGTTCTATGAAGAATAACAACATCGAACTGAAAATGAATTTCCAACATTTATTCCAGCATAGTTTGCATAGTTTGACTGATGCAAGTCACATCACAGAAAATAGGATAAGCTAATGGACAACCATTCAACTAATCGACGTCTGCGGCCAGTCGGTAAGTGGAAGGCAATGATCAGTGCTTTATCCGAGTACAACATGGGTGCTCTTCAAAAACACTGAGTGTTTATTCCCGGTATCGTTTCCGCTGTCCTCACGAAGTTTTCTGCTCCAAGCAGTACACCCATACAGGTACCAAACTTGGAGGGAACTGTTAGAAAACACGCTAACTTATTCAAAATACTGGTCGTTGATTACCCATGCATTAGGTTTGCTTAGCGCTCGGAGGATGGTTCCCCTTTTTATAGAAACCCTGATTGCACGGCGATTATCTCCTCGATTGTCGTGTTTTAATTTTACATTATGAATTATTCAATCCGATTAGGAAACTAGCACTCCTGCTTAGCTACAGGTCTAGAAACTCACCTGGATATGGAGGACCCTGTACGGGAACTGATGCTGAAGGCTGACCTAAAATTAAACATCCGGTAGTTATTTATGGTGGTTTCTACCTATCACTGTGTATTTCTCCCGTGCAATAGTAATACAAATATAAGAATCAAGTTAGAGCATTCATTTTTTGATAAAAAGAGTCAACCCGTAATGCAGTGGCCCACAGGAAAGGATTAACCATTGTCCACACGGACTCGACGTACACACGAGAGGTTCACACTTCCCAACTTAGATACTTTCTCACAGAAAAATCATTGTTGTATTTCATTTGGTGATTGTTTTGGCGTCCTCATAAAGCAAAAATAGATTTGTCGCCAGAAGCTTAGATGTAAAACAATGGGACACTTACCTTATGGCCTTCGTTTATTACCGAAACCCAGCACAGAAATCGGCCTTGAACTGGGACGAACGTTCATGGTATAAGTTGAGGATGCGAGACAGTAAGCATTACCATGGCGCTTGGAGACTGCTAGACAACTGTTTGGCAGTCACCAATCTATTCAAGCGACGAGTGTGTAGATACAACATGTCTCATCATTGATGTTTTCTACTGATTATCAATTCTCCGCTCGGTTGGTATTTATCCCACTATCCGTAACAGGCACCATTCTTATTTCAAGATTTCTTATTGAAATTATATCTATCATTTACCAGACACTCGCAGATTCAGCACTAACGAATGTGCCACGGTTTCCAATGCGGTGAGTGGGACAGTGCTGTTTGTATGGAGAACATGGGCACTAGTCACGAAGGTTTTGGCAGTCACTTGGCATCACGCATGCAGCAAATGGAAACCAACTGACCCAGTGGCCTTTTGGGGAGGATTAGTGTGTCTGTGCACTGCATTGTTAAGCTTCTGTTCTGCTTCGTCTTCCCGATAGACAAGACTAGATTAAGTTGCCCTAGACGGGTGATTGGTTCGTATCCGTGGAAAAGTGTCATTGAGTTCTGCCACCAGGCTTGATTTGAAGGGATAAGGCCAGGTTGAGCTTTCAGGGCAACAGAGGCAGGAGCGTACGTAGCTACTGGCTAGTATGTTTCACAGGCATCATCTCACTGAATAGAAAACTGCGTAAACCCCACTAATAGCACGTATTTGCATTTTCAGTGCTTAGTTGGCTGAGTAATCGCGTTCGTGTTCCGATTTAGTTCTGAAACCCTTACTAGTCTCAGGAGAGAGCAATTACCACGACAGGGACATTTGACTAGTTCCTAATAATTACTGTTTTCTACTAACTAACCGTTTGAGCACCCGTTTTCCTCGTTATTCCAAGTAAATGGTTCTGACTATTAATTTATCGGGAATTTATTAGCATACGAAAACCTATTTCAGGGACGAATTAATTTACGGCGAAGTGCTAATGATGAACTGATCGCATGCCATTTTTGACACAATAGGCTTTAAAGAGGTGGTAATCTGAGATATTGAATACTCCGTACTAGTCAACAGAATGGCTAGTTGACGAACACCAAAATGGCGGATCGCCAAGAGCACCAACGATTTTCAGTGCAGCAAATGTCTAAAAAGCGGACGTCCCTATAAACTTCAAAGACAGTCTCATTAGTGACTGATATTCGCAGATATGTTGAACCGGCGTCCTGCTCAGAACACACATTTATGCTAATTGTCATCAATAAAAGCGCATGGAATTTCCGTGTTTCCATTCCAAATGCTTCATCGTATCCCCCACCGGAAACCCATACGGAGGTCTAACGACGGTCTGCGATCACTGTCGGTACTGGACTGACAAAATATACCATGATTATTCAACGGATATGTCCTTTGATGGAGACAGTACTTCTCACTCAGCTCGTTTGAGTTTATGTTTACCTTTCACGTGGAAAGAACATTTTCCACTTGCTGTTTGCGTACCATCGTCAAAAGTGACTAGCACTCCTGCTGAGATACGGGTCTAGAAACTCACCTGGATATGGAAGACCCTGAACGGGAACTGGTGCTGAAGGCTGACCTAAAATTAAACATCCGATAGTTATTTATGGCGGTTTCTGCATATCACTGTGTGTTTGTGTTGGCTACAAACAAACAGATACCTAGGATGAAATTTTGCACATTGCTTAGTGTGCTTAGTGCTTAGAAGCTACACTCTTTGTTCACGCGAATCTGTGCACGTGAAGAACAAAAAATGCAAACTTGTCCCGCAATGATGAATTTTAAAGGCATTGGTCGTCAAACAGCTTATCAATTCTTTTACGTCGAAGGGGCAGAAATTGTACGGAAAGCAGCCTGTGGGCGCAAAATTTTTCGTCTCTGAGTAGTATGTTTCTCGTTTGGTAATTTTGACGTTCTTAGCAGGTCTTACACCGATGCGAAATAAATGCTGCTAAAGGGTGCTTGGTAAACCGTCATACTAAACCCATATCAGTCACAAATGCCTTCGACTAATTCTATCTTGATCTGGAAATAATGTAAATTTACCCGTCCCGACAGACTGCATGCCAAGACGCTGAACTTGAAGGTAAATCCCACTTGTGTGGTACACAACGCAAATCATCATTCTCGATTCATGGCAGTCAGTCATTTGCGTTATATTAATAATTACTATTGAGTGTCCTGGTACCCTCAGGGACACACCACATGGTGCATGACTGCAAACTCTTGCCTGTAAGTCAAGTTAACCAACCAGGTTCCTAAACGAGAGTTATCACAGCTCGCTTCACGAAAATCTCACTTTTTACAACAACCAGCCGTTTTGATCTTGAAAATTTCGGACCACCTCTGATAGAAAACCGGAAAATATCTAAGACAGTTTGAGAATCCTCTGAAGTTGCGCTCACTTTAAGATGAAGAGTAGTGGATAGAGAAATGTGTAAATAGATAAGGTGAGATAAGATGCTGGAAATCATCGCAGGTGTACAAGCAAATCACAGGACTAAAGGCGCCGCGAGTGTGGCACGCCAACAGTGATTCCCAGGAACTGATTTCTGACGACTAATCATCCGCAAGGTAAATATGAATTGATCATCTAGAGTAACGACAGCCCATGACACCGAATTTAGAATGAGAATACTTTAAGAATGAACGAAATGGGGGCCAAGAAATCGCACGCCTAGTTTCTCAAGCCTCTTTTATAATGCGGGGAGGGATTCTCATGTAAGCGGAGTTGACGGTCGCAATCATTTGTCGAAGCGGGCATTTGTGTCCCTATTGACTGGAGGCGATGCAAATAAAAACGTCCCATTGGGCATGAAGTATTTTTGTCACCGCAAATTTACCGCGTGATGATGATCCATGAACATAAAGTTTCTCAACTTAAAGAGAACTATTCATGAGCAGCATCAGACCGTCAAGTAGACAATAGGGGTCAGCCCGATATGTCCTCCTAGAGCACACGGAGGTGCATGTTTTTTAGAGATACATTAGGCATTAAGTTTGACATGGCGAAATGAACGCATTGAAATGCTGCGTACAGACTGGATTTGTGTATACTTTTGTGTGGCTTATAGCGAGACAGCATAAGAGAAACAGAAGAGTCAAACTGCTGTTTAAGGGTTCTCCGAGGAGGTTTTAGATGTGGTAGTTTGAATTCCGCCAAACGTTTGGCGTCTGTTGTTGGTTGCACCGGTACTTACTCATTTTTATCAAGCTTCAAATATATTTTATTATCACAGTGGTAATAATGATTTTTCATTGACGATAAAGCATCGCGTGTTATCAGGAACGAGGAGCAACACCTCGGTTCTACAAAACTCATTCTCCGCGTAATCTCCTCATTAATGACCTGGAACATTACGGTTAATTCAAGGTTGCGCTGTTTATAGTGTCTATCAATTTCCAACCCCGTTATCCTTTTAAAGACTTCCGTACTGAAAACACCAACTATCCATAGTTGGGACATGAGTTCCAGGACTGTTCACATTTCTCCAAAAGTAAGTGAAATAATGTTTTCACTGCGTGTGAATAACAGATGAAGCTCATATGTTCAAAATCCCGGTAAAGTTGCCGGCTCGGTATTTCAGTTGTCACAACCTGGAACTACGTTAATTTCAATAACGATCGACTCCTCTTAAAATGGGTGATTGGTGCAAAAGAACGGCGTCCGAAATGCAAGTGAATATTCAACTAGAAGCGGAAGAATCAGCACTGTGCACCTATTTTATCATTCGTATATTGGGAATACGATACGGTGGTTTTTCTTCTCACTAAGTTTGAAAACTTGAGACTATCTGGAAGACTCTTGGAAGCCCTAAACAGCAGCAGTAATGAAATACATCTGTATGTATGCTGAGGTTATGGATACCTTAGGCGCGATTGCGCTCAGTTTCCTGGGATACTATTTGATATCATCACGGACAAAGAAGAAACATGTAATTATTCCATGGTCTCATCAACGGTATTCCCTGTTTTTGTCTAATGACTCGTCTATCCAACGACATTAAGAAATACAGTCAATGTTAAGTCGTTCAACAGAAAAACAGCAGCGGCCGGATTTTTTTAACGTGAAACTGGTTTTTCTGAACCGAACAGAATTTTCGGCTCTAAATATACAGTTATGTGCATAAATATTTTTTGCTGGCGTCAAGAAAGGATTCCGCTGGCTGAATCCCCTAAGAAATGTAATGCTCGTATTTTCACTGATTCAGCCAAGCTAGCTGACAACCGTGCTGCGAGTTCCCATGAAAATAACTTTTAAAAGCACTCATTCCATCTACCTGGGCAATTTGTGCTTGCATCCCATATTATGGCGGAATCCCTTTCTGAAGTTACTGTTACGAACATATTAGCCCGAAACAACTCCAAGTGGATAAAGACCATCTTTCCAAGTGAGAAGAATTTCAGTGCCTCATTACAGTTCTTTCCGGTTTAGGGGGAAACTCACGCGGAGAAAGATTAAACAACGACGTACACATTTTTAAAACAAACTTGCGATGTGGTTAAAGATTGGCTCTCATCATTGCCATATTCTAGCTGATGGGTAATAAGAGTTGGCAACTTACATGTTATTTTACTAGTATCAAACTTACCATAGTAAGAGCTGTCTTGTTGTTCCCAAGAGTGCTGTGATTGGCCTGAAATAGAATAATTACGGATAGCACCGACCAAGGTAAAATCAACGCAGTACTTTGCTGGACACTTTTAGTGGCCTGAATTCCGGTCAATAATTTAATTGTGCGCATTTTATTCTAAGGGAGTTGTCTTCTCATGGCTATATCACTCAGTTGCAGCTGTTAGTCAGTTCTTTGATTTCAGTTCGCGAGCTATGAAGCAGTGGGAAGTTTGGAAGAAAATACTGGGTCCATTTGGAATCGGATGAGTAAACGACAATGGAGAAAGATTACTAACAATAAATGAAGCTTTCAAGCTCTTAAGAAAATCATGACGTGGGCCATGGATTCACCTTAATTAGTGGTTGAATCTCAAATACCAAAACAACTTGTCAGCTGAAGAATGTAGTTTCAGATCGGGATTCTGCCAATGTGACAATCTTTAGGCGAGTTCGAGACACTTTTACTTTACTTTTGAGACTTCTCGGAACTTGGCACACGACGAGACAGCGCTATCCAAGCAAAAGTGAAAAGCTTTGAGAGACGCGACAATTTGCAACTCTGGTAAGCAAGCGAGTCGCTTGGAAAGGACTAAATCTCCCTAATACAAACTAATACAAACATGCGCGCAAAACGTGACTTATTCGAGGCGGTTTTTCACCAGCGCATTTGCTCATCTACCATCAAGAGCCCCAGTAAGTTGGTTGGATTTTAAAGGTAACAATATTGCTGTCCCGTAAATGCCACCATCATTAACTGCAGAAGTAATGAAACACGTCCAGGTCATCCCTTACCACCCTGGCAGTGTATTGACGGTTTCCAGTGGGAAAGGTATGGTGAAAGGATCCATGCGAGATACTGGTGTTTCGATGGTAAACAGGTAACCAGTGCCAGTGCCCACTGGTCTGCCATCATGCAGAGGGAAGCTGACGGTTTGCGACAAGCTTCTTTACAGTCATTCGCCCATATTATTCTCTAGCTTTGACGTGAGCTATAGGGTCTTGCGCGTAGCGTCACTATCAGCTCATCGCAAGCCGTTTATGTGTTAAATTGTAAATTGGAGTCTCCAAGAGTCTATGGAATCTAACCTGACTTCCTGAAAATTCCCCAGACGTTTGCTTACTTCGCCCACGTAAGTTTGATTTCCACTTGTTTTGTCATTCATATACCCAATTAGCCACCCTGTGCGATACTGGTGAATGGAGAAAAGCTCTTCGCTGCGGATTTGTTTATTGGAAAACAGCAACTAAACAGTTACAGCCTATTGGACAGGAAAGTACAACTCCCACCTCGTTTTTTTTAAAAATACCCTCCTTAGTAAACGCCTCTTCTTAAACTCTCCTGCAGATTCACTGACCATCACGCAACTGTAAACGAATGCTGTAAAGCTGTTCCACAAATTTCGCAAAAAATCACCTTCCATTAGTTCAACGCGGAGTTACGAGAAACCACACACTACTCGCATGCTCCATCAGTAATATCCACTGCTACACTGTTACATTTGTCTGTGTTTGGATGTGCACAGCTGACCTACTTACTCACGTGTGTTCGTTCCACATCGGCTGGGCCCGATTTGATTTGCTCTTTGGTGGTCGGGGGATCGGAAATTTATAAAGCAAAGAGCTTACGCAGATTCTCAAATTTCTAGCCACAGAATGTATGTATGTGTATAGAACACATGTGCAGGACTTTAAGCGATTTCTTTTGTGAGCCCGCGTTTGTTAGTCTGGCGCAGAATCACGCTAATCACTAATCAACAAACAACCGCTTTTGGGCGTAATTTCAGGTGCATTTTCTTTCTTGTTAGGCTTTTCTGGCAAACTGACTACAAACCTTTATTGTGTGACTGTTTCTTGGTATCGTCACAGATTTTCAACGAAACATTAAACGTTTAGACACGGGATTGGCTAACCTGCTTGGCTGGTCGACGGTCCAAAACTGGGCATTGATGTGGGTCCTGTAAGCAGAACATCGATAAAGTGTATGGAATGGGCAGCAAAAGTGAACCAATTTTCAGGAAACCATCTTGCGCCACTTACAACTTAGGGACATTATTCTCATGAGGTTTTTGGGTTGTTTTGTCGGTCATAGTTGCACTCTTCAGACTGTATAGTTCGTTACCAGTTTAATCCAAGAAAGTATGCAAAAATACAGAAGTCACAACGGTGGCTGGTTGCAACACATAACCCGCACCGCAATTGTCAAAGGCAAAGAGTGGACAAACTAAATATCACTATTCTGTAACATGGATTATAAACAATACTCCATTTGCTGCATAAATTTGTTGGTGCAAAGTCATTACCAGTCAGGTGGTGTGTGGTTATTGGCCAGTATAATATATTCTATTGTTTTACGTTGAAGCCACTGTTGCTCTGAAATCCTTGTCAGATGCTGAAAACTCTATATTTGCATTTTCAAGTATTCTATGGCTAGCTGCTGAATATGGTCCAGATTCAAATCACCAGGAGCTAACACGACTAGCGGATTAGCTACAGGCAATAACCGATTGGTGGAAAGACTGGAACTTCTGGTGACATTAATCCAGTGCTAACCGGTCAAAACTGTACAGCTTTACCTGAAGGTGGGTGCAGTTAGGCAAAGATTACTCAGCAAAGCCTTATTTTTCGATCAATTACTTACGCTTGGGGTAGCAGTGAATCATGCGCTAATAGTTTATACGACCAGCTCTCTAGTGGGCTTTTGAAGTGGTTAACAATTTGACCGTCGTCAAAATTTCGACTTCGGCAACATCGGTTTCGTCAACTAAAGCAACTACGTTGCTCATTTGCCGATTATTATCATTCAGTCAGCAAACTGCGGTGAGCTTCAGCTTCCCCTGCAACCGCCCACATGGACTCCTTCTGGACCTAATCCACCTACCTGGTCTTTCTTGTTTATTAGCAGCATTTCAACATCCACGAAGTTACGAAATAAGACAACTTTTTACATTCTGATCTGACTGCTGTCGGACTGGATTCCGGTAAGTTAACAAACACCGTTAAGATGACTTCATTTTGGTAGAGTGGGCCAACCAAACACCACAGCGACAATCATCCACCCATATGTTTTCAAACTTAAAGCAAAGTGCACTTCCGGGGTTACAGTTGCGAAAATCTGTTGTCTTGCAAGCAACAGAAGATCGGATAATGAATGCGAAATATTTGTGCGTTTTGAAATTTACAGGCCCGCTAATATTGGTCTGCGCGTGGGCAGGCGCTAAGTACAGAAGCAAGATTTAAAAGAGAGGTACCCATTGTGGAAGCATTCTTTGAAACAGCCTTGGGTTTATTCCGGCGTACACACCAACTCAGCTTTAGATCTTTAACCTGACTGGAGGCCACAGCGAGAAATGGCGCAGAAGCCTGAGCTCTGAAGCTGCTACCTAACGCCTGTGCTGTTAATGGCGCATCGGGCCGTAATAGGATTTACTAGTTTTCAGACCGTACTCTATGATACTCAAATCAGTATAGTTACACTTTTGGAGGACTGGAGTGTACGGATACCGGCCGGATTTTCCCAGCTCGGACTACCTCGCAATACAAAATGCTTGCAGCGTTTCTACACACTGGTGTTAATCGGACTGATTCACGTTGGTATCCCGACACGGATGAGCCTTTAAAAACTGAGTTTCAGCCAGTGTGACCATTTGGATCACTGTAGACCTGGATCCCGACCAAGGCACGGTGAACTTTTTAGGTCAGAGGTGTCCAGTCAGCGAACTTAGCCTATTTTGAAAGGCCAAAAACATTCCCCCATTAAGAATCTTCAACATTGAGCAGCTTGCAGACTTGTAGAGTAATAGGAGGACCAGCTCCAAACGTAACTGGACTGTACAACTGCCAATAGAATAACCGTTTTCGTAAAGACAGATTTAATTGGTTGTCTTCCGCTTGCCCCTGACAGATGAGTTCTATTTTTAGCATCACTTTTTGACTGTTGGTTACTGCTGGTTGTTGGTTGCCCATTCTAGCCGCCAAGCGAAAAACCTAATAAATTATTATTCGTCAACCTTTATTCGCTGCGCAAAACGGGAATGATTATCCAGAAACATGACCCAGAAGGGTCATATCAAAGAAAAACCCAATCACCAATCATGCGATGGTACTTCTCGTTCCTTGCGCATCCGGACTAGCATAGCACACACTGTGAAGTTTTGTTCCGTTGACCGAGATATCACACATCACGTGAAAAAAAACCCAACTCGGCTACCTGTTGTCTCAGAGTGTTATTGTACGCTTCTTTTTCTTTAACAAGATATAAAAATAACAGCTTTTTCGAACTTGCCTGAGTAAACGTCTTCTTGCTGCGGCGCGATCATTTGCGGTACGCAACTACAGGAGACGAGATATCAGGGTTATCAGTTTTTCTTCCAATAGTTATCCAGGTTCCATGCAGAGGAGCAAGAATACCTGTTTACATCCGTGTCACCAGAGATGATAAATTTCATTAAACTAACGCTGTGGACGAAAAAATGCGCCCGAAAATGTCCAAAATGCTGTCAGTTGAATTTATTGGAGACTTGTAGTGTGCACTGATTTTAGTTAAAATTTATCTCACTTTGGTACTCCCTTAAACAGAGTGCACTACAATAAAAAAGAGCTTCTTCCCCTTCGTGAGGTGCCCGTCTTCGTTAAAAACCATACTGTAACATAGTGCTGGCCAAAAAGTCTCTAGTAGCACCTGCGAAGCAGGCGCATTCAAGGGCGTCCTTCTTAGATAAAGAGTAGATAGAAAGAGATACGCAAGTTTATAACAACCGGTGTCGTTTACCAACTGAAACATCACCGGCTACAGGTGTAAAAACTGCAAGCCTATCTTTAGTTCCATCTGTAAGGCTTTTGACCTAAAAGTTGTGGTTTGGTAATCAACATTTTGCAGATCCTCAGTTCTGTGACAAGTGATAATTTGCTGCCACACCGCAGCCGTTCACTCTCATAATTTCAGCTGACACTTGCAAGCAGTGAAATTTTTTAACGTTATTTTGACCATGAGTAAACTGCTCCCCAACTAGGCATCAAGCAGTAAGCCCAGAAGTATTTCAGCCCCTAATTTCAACTCCCTTGTATGAATGTTGTGTGTCAGACAGTCTGAAATGTTTGTTGCAACGGAATTCCATCATGAGCTTAGAACTTGAATTATCAATAAAGAACTCAAGCGATGACTGCAGGTTGGGTGTGAATCGTCAGAGACTGTTCTTAGCACGATTAGCCATCTGGCATCAATGAATATCTGGTCAGGACTAACCAAGTGTCAGAACAAACAGATTCCTGATGCGTCAAGTTCGACCTCGAAATGTAGATGCTTATCTCTCAATCTGACCGGCCTGGTGACACTCGTGTGAAGAATTTTCAACGTAAACTGTCACCCGAGCTTGTTTTTTCTTGCTCTGTTTTGAGGTTGTGATTATTCCGTCTGCGACGATCAATGGCAATGGACCGGGTATTGAGCAACTAACTCCGGTAGTATAATGTTGCGAAACTTAGTGCCCCCAAAGTAACCAATCACTTGGTCGTGATTTGCACAGAATTCGGTGCAAATATTCTCAAAGGATAGGACTGCTCCACAGTTAGGCTTAAACAACAAAAAGTAAGCTTTTAATCCACAACACGACTACCTTATGTAACCTAGTGGAATACAAAGCAAGAATGTAAGCTAAAATTTGTTGCAAAATTCAGTGAAACCGTCGAACACTGATGTACCTGGCCTCATTGCAACTGGTCGGAAAATGGGCAGAGATGGTGCTCCTGAAAACGGAGGAGAGGTGAAGTGTCAGAAGTGTGTTATGTTAGATCTTTTCAACGTCTATGCACCAAAAACCTCGTGTGGGTTTTACGTAAATATCTCGATCATCAGCTGTTTGAAGCGATCCGGGAAAACAGCAGTTTAAGCAACCGATAACTGCGCATTGTAAAAGGTGAGCCAAATTTAGTGGTACCCGCAAGCTGCCGGCAACTGGATCGACGCAAGAAGATGCATTCATCGAGAATAACGCATCTGGATTGCTGCACAGAATGTAGTAATCCAAGTTCTTCGTCCGGGAACACTGGACTAAAGTGTCTTCTGATCACAGGCAAGTGTTTGTGCCTGTCTTACTCAAAATGTCTCCAGTATCTACACTACTTCCATTTTAGAAAAGGGCTTCTCTTCAGTATAACTTTGTTTCCACTTTCTACCAGGTCAAACTCCAACGATCTCAGCTTTGAGCTCATAACTAAGAGCAGCGTCAACTATGTTTTGACCTCTTTAATTTTTTCAAAGCTTTTTCTGCAGGTTCCGATTTGTACAGTAATACTGGGTTACGAGGATGTTGACTCGTTTTCCTGAGTCGTTTTTCCAGCGCAGCCTAGGGAGAATCTGTACAAAGAATTAGGTGTCATCTAGGCATTTTGAGGGGAGCCACTAAAAAACTCCTCTGTTATCACATTCAATAACACACATGTCCAAAACATAATTTTATATTCATCCAGAGCGACAAATTTCAAAACAAACGGAACATTTATAAAGTATACTTTCTCGCCTCAGCAAACATATCGGTCTCCGTGTGTTCGATCTACACTCTTTCTGATCGGATCAAGTATTTCAACTGATTTCGACTGCATTTTGTGAATTTCTTCATACTACCAACAAACAATGAGTAGTTCAAGATGAGAATATTTCTCAAGTTGCTAGGACCCCTCGTCAGTCGAGCCAGTCAACATGGAGTCAGGTGATAATAAATTTATGCCTAGGAAATGGAAAACATATGGAAGTCTTATCTGGTTAGGGTTCGGTCACACTGCTGGCCAGCCACTCGTGGACGAAGAACTATGTGTTCAAACTATTAGCCGCGAGGTCGTCTGTTAGAAACTCTCTGCAGTTTCGTGTGGTGCACAATATGATGATTCCTAATCGGGATGAAACGGGCTTACAGTACTTTTTGACTACATGGCATTTGTCAAGTTCAATTGCAGCGCATCATCTTGATTGGCGTTTTCCACCTGTCTGCAACAGCACTCAAGAAATATCTCGCCCAATAACATGAGGTCTAATCCAGGGATAGTGTGGCAGAATTACCCCATTCATGCGTGCACTGGTACATGACTGTATTTTACCCCCCTTGTCGATGCATAACCCCATTTATCCGGGTTGCAACACATAATTAATGGGTTTTAAACGGAAACACTCATCTGTTTCATGGTCGTCGTATGTTGGCGTCACATCAATCAATTACTGACTGCATTCGTAGTATTGTCATTGAGGGCTTTCCATCTCGGAGGTGGATAAAAACAACAACGTATATCTGGTAATGCAGGCGTTTCCCATCTTATACGCTGTGCTGCTCCGTTCAGGTCCCGTTAACTTTACGTCCGAAAAGTCTTCCTCATCTGCTGACCAGCCCACTCTTGCCAGTATGGGCCAAAGAAAAATTCGCTCCACTCAGGTTTTGCTTCTATTGTGGATCATCAGCCGGATCGGGTTGCCAGATTTATATTTCGTATATGTGACATAATTAGTGAGCTTGTACTCCAGGTATCTATGTCCTGGTCCATGAGGATTTGGCTTGAGTAGACAGTGTTTGTGTTTCGCCTTACCCCTCAAAGTATGCTGACCTGAAAATAAGGTCAATGGGACAAATTCTTGAAAAACAACAGATGCTTGTAGAAGTTGTTGAATTATTATCGTATCCTAGAAACCCTTTTCCAACCGACACAAATGTTATGAAAAATCTTGACACCTTTTTTAATCGAACATCACACCAGAGACAGTTACTACGCAAATGTTGTTATGTAGTAATCGGCCTCCTGTGCTGCAATGATCCTGCGAGCTTTAACTCCGTTCCACAAGTTTCCACCCTGACACCGAAGAGCACAGGAAGCAGACCGACGAAGAACAGCTAGTTCATGTACTTTGAAGTGTTTGAAGATGGTAAGGTGCTGCCTTCTGCAAACCAGCGCGTCTGTATTCTTAAAAGCAGAGACGCCGCCTTCCTCAAAAGAAGGATGGGTTAGTAAACGTCAGCCGTAATATCCAATGTAACACACACCCTAAATACTAACTAGAATCAGGAACTACAGGTGATGAGATTGATCAAGAATCCATCAAGTGGAAGGCGACAAAGCGCAAATTCATGATATCTGTAAAAAGGTGGGCGTTAAAAGGGAATCGTCGTCAGTCACTCATTCAAGAGATGCAAGTTTCACTCCGCCAAATTGAATAAACCCGAACGTGCAAAGGTGTCCACTCAATTGGCAGTGAAACAGCTTTGTACCAACTGTTATTCAATCCATCTTAGCTATCGTTACTCTGTGAACCTGACTTACGATCAAACGGCAACCTATCGGCCAAACTGGGGCACAAATATGATTGTACGCAATAAATTTTCAATTTAACATCCATTCACCTGAATAGTTTCTGCCTTGTTGCTGCCCGGACCTATCAGGACCATCTGATGTAAGACAAATTACAAGAGGTTGATTAATACACAATCGGAGTTTAGTGGTACACTATTTTCATGCGAGAGCATTCTTTGCGACCAGAAATGCTGGACGTTTTGAAAAATACTGATAGTTATGCTCATACAAGTAGTGACAATGCTGATAGTAATAATAGCAGCGGAAGAAATACCAGTCACGGTCCTGACAAGTTTTTGCTTGGTTACTACACGTACGGTCCTAAGACAAATAGCAACTTTCCTTGAAATGACAGTTTTACCATTTATCAAACCCTATACTGGATAAAGCAGTGCTTTTTTAAATTGGAAACCAAAAATACGGGATCTTGTGATCTTAAATGACCTTGTACAAATCACCAGTTGTATTGTCTGTGATTATAAAATTCTATAACTATTCAATACAAGTCAGATAAAAAACATGGAACCTTTGGTATTAATATATTAACCTATGTATTCGTTAAAGCTGTGACAGGTAAGCTGCAATTCACTCACATGTGTGACTTGGCATCGGGTGCAAAACGGGGATCGATGGAGGGCCTGGGAATAAACAACAGATTGAATGATAACCGTACCTTGAATAATGAAACATGGGCTTTGCCCACAAATGTGGCTTCCTAGTCGAGGTTTTGTCGAAGAACATTTTGCAGATAGACTAAGAAGCTTTTTTATTCATTTCCAACTCCTGTTTACTAGGAACAACTCGGGCGAGAGCAGAACAACGTCCCCACAATTTTCGGATGAACCCAAATCGTTCAACAAATCGCCGATAGTGAAAATGAGACTTACTCGGAATGCCCAAATTGCTGACATTTCTGCTCAGTGTTTTGGTACTAAATTACTTTGGTACTAAAAATTACAACTCCGTCAGGATCTCTGCGAATATTGAGCCATAGTTGGCACCAACTATGGCTCAATATTCGCAAAGATCCTGACGGAGTTATAATTTTTATTCAAGAATAAAGTACTTGTGACAAATGAATATTCAAAAAAGGCAAACATTTGAGAAAAAAGTTGGTGACACGTAAGAGTGTGAGGCATTTTGGCTAGACGTTTACGTTTTCAGGTGCCCATCATATCAGATTTCTTCAAGAATCCCCTATCTCTGAATTTTTTTTACCGAAACCTGGATAAAAACAATTGAGTCTTTTGGAAAAAATACACTCGAACCCCTTCTGAGAGGATTGATAATTGTACACTTTCACTATGGTGTTCATTACATCCAAAAGCTGGAAGGAATTAGCTAACCGGTGAGGCACCTACGGCCAGTTAATAATTTATATTAATTTTACTAAAACAGTAAATAATGATTCGATTTGATTTTGCTCAAAATAATCTCACCTGAATATGGACTGCCTTGTACTTGTCCCGGAATTTGGGGCGGAACTGAAAATGTTGGGGGGGTTGTTGCATAGTATACTGAGGCTAGGATAGTAAAGTTGTTATTCCTTAATGTTTTGCAAGGATTGCTGAACCAGTCATGCAAGCTGGGTGACCATTCCTTGTGAGCTAACGGAGTAGAAAAAATGCCGCTGGTAGTAGCCCATTTTTCGTTGACTCCGTGTGCACCAAATCATCCAAGAGGATCGACTATTCTACTTGATGAATTCATCTCCTCCAGCATTCGACCCCTTTCTTATTTTCGCACTGTATCTTAGTCAAATTGCCTTATAACTATCAGGAGTTTGGGTACAGGTGTGCTGTTAAATGAACCCCTTAATCGAACCAGCTACGGTCACCTAGTTCACCAACACCGCAGTCTCACATATTTGACTAAACTACGCTTTACGGCAGTTTTTATCAAATTCCCTGGTATTTATATCACTCAAGCCTGCCAGCGGTAAAAAAAGCGCGGAGCACCGTAAAAAAAAATCTACAAAGGAGATGATAAAGCTCGCTAAAACCTATTTTTCCAGCCAAATTTATATCCTAGAATAGAACAGACCAATCAAAATGTACGATTAAATCAACCATGTTTTAATGTGAAATCTTTTTTGCATTCTCCTATTGTACCCTCAAAAGATCGCGCGTCTACTAATATCATAGTCAAGCAAAATAAATTGGTGTTCCGATGTTACAATCGGCCGTGTTGATTATGTCGACCTCTGTCAGTCCGAACCAACGTCAGAAACAAGCAGTAGCTTCATTGGTACATGGCTGTAAACTTAGTAATCTTTCATGGTTGTCATTTTGCTCGCGTAACTGAGTAATACGGTTAAACGTTTATCGCCATTAACCTAAATGAATTCATTGATAAGCAATAGATGAGCACTGCCCCGCTGTTTAGCAACCAGCTGTTGTGTTCGTGTTTATACGCATCTCTGGCCGAACAGTGACCTTGAAGTGACCTATAGATAGTCGATACCATTGGTGCGTTTGCTGACTTAATGCGAATGGTTGGCTTCCGGATGAATTTGGAGCCTGCACTCTCCGGCTTGCACGTGGTAACTGTTGCAACATAAGTTCCATACTGTGAGTCCCATTTGCACCAAACTCTCGGGACCCCTCTATTCTAGTCAGCTCATTCGTTGTGGCGTGCGAAAGCCGTTTGCTTGCCTTATATTATGCACCTTGCAAACTCCGTTGTTTCTACGTCATTACGGACTTGGTCTCATCAATCTCAAAACTTCCGCCGGTAAAAGCTTTTGCTCTGATTCTCCTGAATAAGCTTCTCTGACTGCAAACCAAGTCACCTTCTTTATGGCTAACTCTACAGTCAAACAACGACGCGTCCACTGCGCGTTTCAAGGAAATATCAATCATCTTTCATGTTTGACGCTTTGTTAATAGCTTTTAAATGAATACTGCTCAGCACATGGACTGTGTGCGAAGAGATATATTTTAGACGTAAAAAGCAGAGATTTTGTTATCTGGTTGAAATTCAGTGGTTTTCATACTCATTCCAGGGGTGCTTAAATAGCGTTGTGCACAGAGCGTAACAAATGAGTTATTTTTGGTATGCAAGCTAACTGCATACTCGATATAGCCCAGCTGCTCAAGTGGCTCACAATGTCAAGTACCTTGGTAGCCAGTTCGATAACTGCGTCTGTGTTAATGCGAAATGAATACGCACCAAGTCAGATAGCCAATAGCACTTGAAGTAAATGGCACACTAACCTGTATGGCTTCCACCTTGTGGCATTACCTGCATAGGTGGATACCCTGAAAAGTAACAAATATATAAAGGACACTATCCAAAAAACATTTTATAGCTTCAAGCAAGTTTTCGCTGCAAAACCTTATCATTTTTGATGAAGCCGCCCTTTTAAAACTGCCAAGAAGCCTAAAGCTGACTTTTCAAAATCTTTCTCGATATCAGAGTCTCATGTTGCCCCAGGCATATCTACCTATCACCTTCCAGTTATTTTGCTTTCGCTGGAAGTGAAAACTCGGAAAACGACCACGCAAGAAGGTAAATCATCATGATGTCAGACTGACTTTTGATTGGTTCGCACTTATTATTTATTAGGTGCCACATATTTTGGAGTAACAAACGTAAAAGAAAATAAAAAGTAACAACTCCCCAAACTGCTTGTTTTTAGTGTCAGCAAACGTAAAAGAAAATAAAAAGTAAAAACTCCCCAAACTGCTTGTTTTTTAGTGTCCGTTTAAATGCGGTTAAAAAGGTATCTAGCTTCCCTGAAGCGATTGTTCGGTGATGAGTAAGACTATGTCCAGTTCAACGAATGAATTTTTTCCCAGATTACTTTAAAAAGATCGCCAAGGCAGTCCAAACTAGGCGGATCATTTTGATGCCTGGCATTTTTTGTCTAAATAAAGAAGAATACATGGCTTGCATGCACCTACATTTTGTAAGCAAAATACTCTGGTATTATTCACATCCACTGGTTTTCCTTCAGAGTTACATGCAGATTGTAGGATGCCCACAACAAGGCTCTAAATGATCCGCATGCTTATAAGATATTCGTTTAGACAAGCTCGAGCCTGACTCATCACGTTCCATCTTAGTCGACGAGAACACACTGAAAGCAACAATTTAGGGGACGGTTAAAGTTTCCAGTAACCAGCTCAATAATGTATTCCTCGAAGCTCGAACGTGCAATCCTTCCGGTCGGAAGCACAACACAATTGGACAAACTGTCAGAATTCAGATGAAAGAAAGCGTCTGCGCATACCAAGGAACTTGGCCGCTGCAGAAGGCTGAGGAAATGAAGGCGAATCTCTGGGAATGTGCGTACATGATTCCATCCGATAAGCGCAGCAAACCCAAACAGGCTTTTGGTGAGCGAATCAATCACTAATAACAATTGCTCGTTCGTCTCTATAAAGTGAGGGCAACTGAATCGCTGAGTACATTATTTCTAAGAAAAAGTCAGCTGGCTGCTTGAAATTGCTCACCAGGATTCCCAACCCGCAACTGAGCCCTAAACAGTGAATTTAAAACCTCAGCGTTTCGAAAATAAGCAAATCCCCTTTCTTTCTCGTGTTTCACCCAGCTGCTCGCCTTGACAAACTCTTAATCACTGTTTAAAGATAGACGTAAAAGCCTCTGTTGATGCTTGTCTAAATTATTTGCCCCCAGAAGAAACTCTCTCATTCAATCAATACTTTTACCCATTTTCATAGAAGGCTGTCGCGGTGTGTGTCAATCACAGAGAAATCAGCATAGTCCGGTTGCAGCCAGATCCTGAAGGCAGGATGCTTGCCGCGAAGTGACAGCGTAGGCCACATTTTCACCCATTAGAAAAGCAATTTGCACAAAGGCGCCTCACAAAATGTGGGCTCGATTATGTAGACCTGTTCGTCTTGTACCACTCATTTTTACAACACATTGTGCCCCAGGGGTTCGTGAATATCATGCGCTGTTTGTATTTACATACATTTTGGCGCGTGAAGGTGCATAACAGCTCTCCAAAAGTTTTTCGGAAAAGTTTGGTAACAATAGGTAGCTCTCCAAAAGCTTTGCTACAGTTACTGCTGGCTCGCCAATTGTGAAGTACTGAAGCAAAATCAGGAAGGTCACCAAAAACCGGGTGTTCTGATCTTTACGATAAAAACCCAATCGATCAGGCGACGATGTTCGGGTTCCTTTATAAACAGCAGGATATGCAACAATACTAGAGATGCTGGACAAGATCGTTCATTCTTTCGGCATGTACTTTACTCCCTCAGTGTGCAAAGCCAGACGTACAGTCTTTGGGCATGCCTCTAAGTAATCAAGAATTGACGCGGAAAAATGTGACGCACTATAGGTATTAAAAAATTGCGTTAATTCTGCTGGTTGTGTGGCAGACGAAGTTAACGCAGGAAGTTCAGATGCGACATCTGCATTTGCACGATGCTATGAGAGGAAAAGTAAAGCGGATCTGAACTCCGAACTCTCCGCATATTAACATTGGGCTCAACTTGGAAAACGAAGTAAATGAAGGACTGCCATTTCTTGGTATTCTGATATAACACAGTACCGATGGAACCATTCAAATGACGATAATTTGTAAGCTTAGGCGTGATAATCTCTGTACATAGTCTGCTCCAGTTTGATATGGTCAGCATACTGCATAATCAAACCCGAAACCTCTGCACAAATGGTTCAGTCCAATAACTTCAGACATACCCTTGAGTTTAGCGACCATCCCGACGTCTTCACTAAGAAGCACAATCTGCAAACGCCCAGGCTAGAGTTGTCTCTTCTGTCCGACAAACTTGGCACTTATTATTCTGCCATTCATAGGGAACAACGTCAGTTGGATCACACACAGTCGCATGGCTGATGGGATGCACAGAGCTTACTATCCATCCAGACCAGTCTTTGTTCTCAAGACAAATACGGTTTTAGTGCTAGCAATCAAGGTTTCATCAACCGCTCACCAAACGAGGCATTTCCTACAGAACGATGCGTAGGTTCACATCCAACCACCTTAGCAGAACACAACGGAGGGACGGAAAGTACTTGCCGTTGACAGTATGAAAGCAGCCATATCCATCAGATGCACCATAGAAGCACGATGTATACCATCGGTCCCGCCAGTTGCCCGTCATTTGATTGAGCAAAGATATCGTGTCGGTCGAATGGCTGAGGTTAATACCGCCTTTGTCATAGCAAGGAGGAGAAATCTGTGACTTAATCTAGTCGTTGCTGTTCGTCAACAAATCTGTGCAAGCGAAGGAAGCCCTTTGTTTTCTTTGCACTTTATGGCAGATCAGTCTGTTGCCATGGTAATTTCTTTCTTATTTTCAATTTACTTTTCATTTTTACCCAAAGCACACACCTCTAGGGACACATTGAAATAATTCCGAAAAATTGTACAAAGTTTGCTTTTATTTTCACGCCTGAGATTCATTGTGGAGAAGGCCGTTTGACATTTACGTGTTGGTGATAGCCTGTTACCTCTACCTTGAAGCCCAAATGTGCTGATACTTGAAAACTTTGAACTCCACACGTTTCTATAAAAAACAAAATCATGTGGTTCCACTAGACCTTCCTCATCCTTTTGTTTGTTCTGGACTGTATATCCCAGGTTTCCATAAGGAGCTCCTGAATATCATGGTCAACTCACGGCTTGTTACCACCTTCAACCAACCTGGTTTTCGTCCCACATACCTAGCTCTTTGCTGCAACGTAGCTGCAAGTTTTTCAACTACTATGCTATCAAGACTCAGAATGGATTTAGGTTCAGTCACTGCGGCCACGACGGCTGTTCACGACTTCCAAACATTTCGCGGTGTACGACTACCTAGTGCACGTCCACCAGAACGCGGACCTCCAAAATGGTACAGCAGTGTTAGTGATCAGACTAAAGTTGATGCAGTGGCGGTTACTTTGTAAACAAAAAAATAATCGCAGTTATGCGTGGCCATGCCGCAACTACGTCCGTCTCTCCAACAAGACAAAGCGTTGACAATGAAACAGTACACCACGCCTCACTGGTTGTTTCGAAACGATAGTGGTCAACAATATGAATAAAGTGTAAAAGAACACATCGAGTCCTTATCAGTATATGCTTGCTCTAGTAACGTACAGTAACCTTACCTTGAAATGACATACTTTGTTGTTGGCCGGGCATTTGAGGGGGAGCTTGATTGAGGCGAAAAAAAGAGAGTGAAAGTACTTGCAGAATAGTGCAGCATGACATGCCTCCTCAAAGTGTTAAAACATTTGGCTGAGCGCAGCCAGCCCGTTTTTTATACGTACCTCAGAACCCTTAGCTCGGCTTGTAAAATCCTATTCCCACATATTGAAAGGTTTAATCAAAGGTATACCATTGATGTGAGTCGTTAGTAGCACCAGCCGTTTGCAATTTGCACAATCAGTCCGCGGTCGTCTAGCCCTAATGTTTAAAATTATGGAATCAGTCAGCCAAGTTCTTTGCTGGCACAACTAATTCAACCGCAAATCAGAAACGTTTACTGAAAGTTTGTGGAATCTATTTGTTGCTTCCGTCTCCGTCCTCCTCTACCCAAATAGTTCGTTTATCAGTAAGCAGCTACATCCAACTAATTCCTTCTCCAACACCTATCCCCCTCCTCAGAGTAAAATGCAACCAATGCAAAGTATTTAGCAGGAATAATTGTCCTCGACGGTGAAATGTTGACGACGAACAGAACACATTTAAGTGTTCCATGACTCCTACCTCCTGATGCTTAATAACAGTGAAACATTCCTTGTATAACAACTGCTCTTGAGTATCAAACTTAATCAAAGTAAGCCGCAACCAATAAGGGTTCTAAATTTTATCGCAAATTGTCAGTTTCACAGCTCTATCAACCATAGACTTTTCGAAGTATACTTAACTGCGCCTAACTGGGTGCTTTCGCTTAGTCTCAACCTGTAACAATGCAAAACATGGCAGGAGTGATTCTACGTCTCCAAATGAGTGACTGAGAATCTACATACAACAGAACGGAGCAGAAGAGATGAGAAATGGGGTAGATTTTTTTCAATTTAACAGTGTTAGAAGTCACTTATTGCGTACCAGATTGAACCCTAAGGACTGCGACTGCACCAGGTCACAATTTTATACATTTTCTACTTGAGTTTTCTTTGTTTATTAAAGTTTAGTGGTTCTACGCGTTTTATTAGTTTATATTGATGAAATCTGAAATCCTCTCTGTTTCTAGATACTTGATGACAACTGCGCCTCTATAAAATTTTTGACCCAAAAAATCAAGTGAGATGTGGACCAACTGCACAGACATGAGTTTTGCACAGTGAGTTGGACTGATGTTTGTTCCCCGGTTTCATATCACACTGTTTCTCCCAAGAACATCGTGCATGCTTCCACATCCAACCACGTCTGTTTGAATCACAGTTACCCTGGTTTATCAATGTGAGAGCGTCAGTTGCTTTAATGGATTGCTTCTCATTGGTTAACCATCAAGCGTAGCAAATTCGACTTTTTTATTCTAGGTCTTATGGCAGCAGGGCTTTATGACTATACTGTGTAGAATATAATGTAGCCATCTTCACAGCATAAAGTAACACCCACTTTCACTGATCCTTGGAGCAGTTATGAAAGCTCAGTTAATCCGCTACTGAAATCAGTCAATGCGGCCTTTATCTCTTACGATGAGCTCCCGTCATGTAGAACGTTAGGGTTTCAGGTCATCAGTTCCTACATTCACTGTATTCGCTGTTTGCCAAGCTAGACGAAGTAGCTTGGTCCTAAAGTAACACAATCGCGGCTAGTTCAGTCAATATTAGACGGCTTATTTTAAAAGCGGATCTGATGAGCGATTTCCAAATTCGTGGGACCAGTAGCGCGTCCGACTATGATGACCTGTAGGTTTTGCCTTATATGAAGCCAGATTTTTTAGCTTTCGGAACCAAAATACTTCATCACTGTGGCACCCGGACTCCATTTATATTACATTCTTCTGGACAATCCAAATCTGCTTCTATATATGCAAAGTATATGATATTTTATATATGCGTAAACTGTCTGGCAGGGCATGGTTGCTACAAACACTTATCGAGATGGTCGGATAAAGTGTACAATAAATGTAAATGCAAAAATACGGGAAAACCTGCAGCTAAACTTTTAGTGCTTGGATTAAATTGGATGCGCATTTTTGAACAGTCTGCACGGCAGAAGTTTCGAGCAACAAACACGCATCAACTGACCTGTATAACTCGGGCCGTATGGTAGCATTGGCATAGACATGGGGCCTAGGAAGGAAAGAATGGCAGTCCTAAGTAATAAGAGTACATTTCTGGCATTTTTGTCATTTTTATTCCCTAGCTCAAAAATGGTATTGTGGAAACAAACTACTAACAAACTGCGAAGTTGATCAACGAAATACAGAGTAAACGTGGTCATAGACGAACTACCGACAGTCACCTTGACGGGCCACACAAAAGAAGCTGCAGGTCAAGGATAAATTGCACTACAACGCATTTGATTAACATAATTGCCTGGGCATTATGGTGCAGCATACTCTGGATACTTCGGCCGAGCTACCAAGCCGTGCACGGTAGATCTGCGTTCGCTTATTACCTAGGAGATGGGCATCGACTTCAGAAAGCTTAACTAGAAGGATTAGCAAAGATTACAAACTCTAAAAGTAGTTCCGTCCCAGTCGTTACGCCTACTGCCATGTTATTCCTAAGTGTATTTTAGCTAATCTTGGTTGTCTGACTAGGATCGGATATTTGTAACCAGTAGGAGGAGATTTAGAACTTTCAATTGAGATTTTGTCCCATGGGTGACATCAGTCTATGGTCAAGAATCTGAGGAGAAATATGAAGCCATTTTGTCGATGTTTCTGGATATCAGTAGTATACATCCCATAAATTTCCAAAGGCATTTGAACCAGCGATCTGTCAGCCTAAAGCTTGCTTGTTTTGCGTTCTTCACCAAAGAGCCATTTCACATATATATCTATCCTAGTGTGGTAGCTGTTGTTTAAGCACCCAAAATCTTAAATTGCTGTCGATACAGTGCAAAACGGATTTGGAGCAGAAAAGCGGGGTTTTATAATACGTTTAATACACTTTGAAAATGCAATGGATTAGACCTTGGCTGTCCCCTCTTGAAGCGAAAGCTATTCAACCGAATTCCTCGTCCAGATGGGGTTTTTCAAAATGAGTTCATGCGCAGGAGGTTTCATACCGTGATGAGCACAGCTATCTTACACATACACCTCCGTCGAACCCTTAGATTATCCAGACAATAGATCCAAAGTGTTTTTATATGTGCACTAGCAAATTTGGACTGTTTTTGCCAGTGAGGACCAGCACACTAAGGAGTACTGTTAGACTGCTTGTCGGCTGACCAAAAGATGGAATCCCCTTGAGTGATGACTCTTATATAGTTTAGAATCAAGGCGTTGCAAACTAGCTGGGAATATAAAACGTCTCTCAGATAATTTGCCAAGTTTTGCCTCACAAAACCGATGAATGTAAATTAATATCATTGCAGTGGCTGAGGAGTCTGCTTTCAGAATACGTAACCACAGCGTTTCCAAATGGGCCCTCGTCCACGTGGGAACTCTGCAAACATGCTCGTCGACGGGTTCGGACCAATGCCCCAAACCACTTCAGACCTGGTTATCAAGTACTTATAACCAACTCGCGTTATTGTTGTTAGAACACCAGCGAGAACTTTAACAAATAACGCGTTCTACCCCACATCTTTGTTATGAGAAAGAGCAGCACTGTTCAGAATCTTACTGTATCGTTTTTCAAAGCCTGAATATTTTGTTCGGTGATATGCGTATTCCGAATGTTGCGTAATGCTTCATTTGCAAATTACTTACCTACAAAAGACATGCCCTGTTGTCCCATAGAGTACGGTGCTTGCACTGAAACAGGATTAGATTTAATGCGGCTGTAATTACTGACATTGGCATGGGAGAAACGGTCAACTTGTCCAAATGAAATGTACTATGAAAGCGGTGTAGTAGACTTTCAATAGTTATAGCAGGTGATCCCATGGTAATAATCCTGCGAATGAACAGACGAATCTCACGATGTTATCAAAAACCAATATCCCAGTTTTTTATAATTCATGTTTTTAGTATCTCGTTATCAGATCAGTATATACACAGTGATTAAATTAGTAGCGATGAGCTGGAAGACCACGTAGTGCGAAGTAGTTGAATTGGATGGAATGGAACTAAGTACAAATGATGGTTAATGCGAAGTAGTTGAATTGGACGGAATGGAACTAAGTACAAATGATGGTTAAAATAAAATCAAGTATAATAGGATAACGGATTGTTCTAATGGATTGGGTATCGCTCCGTATGTCAGAAAACCAGTTTCAAGGCTTGTACAAACTATCCTTAGTTGCATAACTCCTGATCATGAAGTGGCATTATGACTGTTCAGCTATAAACACCAAATAAACTGACGCAAACCAACTATTGAATATTATTATGGGCCCTGAAGAGGCAGAGTCGTAGGCAAGAATTGACCCGATGATTGGCTAGATCAGTTGTAACGACCGCTACTGAGGCAATGGCATTAAGGCTATGCGACTCAACATTATGGTGTGAAAGACGATTTTTACGAAACTCGAGGCTCATCTGATTATACGGCACGTGCCAGCAAAATTGCTAAGTCAAATTAGCTTAGGTTCAATACGTGAAACCATTTTTCCAAAGAGTATTTTTATGGTCTTCTCCAAGTTTATTCTTCGACGAAAAACCTGACATACCAAATACTTCTACCACAATTTCAAGAGGTTTTATGTAGGATACATTTAAATCTTTGCATGTGCCTCAATAAAACCACAATCCTCATGTATGTTGTGCACTGAAACATTCATAGAAAGCGTGCCTCAATAAAACCACAATCCTCATGTCGGTTATGTTGTGCACTGAAACATTCATAGAAAGGATTGTATTCAACTGACTTGGATAGCCCATAGTTTGATGCATCATCGGTCCTGGGAATAGTTGAATGACATTCAGAAAATTTCAAATCAGTTAGAGAGTAAAACTTAGAGTTCGGATATATATTATTATTATTATTTATTACAAATTATTAATTACAAAATTCTCTGTGGACTTCCGGGCAATGTTAAAGACATCAGAGAAAAATGGACTAAGATGCCATCGCCCGACGTTTTGTGGTTACTGTGGGCAAAATGCTCAATGATTTTTACAATCGGCTGAAAATGGTACAAATATATTTAACGCACATAAGAGTGCACTGGATAACTGTCAAACCAATTGAAGCTTTGTGCAACTGGATTGGCAAGCCTTGTAAAAAAGTAATACTACGCATATATTCTGTATATAAGAAAATTTGCTAGTTGTTTTGCCACACCAACCCATCAGATATATTTAAAGTATACCACTCAAGCGTTCAAAGGCGTGGCTGGTTGTAAAAACCGACATGTTTGGAGTAGTTTACTTGCATTTTCACATACGTTTACACGAAAAATAAGTCATTGAGCCTGGCTTTATGTGTAAACGATTTGTGATTGGCAAAGTCACGGTAAGTATTCATTAGAGACATTATCTAGCCTGTCCCTCTCAATCTTTTAGACTGAGTGAATGATTTTGAGCTGCCCTGTCAAAGCGTTGTTCTAACATTCATAGACGTAGCTCTACAATATCTGAGGATGCAGATCTTTTTATCTGAGAAAACCACAAGGATGAAACGAGCAGAAGCGTCGTTTGTGTTTTTTTCCTATTGTGTTTAAATGCCTGTTTTCGCATTTCAAGGCCCATCAAACTTGGAGCGGTGAGCTTGGTAACAAAGGTGGAATGATGAAGAATAAGGCAAAAAACGCCTGAGTTCACTTTTATGGTCGCTACGCGTTACTTAAAGTTGCGGACCCGGAAAATAGAGGAATTCTCCCACTTTAAATGATTCGGGTGAGTGTTCCGGAAGGTCTACGGTTTCCAACAACGCGGCGTGCTTTTGTGTGCTTTGCTGTAAGCAAACAGGCTACTTTTTATACCTTTCAGCCAACGTTTTGCAAACCGTCACTGTGACCTGCAATCTAGCATAAGAGCTTTGATGAGTCACGTGAAAAGTTGCACTTGTTATGAGGACGAAATATTGCGCAACAGCCAATGTGACGTCATCTATTTCACTCTGCGACCAATTAAAATATATACTTTATCCCTCCTGCTTTTATATTTTACTCGCAAATTCTTACAACCATACGGGTGATCCACGCCAAGCTTCATCTATGGTTGTGACATATTAGCCGGGGTGGATAGTAACAATCTCCACCCACAGTGTTATCATAATATCAACGGGTATCTTCAGCCGCTTCACCTGCTACTGGTCAATCCCACTAATAAGAAAAGAAGCACTCTACATCTGATTCATCTTTATTCAGAATAGCCACTGGTGTAAAAATACAAACACTGACGCCCCTCTCTTATTGGTTAAACGCTGTGCTATTCGAATCACAAGTGACTGAGCAGTAATCAAACAACGTGGAATGACATCTGGCTCCTGTCCTAAATACAAAGTTGCTTAATACGCAGGAGACCAATTAAGAGGGAAACGGCCATCAGATGTGGTGTTTTTTTGGTTTCGACTGCAGGATCTCACACTTCCTTCTACCCACTCTACAGCCTAATAAAGACGTAAATAATGAAAACTTCTGTACCATATTTCCAAAATTCTTTTTCAGAGTCATGCCAATCCAGACTAAAGCATCTTGTATGTATTTTGCACCAAGTGCGAGCTCTTGCTCATTACCCTTTGCAGTTCACACACGCAACGGTCAGGAGACTTGTGTTTCCTTCTTGGGGTGTTCATCAATTCGATGCACGCTCATTTTCAAGAACGGCTCGCCCATAGCTTTTTATAGGTTTTAAACGGCAACAAGGTGATTAATTCGTACATGATTTCCAAAAACCTATTTGAAAGATGAACTCACCTCCATAAGTACCCGGCGGGAGCATCATTTGTCCTACTAAATTGGTAGGAAGTGGACGGTTTAGGAAAAATGCAATTTACGGCACTTGAGATTCATCAACAAAACACAATCAACCTGGTAATAAATAAGTTTGCTGAGTGTGGCCAGGTACGAACCAAACGCAGCGGATAATCGGTGCACATGAGGAACACGCATTTTTTTGTCAGGTTTAGGCCACAGCCCCTTTGGTATTTTGCAACGGGTGTTGACTCTTTCAGGTATAAGCACTGCATTCTGGTTCAGAACGCTGTTTGTATTCTCTGTAAATAATATAGTATATATAGTGTGTATATAGGCAAAACTCTGGGAGTCTTTTTCTGGAACGAATCCCTAAAATTCTATGACCAGTTATTTCAAGCTTAATCTGTCGAGTAGTCGGCTGAAAGGCAACTAACGAAATTTGGGCATTTGGAATTCTTGTATCGAAAACCTCAAATTTTAGACATGAGCTCACATCAAAAACCAGTATAAGGACAGCTCAATGAGACAGCGCGTACATGCAGCCCTTACAGTTTTGAAATTGAGGTCACAAGTTTTCGTCTGTCTGTGAAGGAGCCTTTAGTTAAAAAGAACAACTGTGGGTCTGATTACAGTGTGTTGTGTACTTCTGTCCTTTGAGGGTGTGTTAATTCTTTTACTGCTCAGTGTTTGCCTGTTACAAATACCCTTTTATACTGGGCTTTCTGTAAGATTTATACTACTGAAATTGTTCATTAATAATTTCCAAAATGTCTCACGAATACATATTGTCAGTCATCGACAGCATATTTCAAATCCTCATTTTGTGGCCAGTTTCGCGGAAATTTATAAATTCGTCCGGAAAGCAGAAAATAACTATACATCCAATAAAATACGATGCTAACAGCCTCCATGCACAAACCAGTATGTCGTTAAATCTGGATAATACCTTTGAGCTTGATATCCTTTGTTCAAATGTTTTGTTTTGCTGATTTCCAGCCGTACTAAGACAGTTCGCCTCATTCGTTACCTTACCAAACTCAGCGTCACTCGTTTTTTCCCAGTATAACCAAAACACCTTGTTTCATATTGCTAAGTAACTTAGATCACCCAGTACAAACAAGTGGTGTGATATTTTGAATGACATCTGTGTACTCGAAGTTGATTGGACAATTAATACAAGACTATAGTACAAACAAATGTTTGCGGCCAATCACTTGTTTGTCCACCAAGACAAAATTTGGCCGAAAATACCTTTTTGTGATCAGCCTTGGGAAGTCGAACTAGTTTGGCTTCTACACAGACACGGGTGATCCTCATTATTCCATATGATCTGCCTACCGCCATTAGTATATTTCAACAGAAGATGCATATAACTGCGGCCAGAGAATTTCATGAGGAAAGAAAGTTTCGAAAGAAAGTTTGCTGGTGGTGCATTAAATTGAGAATTTAATCCAGTAGTTTTGAAAATTAGGTCTCTTTTTAGAACCACAGAATAAGACTCCCGTTATTTGGAGGTGTATCTGATTTGGAATTTTCGGGATACTTTGGAGCAAAAACGCAGAGACTGCATTTGAACTCCTTGTGCAGGTTTTATTTATTTGATCACTGTTTAGACGAACATTTTTTTACTGAAAAGCGAATAGTACCCAACAAACCTTGGTGTCTCCTTCGGCGCCCTGGTGATAACAGAAGAAACATAGCATATGTTCAAGCGACTGAGTGCTGGCAGACATTGTCATATTTCTTCGGGAATATCATGAAACTAATCCTTGAACGATAAGGTTAACGCCAGTTTTCGCAGTGGAAGAGGTCTACTGCATAGGCTTGTGAAAAGCTAGGAAATATTTATAAATTGAATATAATTACTAATAGGTCACCAAGTCCTTATCAGTTGAATACACTTGGCAAAAATGTGAACATTAAAGGGACGATTTTTACAGGGTCGAAAGTTTAAAATTGTCATTTAGGTAGGAGTGTGGACAAATAATATATAACAAATCAAGGACATCGATGGAGGCATTATATTTCATTTGGGATTACTCTCACTGACCCCAGTACAACAACATTCGTCCTAAAGCTACCAAAGTCTCCAGTATGATTATTTATTAAAGGATAAGTAGACGAAATCTGAGATGTACTTTATTCGGCTAGCAGACAACTGTCCCTGAAAGAGGTGGGTCCACGAGTAATGTAACTTTAGCCATCCAGTCGGATGACTAAATGCCTCTCAACAAACAAACTGACGGGCACTTGTGTTCATATCAAGAGGAGCCGGTAAATTGTAGTGCGTATGTTGCAGGCATAAACGATTTCACGAGTTACCAGGTAAAACGTTTGCTTTAAATTCATTTCGTCTTGCGTGGTTTCTTGGCATCGTCTCACTGCCCACTCAGCCCACGGGTGTTTTTGCTCCACCCTGACTTGCAAAGAGTAGAAATTTAACTTATTTTGGAAAACCCGGACCGTTTTATAAGCAGCTATCATATTTAGCGTAGGCTAAATGCATCAACATATTTGCTTGCATCGATTAGGTAAAATATGTTGCGGTCAGGTATTCAAATCTGGAACATGAGGTATAAAAATTCAGCCTGCTACCATGCTGTAGGTAGTATAATTTACCGGCAATGTTGTGTGGAATATAGGTAGCTCGGATGCGCTGGTTGGTTGTTGGTATGTTCGCCGAGCTTGGCAGTTGGATTGCAAACGTTTCATCACCAATCGAAGTGACATCGTCAGTGCAGGGTTTAGTGGGTGGATTCCTTCACTTCTGCCTGTACTGTCATTTACCAATATGCAACTATTTATAACCAAGTTGTTACTTGTTCTACCTCTGAAAAATAACCCAACTCTGCGACACAACCTAATATTTAAGATCATTAGCATGGAGATGGATGGAGGTTTTCTGAAAGAGCAGGTGAATATAGTGCTAAATAAATAGGGATTGTCAAAACCACTTTTTGCTTTCAGACGCCTAATGTAAGGGAAAATTACTTAATTTGGTCTCTCATTTAAACATCTCGGACCTTTCTCACCAGATCTATTGAGCTAAGTAGCTTACATCTTGAACGTTATATTGGTCAAACATACATGAACCTACTGGGTACCAGAAGGCCCTTACGCCAAATGTAACATTGAAAAAACACAAGAAATGAGTTGCCTGTTCAAACCGAAGGGCCCTGATCGTTTTCACCATTTGTTTATGTTGCCGGAAACGCACTGATTGGTTCAAAGAATTATTCAGATTTATTCATCGAAATGGTTTGAATTCTAATAACTTTTCAAAAACATCACGGAGTATTTTTGTTTGTTTGACTCACGACGTGGTAGCAGTCCCTCAACTACATAGTAAATGGCAAAGAGCAGATAAAACAACCACGCAACTGTCATTCAAAGATTGGCGTTTAGATTTCGATATCATCAAATTTCCACGAAATATCCCATAGAGTACATCACGTTTAGAAATATCCCATTTACGATAATCTAAAAGTTATAAAAACACCTTATATCTAATTCCGGTTGCTGCTACTCAAGAGGTGGAAACAAATCAATTAACGCGTTTCAATGCAACTAATCAGCGATACGAATAAAGAACTAAATTCTGTTAGGACGGGCAACATTTTTGTCCACGTGTCGCTTAATGAGAGGTACGAATTATTTCTGTTGGTAATAATTGTCAGTTGGGATATGAATGCAGGCTTTTACATACCAAATTTGTGAAAACAGAAGCGTGACCCTCTTAATTCAAATTTGCAAAATTTGGTGCCGTTTTTGTTTGATTGTGATTTGTTAAGAATCGATGAGGAGGTGCCAATTAACGACTGTTTATTGCTCTCTCGCTCGTATTTTGTGTGATAATATAACCTTAGCAAAAGAGAATAACTCTTTGCCTTGATAATATTGCTGGTGTTGAACTCTATCTAACCACCACTTATTTTATCTTTCAAAACGTACTCTATACACAGAGTGAACTTAAGCGACACAGTAGGATATCACAGCAGAATAAATATTCCATAGCACTAAGTACCCAACAACTTAGGGAAACGCCACTTGAAGCGATGGAAGAGGGGGACGTAAATCGGATGGTCACCTTAAGGATACTCTATAGAAGTGGCACTTTATGTGCCATTCGGAAGATTCTTCGGGATTACGACGTTAGAAAATTCCTCCGAATCAACAACATCCTAGGCGAAAAACAGCGAAACTGTGCCCACCGAGTTATTTTTGGTGAATTTTCAGCTAAATGCATAGGCCAGAGAGCGAGGGAACTCCATGTGTGAATCATGGAAAACAAAAGACACACGCATTTTCCTCCAAGAAATCCTGGGGAATTTAAAACACATGGAAGCTCCTTTGCCAATGTACTCCAAGCACTTGATCAAACCCGGCGAACCACCTTCGAATGTGAGCCGAATCACTAGAGATCGTCACAACCGAGTTAGCCATAGTAATGGTGTCATCGTCCTGTCGACTGGTCCGGACTTGCTGCACACCTTAGTATACTGTGTCTCGGTATCAAGCAGGAATAACAAAAATGGCGCATCACAATCAGTGCAACAACAAGCGGAAGCACATAATCACGCATACAAACAACAGAGCCAACACGCTCCCACATATTGTGGTCACATCTGACCGAAAGTGATCTCAGCACCGACCACAAGACGGCGGACCCACATAGCATTGCACCTGACCCGTATTCAATTGACGATGAAACTCCTTAGAAAAGGTTGCCCATAGTAATCGAAACATCGAGTTATAACATCTTATTCCAGTGCGATGTGTTCTGACTTGAAACTTTTTCCTCTGTCCTGTGGGCGACCCACTTCTGTGCCAAAAGGCTGAAGAATAGCTTGCATCTGTTTTATCCCTATTGTGAGTTCTCACCATTGTCTAACTGACATGTATTGATGTTATGCCTCTTTTTTAATGTTTAAATATAATATTTATATCTTCTAAATACGCCAGGAACGTCTTTCGTAATTCGATGAATTTAAAGGTAATTAAGTGCATCACGACACGCCGATTTTCCGCTCCTAATTCCTGTTATAAAAGCAATCAGAGTGCTGACGAGTGAGAAGACCAGTACAACTTATTCGGTGTTTATCCAGTTGTATCTTCCTAGACAATGGAAGATAGATAACGATAAAATGATCCCCCATTGTTGGACAGACGAGAAAGACCCAGCTCGTCCTTGAATGGGAATTGACAAGACAGTCCTTCCATCCTATTTTCCGCTACCTTGCAACTGTTTTACTGCGTCTATCACCATCCTTGGGATGGATACCTTTGAGTTATCACAGATTAAACTACCGGCTTAAAGCTGGATGAAGTTTTGGCAAAAGTTTATCCTTACGGCCGACTTTTCAATCAAATTACCAGGATCAGACATCTATCCCTAAGTCATTTTGTGTCAGCTGATGTTACACACTGTTACACGTTCGATGGTCTACCCCAAACATATACAGTTCATTTGCTGGAATCAGAACACAGTTCAGACCAGAGAATCAGTCATATCTACTCACACAGGCAAAAAGTATTAACTTCGAAACTTTTGGACAATTGTTTAAGAATTTTTCTGGTCCAAATGAAAAACTTCTTGCGTGGTTTCATAATTTTCCTCAAAGACTGTAAACAGTTTGAGATTTCCGGTTCATCCAGGTATTTCCAAATATGCTCCTCTTGACTTACCAGCTGTGATCACAACATCGTCATCGTCGTCTGATATAAATTCAAAAAAAGACAGTGATAAGGGTTTAATTATTTCTCTTTTTATCTGACCATGATGCTGTACCATTTGTTTTCCTCTAGGCCTATCTTGAATATCATTTCTATTCACTTATTAACTGAGAATGCGTTATTTAATTCCTCAACCACGAGTGATACGTAGCAGGAGGAACATCCACTTGTTCTAATACTTGAGTAGAATACAACGAATGCAAATGGTTATTTGATATGCAGCAGCTCCAAGCTTCATGTTCAGGTGCTCCAGTCTTTTAGGTTAGTCTTTCGGGGGGTACTCATTTGGGTAGCATTCGATGTGCAATTGGAAAAAACTGCCACGTTTACAGATCGAGGAACGAAATGTTGTTGTGTAACTTTTGCTGCAGCTGCCCAGAAGAGGTTGAAACGAAGTAATTCTAACCAACCTCCCTAGATTTCACCTTTCCTCGAATGGGATGAGGAGCACTTTGTGGCTAACGAGAACATTGGTTTGGGTGCACTGATATAAGCCACCATCCAAAGCGAGTCCCCTTGTGCTGATTGCCATAGACTCAAACATCATGCATTGACCACCTTGTTTTGCAGCGAATGTCAATCTACCAATGTAGCGAAACTATATTTACCGAGCTCTGTCGTGGTTTCATGTCTAGTTAAGTTAGAAACCCGAGCATATTCGTAAATAATACGTTGCAAGACGTGCATGCTTGTGTGCTAGGAGGCTCATTATGTGTCTTTGCATACATTCTACTGACTCATGGTGTTCATTAGTGGAGCCCGGTTATGGTGAGTAAGGCGACTGCTTGGACCCTTTGCCCGTAGGCTGGTCTGTTGTTTGTTGATCACCTTTATTCAGTACTTGTGTGATCTGCTCAACCGAATGGTTCAACGATTTATAAAGCAGTCCATCTTTTCATCTGTTTTTTTATTCCCCTTGAGTATAAACGCATTTCGATAGTCCTCGGCGAGAGAGTGGACGGGTATCTGTTACCGAATTTGTCTGTCTTATTGAGCAACCTTCATAGACATACACAGACTGTCGCAGACAGTTTACGGTGTGTCGCAACTGGAACCAGTTGGATATCTGGTCGTTCAGTGTAAATCGAAGAAAATAAGACCGGCGAATGAACAGTAGGTGAAAGTTCCGGGAAATTCACCTTTAACAACCCAGCACTCATATTGGCATTTTTTTGGACTCAGTTGGTAAAGACCGGACAGTGAACCAAATGTTGGCTGCTTCAGTCAAATCAGTACCTGAACTGCTGAGATTTCATGTCAGAACCACGCATGTAGAAAACACCATGTCAACCTGTGAATTGGTATACTTTCCTGTGCAATGATGCACAAGGAAGTTCACTTCTAACACCGTGGTGGATTTCGATATTATCCATCTTTGGAAAGTTACTTTATCAGTCATTGGTTTGCTAGCTGATCTCTGTTTTCACTGAGGATCGGTAACTCAGTGAAGAATGCATCCAGGACCCTGGTTTGCTCACATCCAGCTAGTCACACGGCGAAGCTCAACGACTCTTATATGAATATCGTGTCTTACTTGCTACAGCTGCCTAGCTCAGCAATGCCTTGACCGGAAAATCAAACAATATCAACTTGTGCTATTTCAGGCTACGCCATTCCGTTTTGTGCCTTAACCCCACTTGACAATTGTCAGCGCAGTAACCAAGTGCTTATGTCCACCATGATGCCATTTTTCTTAGTCCGTGCAACACATGCTCCGAGATCTTGCTTTTCTCTGTTTGATGAACACGTCTGGGACGTAGTAGTTGGTTGTATCCGACTATTCTCCTCTTTCCGACACACAGAGCCTCCAAGGAATCCCTGATGGCCGGTTTTCCTGGGTGGAATTTGCATTGGATATTCTGTAGATGCTATTTTTTTAAAAGCGCCAAAAAATGGTAAGGTGTCAGTAAACGGAAACATTCGCTCCATTGAACTACATACTGCAGTTAGACAATTTAGTCCGTCATTTACTAAGTGGATTGTCGTCATGTGAGTTCGTGAGTTCGAGCATCAATGTAACTGCTCAAAATGCCAAAGTTCCGTTTACTGGATTTAAAAATCATCGTTTGTGTACAGCCTTACCTATCCGCCTTTTACCCAAGCCTGAAACAAAGTTCGTGGGAAATAATTCTCATAATTCTCATATAATACTGGTGGAAATTTTCCAAAAATATCTGAATGAAACATTTTTGTAAGAAGCACCAGCAAACCCCAGACCCGCGACTGCACATCAAGGAGAGCCCTGAAAAAAATATTTCAGAGCATTCTTCATTTGGTGACAGGAGTGTTCTCACAGTGATCCAACTATGCTTGGTCAACGGAACACATTCTACGTTCGCAACCTTACGGGGTGAACGATAAGGATTTTTTCATGAAATAAGAATGATAATCTGCCCCATATCAGCATAAATTACTAGAGTATTTGAACAAATTATACCATGCACAAAGCCACACATTGAGTGTTCTCACGAAATGGTACATTTTTTCCGCTAATGCAACACTGCTGGAAAGCTGACGAAAACCGTATGACGTCTCACTACAACTGTAACCCTATTCGGCTTGGTGAAGTCTCTAAATTCGCACTGGTCATACTTCACGATGGTGGCATCAAAACTAGGTCAAAATTAGTAAAAGAAAACAGTTTTGAAATTTTGAATTTTAAACTTAAAGCTTTTATTTTTTCATTTTAAATTAAATAAAATTAAAAGTTAAGTTGATTTAAATTTAAAGTTCAGAATTTTAAACTCTTATTTATTATTATTATTTATTGAATAAATTTGGCCAATCTATAAATAAAATCTTCCTCAGTAATAAACCTTATTTTTCATCGAAGGCAACAAACTGACTGCCAGCGGTGGCATCAGCTTCTCATTAATGTCTTGCGAACATCCTTAAGAATGAGTTGAAAGATGACATCGCTGACAAGAGCAACATCATCATCATCATCAGCTGTAAGAAACCGTGTACTTGTCCTACAGTGGTTGTAGCTGCCACAGTTTCGTCCGCCGATGATTTGGGGGAGTGAGGTAGGTAGCTGCGCATTGGAGGCGCGAGCTGCGTAAATACACCACTGTCAGTGGGCTGTTAAGTCGGGGAATTGGGAAGGGGGCTACGCATTGAGGCAATAGCTTGATGCATGAGCGCCACTGAGGGCGCGATTGGGCCATATCTGACAAGAGCAACGTGTACAGATGGACAGAATGGAACGTCAAATAGACGATCTGATTTAGAAACAAGCTGTAAAATAGGTGGTGATACGAATCATCAACCAATGGACAAATTAATTCACGTGAAAGGATGAATTGAATTACATGGTTTTTAACAAGCCTACTGTAACCCTATATCCTAAAGGTGGCCCTGAGTGTTTACGAATATTTTTAACCAGAAGTGGGTGCCCAGTGTTTAACAAGTCATCTGTAGAATCAAAGAATAGAAGTTTCCTTTGACCTGCTAAGAGAGTTTGAATTCAACAATGATGCAGTTTCTTCGATCGTGTGCCAGAAGGTGGAAAGCGGCTGTATTGTTACGAGTCGAAAACTAGTAAAGAATCTACGAAATAACGTCTCACGTCTAATCGAACGCCTTAGAAGTTTTAATGAAAACTACCAGCACAAAAAGTCCTGATAGTTGTTTTGGGAACGACAAAAGTATCACTCTTCCTTGTTTCTAGACGACTGGTCTTGCCGCGTCGAGACAAGGACACTTGGGAAGCCTAAGAAGGCTACGAAATAACATTCCAAGGTGGCTTCACGTTTGTCACTTTAGTGGGCTGCCACACCCATCTTTGGCAACGGATCAGGCGATTGGCGAGCTAGGATATATTATATTTTGTCTTTTTATCGGCCGCCCCGTTAAGTTATGATCCAGCAAAACAGATCTTTGGAAAAATGATGCCAGTGGTTAGGTAAGCATGACATCAAGTGCACAAGAGAATGCTTTCCAGGGTCAGTTGAGATTGGAATTCCATGGCTATGCAAACAGCTCATTTGAAACTGGGAGCCTACTGAGTAAAACTTGCTTATGGATAAAGAGTTGCTCTACACATATGCAGAAATCTAAAAACGAATGTTGGTTCACAACGCGCAATGCAAAATTTTCCATCGCCCCCTGTAATGGAGCGTTCAGTCTGATTCATGACTTCATTTTAAAATGAAACCATCATGTTTTAGAGCCAAACTTTCTAAACGGCAAAAAATGGTTCACAGCTGAGGACCCAAATTCTGGATTTCTGCATTTCTGATGGGCCTCAAGAGAGTAAACGTCAAATTTTTTCACACAGACTCAAAAGCAATATTTCGTTAAAGGAAATTAACCTAATATCAGAGGCGGTCTTCGTAAAACGCATGGAACCGGTAATCATGAAATGCCTTATGAATCTTGCAGTAATGATATCTTAAGCAGCTAGTAGGACCTAACTTCAACATTCCGTCATCTTTGTTAACATTAGAGAAACTAATTAATGTACAGGTTTTTGAAAATTTCGACCTACTTCCATCCGTGCTGCATCATATTGTATTTAAAATCAATATTATTGACAAAAAAGCCGTTAGTGTGTTGTTCGAAGCAGAGATGGTACATTTGCTTACCTCTTTTGGCAGGTGTCACTGAAAAACCATGTTAAAATAGACAACAGATTAAGTTCAATAGTACATTGCTAGTAACTCAGTCTGTGAGTGATGTTCAAAGTTGTCTTACTGCATGATTGTCTGTCCAATGAAGGTTCCGATATCATATTTGAGTCTAGTTAATTGGTTTCGACTAAGTTTAAAAGCCACTCTTTTAGAAGTCCTCTGTATTCATCCACTACATAATGGCCAGTACGTCAGTAACACTGCAACCATAACATCAATTATGGAATGCCGAATAAACTTGATTGTTGCATTTGGGGTTTTGCGGGATAGGTATTTTGTTCATATTCACACCACTCTCGTTTGAACGGTCGTCCTCCTGTTCTGGCGTAATTATTCGGGTGAGTCCACACCCGAATGGGTCGGGCACACCAATCACATCGCTCAAGTGTGAACACGTTCGCCTGTTTAGACGTGAAAATTCAGATGCGTCCAACGTGCGTTAGTGGAGTAGTGGTAACACGCTCGCCTCGCATGTCAGATGTCCGGGGTTCAAATCCCGGCATGGCCACTGGATATCCACTGCTGATGAGCTCTAATAAGAGCGAAACTCGAGTCCAGTGCTTCCCTTTGGCGTGCACTCACCCGAATAATTACGCCAGAACAGGAGGACGACCGTTCAAACTTGATTGTGTTCGGCCGTCTATCAAAGTGAACAGCAGAGAAAGCACTTTCTTGATTTGAAACGGTAGTAGAATTCGCCTCCACACCACTTTCCTTTGAAAACTTGTCCTGCTGATGTAATTATTCAGGTGAGTCTACACGAAAATGGGAAGCACTGGAATCGAATTCCGTTCTCATTAGGGTGTTCATCAGCTCAGCACATCCTTGGTCGTGTAAGGCTTTGTACACCGAACATCCGACATGCGTGGCGAGCGAATTACAACCGTCTCGTCAGCGCACGCTGGGCGAATCTAAATTTTGATGTCTGGACAGGTATGAACACAATGTGGCCAATTTGCCCTAGGCCTCGAAAGATGATAATTCCAGCTGGCGCAGGTGGAGTAGTGGTAACACGCTCAAATCAGATGTCAGATATCTGGAGTTCAAACTCCGGCAACGCTGACGACATGCACTGTTGATCAGTCCCAATGAGAACAAAACTCGATTTCAGTGCTTCCCACCTTTGTGTGGACTCACCAAAATAATTGTATCAGCACATGAGGAAAATGGGAAGTGAAAGTGAATCGAGCACTTTCTTAATTCAAACATTTAAAGAGATTCCGGAGACAGAAAATCTCCGTGTACTGACATTTTTTTGAAAACTGTAAAAATGAGTTCGATTTGGTACCAGTGAACAAGAGGAAAAATTTAGTGTGTCCATCCTGTTGTAATTTTGGGTGCTACTTTGAAGGAGACAGTTCCCTCTCCTGTAACATACCATCCTTCAGAAAAATCAATTTTGATTGGCATCCTCAGGTTTACTCCTGGAGCTGACAATTCTAGGGCAACCCCTATTTAAGCGATTTCACTTATGTGAGTAACGTGCTGCCTTTCTCCAAAACATGTAAAACAGCGTTAATAACATAACAAGAGAATGCCTTTTCTGTCTCTTTAGGTGATTTTGCAAAGCATTTTGCACACACAATTTTTCACGTCACTAAGGGAAAAAGCCTGTGAATCTTACCATTATATACGATCATTCACCAGCGGAAGCTCATCTATCTCACATGGAGGTGATTATTTTGGCCAGCTTACTCCAATACAAAAGAATCTAGACATCAGTCCAATTTGGTAATCCAGTTGCATTAGACTTGAAGGAGGTTCAATGCACTTTGAACGTGCATTTGTGGAGCCGCTGAAAAGCACAATCATTCGAGGGGTGGTTTACCGGAGTGTATTTGAAGGTAGCAGAGATTTCCGGCAACGACCAGGGTCGATACAAATTTAGAACTACTAATAAAACCTTACCGTCGCTGGTTGACTATGGAATGGCCTTCATAGAAATCGTGCGCTGGAAGCTAATCTAGTGCTTTATGGAGATCAACTCACCAGACACTAATTCTACGTCGTCATCTGAAAGAACAAAAAGGCAATTTTGGAGAACGTCAAACTCAGCTGAGGGTCTCGAGCCCGCTAGTTCAGTCTTGTGCCACAGTTTGTTTTAGTAGATCCGGATTTTGCTTGGTATTTGTGAATGACAAAGCCAGATCTTTCAAATACATTGCACATTTAACATCCTAGTTTTGACCTGAGAACGGAAATTTGTTTCCTGCTTGAATGCTTCTTGTTCCGAATATTATTATTTATTATTTATGCGTACGCTTCCAAAAGTCACTCTGACTAGGGTGTCGTCATTTGGGGTCGGCGATGTGTCTATCATCCACCGTCAGTAGGTCTAAAACAAAAGCGAAATATGAGCCAGAGGACGGAGTGCTTTCTTCAAATAACGGGATCCAAAATTCAGGGTCAGAGTGAATGGACATTAAGAACGATTTTACCACAGTTCTCGGTGTTTGCTAATGTTGAGTACATGACTTAAGTATAAAAACAGCATGAAAATGCAGAGCAGACGGAATCTTTTCAGCGTTTCCTCATCAAGATTGGAAGCAGTATGTTTCGAGATTTGAAGTAATCGTTTGTGAAAAAGCGGCAGCAGATTTTTTTACACTGAAACTGGACACCATGTGCCGCAGACAAAGATACGATAACTATACATTCTGCATCCTGACAAGGACGATTCCAGAGGAGAGTCCAAGTCGCTCTGGCTGGAGAATTCAGCCCTTTTGTGAGTAAATGTCATTATTGAACGTTCAGTCAGAGCCTATGGCAAGGAATTAATATTTCTTGAAGGTAAGTCACACGTTGGAATTATTAAGTCCACCTCAGTACCCGGGCTCACAAATAAAACGTAGGTATAAAAAAGTAGAATAATCACTCTACTACGTTCACAGCAGAGCTGAGATGACAACCTACAAATGTTGAAAAGAGCTCCTGTTTGGGGAAAAGGTTAGCTGGCGTTCATTCCGATAAAAACTGTGCTGAAGAAACAGTCACTTCATACCTTGAAACTTGCACAGCTATTACGTTCCACAAATGCAGACCTACAACAGCGTATTGGTTTATTCACTGTGCCATCCTTAATGCAACATGAGATCACTTGTGGTACTTTGGTCCCATTTGAACACTTCGCCTGTCTCGGCCTGATGTTTATAGTTGGTCTACACCAAATCGCGTAGGAACTAGACTCGAGTTTCGCTTTCATCAAAAGTCAGTAGTCATGCTTGCCCTTGTCAGTGCCAGGATTGAAACCTTGTAAAATATGTTAGAGCTGCCTCGTGATTAGCCAAATGGCCACATCTGATAAGACTTCCGTTACTCATTAGAAATCAGAAATCGTCAAGACGATTTTAATTGGCCATGAGGCTACTCAACTTGAGACATTTGATGGCCGAATCATTCGATCTACGGAACAAGAAAACCGATTGTAACGAGGCATCGGACATTTTCACCACAGCGTTCAAAAGTAAGCACCTCCGCCTGATCAAGCGTGATAATTCGATTGCGTGCGAGCTGCGCTGTTTGAGTGGTGGAGTCACATTCGCCTCCCTTCTCAGGTGTCTTGTGTTCATTAGTCAGACCCGCATAGCTGGCGAGTTCCAGCCAAGTATCTTCAATCTGCGCCATGTAGCAGCTAAGACAAAGAAATGACTACTCACGAGAAATCATTTCCCAAAGGAACCAGGATGAGGCTTGCAGATGAGTGAAAACTCAGGAAGTAGTTCATTTCAGGAACACGATTTTAAGTGCAGATGTGACACAGTTAACTGTGCACTTTTGTTCGATGGTGGATATATTCTGGACCATCACTACTGCTCTCCTGAGTCTTACAACTTTGAATTGGCCACCCAATGGTCCCGATTCCAATACCCTACTTAAGCTTGATTACTGGTAATTCCAGGCATTCTTGCAACTCCATCCTCTACGGAGACCGAACCCATTAAATTATAACTGCATCTTTCCGGAAAGATCGTCTAAAATGGCTGACCAAAAGTCACCGGTTCTGAGAGTTGACCACTTTGAAATACTAGAAGGGAACACATCTTTACTGCAAACCCATTCACTTGGTGAATCATTCAAAATATAGTATTTGAGAAACTGTCGCAATGTGTCTCCCATTGATTTGATCCGAAACACGGTGGACTAATTAGTCAACCAAATATTCAGATGTGTTACTATGGAAACGACATCGAGGTAACCCACTCTTCAGATTAAGGCACTAATGATTAAGTCAGTATTACAACAGCAAGTAAAGCTATAGAGCCCAAGCCCAATGTTACTGTTTCCGTCGAAAATCTCGATTTCAAACCAGTTTGAGGATTTAATGAGACGGTCTTGGTTTTATTTTTCCTAATTGGGGGCAGGGCCAACTAGCGAGCACACTCATGGCATCTTCCTCGTACGCAAACTAAATGAAGTCATGTCAGCTGCCAAAATTTTGTGCTGACAGAACCACCTATGATCCAGTCTGAGAGACCAAAATATGTAGGATTACCACTCGTCTAGCCGATATCACCTCGTGATCCCCTAATATGTAGGGGAAAAACTACCATGTGAAAATATTTTAGTCTGGAAATCAAAGGTCACCACGTAATGCAAGCCCAGCGTATCTCCTCCCTTAGCATGCAACTTGTGTCAGCAAGGTTATGCAGGGAGTTCGTTTGATAAAGCTCCCTGTGACATGTTTCTTCATAGCAATCGCATTCTACAGCAGCTACACTTAACCACTTCCTCTTAGTTGCGGCAACATCTGAACCGCTCCGGCTAAACCTGATACACTTCTCTGTCATAACAGAGCACCCTGCCAAGTAGGTTAAGTCCAATGAAAATTTTAGTGCTTCCCTCAGTTGTCGTTATTGCTCAGGTTTTACTTCCTGCGGATTCGCAATGAGTAAAACCTATACTGTGCTTCTTAAACCCAGCGCTGTGGAACGAAATGTCTGAGATCTGTGCTGAATATATAGCTAAATCGGGAAAAGACCACTGAGAGGACGAAGTCGCAACTGAAAAGTACCAAATTTCATCATGATACCATCAAACAATAAGTCGATCAGAGGAAGAATAATTTAACAAGATGAACTAAACTTCCATCTGAAAATTGTCTCGCGTAGAGCCAGTCAAAAGGTGACAACGCAATATGGACACCTTTATTTCAGGATGAGTGAACCTATATCCTGTCTATGCTAAAGCTACTCACAGTGCTTTCCAGCAGCTCATTGCCGAAAGTTTTACTTTCTGACTACCGGCCAGAAGGTCCGGATGATGATTCCCAATATTGATGAAACAGCTGAACACTTCTCGTCTTTTCAGCACAGATTTGAGTACCCGTCATTTGCTAGCATAAGATGCTGCGTAGTCTCTCACAACGACGGAGATAATGATTAATTAGAGCCTGAAAGTTATTCAGTGATCGTACTGCACAGTGTAGCTCATCTGCGTTACTTATCAAATCAGAGAGGTTTCTAGTGTGGTGCGTTAGTGTAACAGTACCAGCAGCTAAAAAGTGCGGAACCACAGTATGAGACAGTTTCTTCCAAAGAAACCTAAATGTGTCCTAATTTTGGTTAGAAAGATCTGATTCCTCAGGCAATCAAAATGAAAAACGCTCGCAAATTGTTGTTGTTTTAAAGTGACCTGTCCTCGTCGGCTTCTTTTAAAAGGGGATTGAAGTAGTCCCTTCCCATCGTGCAAATGCAGTAGATCTTAAGAGTATTTCTTGGTCGAAAGAGGTACTGGGTCATTTTATCGAAAAAGATACTGGCTCATTTTATCACCCAAAATATTACAGGAAGGACGGAGTGCTCTTCTTAACTAGACCTCAGGCACGAATTATATGAAAGGAATGGAACTTGACAAAATGTTTGCAGTAAGCGATGGCCGGTCCACAAAATACTTATTTGGCGAGAGTTTTCATCCATATTGGGACTAGTCAAGTTGGCATATGCAAGTCATGCTCTAGGAGATATATACTCGTGCTGTGGACCCAGAATCTTATTTAAAACCAAGTTCAGCAGCTGTACAAATTGGCAGGCAGATGCGTGCCGTCCGGAAAATACAGCGTAGAACTGTAAACGTATGGGCTTGGCCATATGACAATTTCTCGTAAGAAAACAAGCTCTTGTATGGCGCTGAGCTTTCCTGCATTGAATCAACTTCCGACACCATTTCGGGTATTTTAAAAGCACAAGAAAGTATATGACGAATATAATCGGTAGATTTCGAAGTTGCACAAGTCCCTCTTCAAGAGGAAGTAGCCTTTCTTTACAGAAATAGTCGCTATAAGAAACTGTTTTCTTTCCAAAATGATTCAATAGCTTTCGAAGAGTACACAAACTTGATCAATAAAGTGCCATCGACTACAGTTGAAATTGCACAAAGAATATTCCATATAATTACGGCTGGTGACACCTTGTCTTATTTGCACTAGCATACATTATTTTGGTGAATCATTTTCAAGGTCGAGCTGCAGATATACAGTTACGAAGTCCTGAAGAACAGAGGATTTAACAGCGCGATCGTTCATTACTGAGTTGTACCGAATGTCTGCCGTGTTTGGCTTGACGACGAGCGCAAAAAATCTCTCCCTTCGTTAGTACTGAACAGAACTAACTGCGCACCCAAAACTGAATGCTTCTATGCCTTGAACTTGACCTGATACACAGCACAAGAGGACCACTGGCCTACCAGTCAACGGCTTTTTTGACCTAGCAACCGTTGTCTTCACATCTTTTTGTTCACCCACAGAAAGACCGTCCCCAGAGGTATTTGGATATTTTTGCTGACCACAATAAACAACAAAGTAAGCGACTGTTATGGGGCTTCCTCCGCTTTTAGCAGATGAAAGTCGGCATGGAAGTAATTTTTGTTTAAATCTCAATTTTGTCTAAGTCTTATTTTTCAAAAGCTCTCACTCACCATTCGTCACCTCAAGGCACGCAGAACTGTTCACTTTAGTTACAAAGAGTTCTGTTTTCCAACCAGTATCAAACCATGATATATTCACCTTCCACTTTGCACTCTTTCGGATTGGCGAAGATCACCTTCCACTACTCGCAATTATATCACTTGATCTACTCAGAATTCCGCTGTGTGAGTAATCTATCTAACCGAGGGTAGCTCTCACAGTGAATGCTTTAGATACCGATTTCCCGCATCTCCAACGTGTAACCCAAATTCAGAGACTTCTCCTTTTTTGACTGTTACGTCGAGTAGTAGAGTTCCACTTCTGCTAAACGGTGACCTACGGTAAAATCACTGCAGTTCAGAAAGTACTCTATTTTTTGACCAAACTAGACTTGTTACAAGGTGTAAACTTTTTGTTTCGACGTTTTAACGCCGGCTAATTTCTTGTCCGTGACCAACACCATTAATTTAGCGACCATGATTTTGCCGAATCAAACAACTCGTTTTCCTTATGCCAAACGTGCAGTTCGCTATTTATCACAAGTTGCAAATGTCATCACTCTAGTAGAAACTTAGGATTTCCTGTGACTGAATTCGCCAACATCAGTTCTTCCGGGTTCACCTCAAAAGTGAATGTAGACTACATGACACGGGCATTTTCAATAGTCCAATACTGATTTGGATGCCCACAAATTAAGCAATCGGACAACTTGGGCGCTAGGTCCTCAAAATGGCAATTTCTTAAAAAGTGGAGTTCAGACAGGATTTTCACACATCCAAAGGATCAGTTTTCGGGAAATCGATAAGAAGGGATTTAAACAGAAGTTATGGAGTGTGTATAACAATGGTGAATGATATTTAGTTGAAACAAAGTTGTTCTCAATGGGAGGGATACGGAAGTCTCATCGCCCCATCACAAGTAAGCGGAATAGGCGAGAGTATTGTTTATGTAAAGTACGTCCGGTAAGGATCTTTCAGCGTTAAGGATTACAACATATTGGTATAACTTTATAAGGATCAACATGCAGACGGTGGGAAATACCGGGTAAAATGCTTTTTACAAACCAGTGACGCGACAGTAGATAACTATAGTCAACCGGATGGAGCCCAAAGGCTCACACGGTTTAAATACAAGTTCAAAGTATCTACGAAATGACGGTTCCTCTGTCATATATTTCGTAAAATGATGAGAGGTGAGTATAGCTGACAAAGAAGGAACCAGCGGAGATCAACTTTAAAGTAAGGTTTAATGAGACTAAGGCATGTTTCAGCCCCAGATAGTGGATAGCTAATCTCCCAGCCTTAAAAAGTATAGGATACATTACTGAATGGCAGTTACGTACAAAGTTGATATTAATGAAGAAAGGTTTTGGCTTGTGGGGAATGTTGTCACAAAGTAGCAATGTCACTGGGTTAAACGATACAATGACTTATTATGATACGTTCTGCTTAATGAAACAGTGGGATAATCTGTTTTGATATTTAGTATGCTTATCTTGGAAGAAATCTGGGAACCTACACATGAAGACAACATCCGAGCATAATTTCAGCCTATGCGTGACCCAGCTGGTGACAAATTTCTTACGCATAAGGACAAGTAGATTGACCACTGAGCTATTTTTGAGTGTATTAGGCAGATTTCTGACCACTGCAGGTGGTAAAGTTTGAACACCCATGTCACTCACCAAGCGGATAGCAGAGGCATGTGAGATGACCATCACCAGTGTCTAATATATAGGGACTTCGAACAGACATCAGTGATCTACAAGTGGTTCTTTCTCTCAAAGCGCACAAAATGTTTTCAAGACAACTTGCGTGTAAACGTGGACGCCTAGCCTTAATTGAAACATTACGGTATCCTAGCCACGGTAAGACTGTTGTCCATCGCAGCCGAAAAACGTCTGAGGCATTCCCGCAAAAAACACACATTTGGGGTCATGGATTATCCCAACATTTCATCCGAAGACTTACCAGGAAATTCTGAATAGGATATAATGATCGAAGGGCAGGTGAGTAATAAATAAATAAAATATTCGTCCAGCTAAAACATAGCTGCTACGCCACCCAAAGGAAGTACGACGGCGGATATTTATGTTTGTTTGCCCAAACCTAGACAGGAGCAGTCGAGATGCCGGCGCTTGGACCGAACCAGGACTTTTCGGTCAGAAAGTGCACGCCTTAACCAATGAGCCATGTCAAGGAAATGATCAGTTTTAGAAGTGATTATAAAGACGTTCAAAAACTTCAAAAACAATTAAAATCTGGTAGTTAATCAGAGAATGATCTTGACACTGCACAAACCCGCTTGAAGCACAAAGTAGAAAACAGTGTTGTTGCTGGGTGGAAGAAATTCGATTCACGGTGACTGGAATTTGAAGTGAATCCTTGGTGTCCCTCATTCAATCATCTAAATATGAATGTAGGTAACGTGACCAGATTATATAGCATAAAATTATGGGGAACTCAGGTTCTATTAAAGTCAGCGATCTACACCTCACCAGTTTCTGATGTTGACAGGCTTTGTTAGAAATTCCGTCACCCATATTACTGTGAAGTAATTGGCACATGTGAGGTGGCAGTGACCTCGTCACTACATAAATGGTGTGCCAAATAAACTCATTATTCCACTGGAAACTATTGAGTCCTGTCTCGTACATTCGTTTTTTACTAGTGTTCGAGTTATGTTTTCTAAAAAAGGCTGAACGAGGCTATATTTGCCACTGTCACCCGAACCGCATGTTGTAGGAAGGGTAATACGTGCTGGTCTGCTTGCCGTCTGTAATATTATTGCTTAGACCACAGCTGAGTAGACGTTTGATATAGTGTAGGGGAAAAGCACCGGCCCGCCAGTCGAAATCTGCACAGAATGGGTCCACAAAAGCATTTTTTGCCCAGGCACAAGTCAGGTTAAAGTGTCTCAGTCCTTAGGTTCTCTGTGAATTCCACCGCATCTTCAGCTATTCTAAGATTATCACTGTCCGGATATGCCTTTTGAATGAACCCATTGGTGGCGTTCCCGAAGATGGAAAATACCCTTTTATGCGGCTTAAATAGGTTTGAAATGGAAAGTGTACCTATTTTGAGACGTTTTTGAAGCATAAGTATTAACAATTTGTCTATTAATAAAATCCAGTATTAATAACTTAATCCGGTAACATGTGGATTACGTTACAAGTGATGGGCATACATAAGCTAACTGGAAGATATGTGACCCGTAGTGAAGGCAAGTAGGAGCTACCTATTGTAGAAAGCTATTTTTTGAGGGTACAACGCCAGTAAATATTGTTTTGGGGTCATCCTTTGGTGTTTTTCAGGAAACTTTTCTGTTTTTCTACGGAGATGCTGTGTGAACCACTAACAAATGGCTTGTAACCTGTGTTTGTAGGAAGGATAAACGAGGCTTCATCACACTCGGGGCCATTTGATTGAAGTGAAAGGTAGCTGCCTTGTTTAGCGAAGCCTAAAACAAAACTTCATCAAAGTGTGCGCAGAAAAATGTGTCCGCTTTGAATGAAGGGCCTGCAATGTGTTGAATGACGAAAGTGACTGATGGCGAAGGAAACTTGTCATAGATGTGAAACCTTATTCTGAACAAATCAGGTAAGTCAGACTGAAAGCCCATGAGCATAGTTCAAGAATAAACTCCATTATGCATTTTGGTTTTCATCTCATCCGGAATCTATAACTTAGTTGACATAGATGGTGATGTCTACACACGGCACTTTGTTTTGATAGACAAAGTGCAATGGTGCGCCTTCCAGCAAGACTGTTATTTATTTACTGTAGCAGCCCTACTTCAGTAGACTTCACTGGAGGACACATGCAATCGATCGGATGTCATTTCATGTTATCTTTTCACGATAACGCTGCTATGCAACCATCAGTTTGGGATTTTTTGTTTGAAGAACAAATATTTGTTGAACGAAATACGTTTGAACACACCTAACGGCGACTTCTTGTTGGATGACTTGAGCTGCATAACTTAGTACCTTTAGTTTAAGCAAGTATCTTACAGACTTTGTCACCTGCAGCGGTATTGAACAGGTATGACAGAACCAGAGTACACTGCAGACAGACTAAACCAATACAAAAAAGCTGCCGACTAAGATGCAGCAATGCAAATCTGACGGCCTTCAATATTATTACAGGCTAATTGATGGGAAAATGACTGACTACAAACTGTAGTCCAAACAATCAAAGAAAGTGTACACACGGAGTTGTCAACTTACTAACGGGAGCAAAGTAATCGAAGGCTTCATCTAATTTGTCCCCTGAAAGTTCAAAGACATGATATTCCGGGTTGAACGTACTATGACACATTGAGTATTTATACTAGAGACGGGTGAAATTATACACAAAAGCTAAAAAATATGAACCTCATTTACAGACAGCGGCCAATGTACTCCACATATTTGTCAGTGATTACCAATGATTACCAAACATTTACTAAATATTTACCGTAACATATCGCCAAAAACCCTCAACAGGCAATAATAAACGGGAATTAATACTTGCGCTTACAACTTACAGTTTTTGAGACATTCTACTCTGCTTCCATAGAGTGAAATGATAATTCCAATTAAGAGTACACTGATCTGTTTCTTCATCTTTAGCAAGGTGTGAAAAAACAGTTCAATGTGGTCCACAAAGTTTCTTAATATCTTAGTCTCTCTCTCTTTAACTCCCAGGTTTCCACCAATCCGTTTCACAAAGACTGTTGGCCAATCAGGTTGTCCATGTCCACTCTCGGTTATTGGTTGGTCCCGGAACAGTGAGTTGTCGTTTTAAATGTTAACTAGCTCCATCTTAGAACCGGAGCCCATTGTGCTCCTAGGATTCTGTCCTTTATAGAAATTTCACAGAAAGCAGCAAGTAGAGTTGTAATTGATGGGAACGGCGTTTTCACCCAGAATAGAACACTTTGCTTTGCCAGCATATTTTGCTGCGGAAGAATTCGAAGTAAACTTCCTTAAACACAGATGAGATAAGAACGGATAAAAATGATCGAAACAGCAATCGTTCCACTGGTATAACACATTCACATGGCCAGCTGATGTGCCCGACTCGACTGAGTTAAAGATTCAAGTTCAGTTAACTGTCAACTCTTCATGAAAGGCAAAATAACCACGTCGATATATGGGGATAACGACCTTTTGTGCTTTCTTTAGCAGACCAAAATGAAGGGCTTTTAGTGACTGACAACACTGCAGTTCTTTGATTTGTTTTTTTTCCAACCGCCGTTCTTCAACATGAAATAAATATCACCTCTCGACCTCAGATTAGACGTCGGACCAACTTGCGTCACAAGGAGATCAGAAATCTTTCGGCATTAGGTTTGTTGTTACCAAAAGCTTGCTCTAAACCATCCCTTCGTCAAGTATTGTGCACTATCAAAACTGGAGTCAGGGTGACTGGGCGCAAAAACTGAGAAGGTTGGAAGATAGAATGTATGCTCAACACATAGTGCTCCTTTTGCCAGTAGATTTCTACAAATTACTCCGTTGCCCTGTATCACAAACCTAAGCGGAGCGGCCGAATTTGCATTGCATTAGATAAGGAGCACTTAGTCTACCCTCGTTACCGACTTTACGGCCTTTTATAGGGCCATACCTTTAAAACTGTAGATTCTTCACTATGCTACAGAAATCAGTCATAAATTATGACTTGGGTGCAACATCCCTCGTTACCAAAACAAATTCTCTGTCAGATCGAACTGCACAGATTGAGTCCATCTTAAAAGGGATGCAAATATTCAAAGGGTTATAAAGTAGGACGGCGTCGCTCGAGTATTTTCCAACCTGAAGTTGAAATAATAATGTCCTGTTGACTAAGCAAGGCAAAGTGATTCAGTATCACGGATTCCAAAACATTGCCGAACAATGTTTAAGTCACCTTGATGGTTCCATTTTTGAGCTTCCTTTTGCCAACAATTCCAATTGTGTGAAGGTCGATTTTTGTGGGGTGACGGGAAACCCGGAAAAGTGCAATAAAGTAGCTCTGAGTACGGCACTAACGCTACGAGAAAACAAACCAAACATGTAATATGCGTGTGAATGAGATAAAATTCACACTGACTGCCTAAGAAACAATTCCAAGTGTCTGGGATCAATGATTTCCTGAGTCAAAACAGCAAACCAGCTGAAATCTCTTACAGGGTTATGAAAGCCCTGCGGAGGCTGAAAAAGCTTAAACAGACGATAAAGTCCGCTCCTCTTGCGTTTGGACTGTTCGTCTTTAGTCATCTTACGACAACTCTGATATTTTATCAACGACAAACATTCCATCGTTTTCGACAATCTAAAGCCCATGATGAAATCTTGAAATTGTTGGCTATTTAGCGTTGTTCGAAAATTTGGATCCTATTCGCTCCAAAAAACGATTTTCTGTCAAAAGCAAAAATGTAAAAGCAGTGTTGATTGATCTGTTTGACGTCTTATAAGAAAAGGAATATGTGGTTCCGAATATCTATCACAGAATACTTCACTGGAAATATTCCGCACACTGCATAAGGACACACTGTATAATACGTTTCACGTTAGACTGCTGTCCGATACGCGGATAAAACGCTGCTTAGCGACTGATTGTTCGTGAAATTTTTGATGGTAAAGCTGATTTGTTAACGTGCCTTACATGAGACAAAGTTTTTTCTTCATTTAAACACAGAGGGATAAAGTACATTCACTTCTTATGAGGTAACGCCTTATTTGACCGGGACTCTCCTAAAAAATTAGGGATGAAAAATCAGAACTTAACTAGATCCTCCTGATTGAAATGCTACACAGACAGGCCATACAATTGTTTTTTATGCCTATCACTAGTCGAGCGCACTTATGAATAATATATATCACGGTAGTAAATAGCCAGAAGCTGCGTTGGTTGGGGCATGTGTTACGTATGCCTACCATCGTTTGCCGAAGAGAGTGCTGTTTTCCATGCTCAGTTCCGAGTGGCGGAAGCAGAGAGGTGACCGTCCCTTGACCTGGCAGAAGGGTATGAAAGAAATTCACGCTTCGGTGCTGTCGGTGCTACTCGAATTCCAGGATGAGGACCGCGTGATCCTCACTGCGCCTGGTTGGAGACGCTGCAAGATATGACTGCCAACCTATGTCAGCGGCGACCTTGTTGTCAGTTTCTATCCAGATTGCCTGGATGAGTGTTTGGAGGTGTAGGCCCCTCGGAATGATTGTGGTAAGTCCCTTCCGCGTCCACCTTTATTCTTTTCTTCACAATAAGGCTTTCAAATAAACCATGGTTGTACGGCAGCGAGGCATCGGTGTTGGTCACCGATGTCATGCTGTCTGTGATGATGATGATGATGATATAGCCTGGAGCGGCAAGTTAAATAACTGATTTAGCCACAGTGAAATGATGGGCCCGAAAGAAGTCACAAAGCGCTGGGGGTTAGAAACCTAATTCTTGCTTTCTACTCATAATTTCAATAACCACTGAGATTCACCAATTGTAAGCTAGTTATTACAAGTCCAGACGAAATGTAAGTTGTTCGCAAACTCACTTGCAGCGGGAAAAATAATTAATCCCTTGTTAGGACTGTAAGACAAATCGGGTGGGATACGTGTAGCAGATCTTGAACTAGCTTCGCTATATAACAAGTCCGCGCGCACGAACTCGATGGATGCTGAGGTCCGGGTGTTCCTTTGTCAAGTAAAAGTTGAACGAATATAAAAGACTCCGCACCGGTTTGTTGGAACGCTAAGAAATAACAGACATAAAATCGCTTCGGATGATCAAACAACACAGTAGTAAGCATCATTTCGACTGGATTTATGGAGTTTGGACTGCCAGTGTGCCACGTGAAGCGGTGTTGGTACTGAGTCTGGAAGGAGGAACACGTTATCACGCCACAAATATAGATGGAACTGTTACATAAGGCACCCTCCAGTGAGGCCGCGTCTATTGCTAACGCAGTTCGTTGCAGTAGTCGTCTTCCGCCCAGGCCTTGCACCAAATCACTCCTCAGTAAAACAGCATCCCTCGACTATTATCCACAATCTTTATATTTTTAAAAACTCCGTCTACACATTTGCAAAGAGTTTCCCAGCTTTCACCTCCCTCAAAAAGAAATGTTTCATCTGCCTAGCATTAATTTACAACAAGGACTCCGAAAGAAATAATTTAAGCATTATGAAATGCTTCTTAGCTTTTGACGTTGGTTACTTTTAATTACAAAAAGAATCTCTATAAAGAAAGTTACATTTTCTTCACACTTTCAACAGCTTTCAATTAGCCAAGCCATAAAAAGTTGATTGAAGCACGATAAGTTAACAGATGAACTAATAAAATGGTACACTCTGTGAAGACTCCATGAAGCGATTTCATGTTTGCTCTCCGGACTACTCTACCAGAAATGGATTCGAACCATTAAAAGTAGGAAACACTACAAAATAATAACTTGGTTGAATTACAAAAGTTGTTATAATGTGGTTACAGTGTGACTTATGGCTGTAAGCAGGAGTAACAATCGTGGTAAGTATGGATGCGATAGGAATCACCTGCTAAAAACGTCAATAAACTCACCATTACGCACAAAAATAAGCTTTTCTTGGGTTATTTATAAAATAAAAGACGTATTTCTTGTCCTTCCAAAGTTGGTGTTAGATAAAATTTGATTTTCCCTATGATCCTGAAATTTATCTTGAATTTGTACAATGTGATTTATGTGAGGGAGCAGTACTCGCAATTCAATCATCAGAATGCCAGTCGTTAGGCAGCGGAGGGTGCTCCGAGGTTCTTCTTATCCCAATTAAAAGCTCTTGACCTTTAGGACAGGGCATCGGCTTCTCGCCTTTACTTGGTCCCCCTGGAGTCTTGACTACCGTGCTCCTTAAACCAAAGAGAAGAGGGATGTTTTGCGGAATGTTACGAATTTTTAATTACGACAATGTGCCCAAGCAGTTCAATCCATAAATTCGTCTTGACTAATATCCTTAATTGTGGTGTTTTAGCACATGGAATAATGTGATCATACTCTGATGCAATTATTTACATAGGCCAACTTCTTCAGCTCAATAAAGCTGAAAACTGAGGTCAAGAGACTACTGGCTGGAGGAACCATGCCAATACTGGCTTTTGACTGTTCCTGCCAGAATTAAACTGCCGGATGTTATCCCCAGCGCCTCTTTTGCGTTGCATAGGGTCAAAAGCACGCCAGAGTTGTAAGATCTTTGTTGCTTGCACATCTAAAAGTAAAATAATGCTGATCTCATGAGTGACGATTTTGATCCCCAGCAGTCACGCTAATAGAATTCCCGGGTTAATTTCCAGTCTTGTGCGGATCTAATGACGATAATTCGATCATTAGCATCTATATCAAAGGTTTTCTATCAAGCATCTTCTATTCTTATCCTATTCGGGCATGAAGGGCCTTCGTTTTTAGTTTGAGATGGTACGTGCACTAAAGTCACTGTCTCAGTCAGCATGATCAGGCTAGTCTCGTCTTGGAACCGACATCCTCGTGACATATCTCTCATGTAATGTGACTGTATTTGGGGCCCGGCCACTGTGCCCTATTCGTAAAATCAAAGCATATTTTTGCAGGCTGAACAGTTTTCGTCACTCCTTCATGTTGGTTTGTGATACACACGGCCTTAAGAGGGATGGTCAGGTGAGAATGGATATTCCTATACATCATCAGCAGAGATAGGTTGATTAGTTTTGACACTAATGCTTTGCTGCCGTACAACTGTACATTTTAGCTAATTATATTCAGAGCCTTAAAATGAAAAGTGTAGAAGAGAACGGGCAAGGAGAAAGATGATGATGTCGCAAGCATTCTGAGTTGTCTACCCCACCCGTCTGAACAGACGATCTGGGGAGAAACTGAAACGATGAATGCTACTGACATCGATATGCTAAAATTTCTCGCAATGTCTCCGGCTAAAAGCAGAAAACGTAATGGGGACCTTATTCTGGGAGGTGTAGAACACCAACAACACCCAAACTCCACGTAATCTAGTTCACACCATTTTGCAAAGTCATTTGTTGTCTACCTAGCAGTTTTCGCCATTTTGAAGGAGGTACGGAGAATAACATCCGTCTTAGTAGACGCCGTTCTGGCATGAGTAGCAAATGGCAGGGCTAGCGCAGCTGATGGGGCTAGAAATTTTCCGCGGCTAAAGTACCTGCTACACAACCAAACACCCATTTTCAGTTACCCCGTTACGAATACGTTGAGGCCATCCGAAACCAGAAAGGCTTCTGGTTCAAATACATGAAGAAGTCTCACCTCATTCGTCCGCAGAGGCCAAGCCTTACCCTTGAGATCCAGTGATATGCCTTTTTGACGCAAATCAGCATACGTGGTTCTGGCCTCTGATATTCGTGCACCGACTTCATCAGACGCACTCGTGCTTGAGATAATACAACTACCAAGGTATGTAAAACTCTTCACAAACACCAAGGATTCACTTTGAATTGTAAGGAGTATGTTCAGACTGCACGCTCTGAAGCGAACTTTTCATCTTGAAGCCGAAGGATGGTATGATAGTTTTAAGTTTACACAACATGGTCTGTGCTGCACCTTTGTCTTGAAACTGAACTGAAACTGAACAAGATTGGAGACAGTGGACATTCTTGTGGGACACTACATTTTGTAGTGTAGCTTTTAAAGAGCTCACCATACACTCTCACGCCCAAAAGAATGTGAATATAGGGATCAAAGTATATTCACAGTCTCCTGCTGCATGTCCTGTTGAGCAAGTGTAGTTGCCAGCACTGACCGATCGACATAATTCAGGGTGCCCTTGTATTCAAGGAATACCAAGATTTTGGGTCGTCTGAACATGTGGCATTGATCTAAGACCTGAAGGAGTATGAAGATGTAGCTGACACAGCCTCTACCCGGTTAAAGTCCTGCTTCATGATCACGAGTCAAGGGTTCACGTACCGCCCTAAGACGACGAATATTCACTGACGCCTGAAGCCTCCTTGATACGAAAGTCAAACTAAAGCTTCGTGAGTACTACATCCATCGCAAGTGCAATCGCGAGTGGGCAACGTTATCGATTCACCCTAGTTGTCTGGGACGGTCTCTTTATCTTAATTATACCCAAACAGTCCAGGCAGTTACTGGCTGAGAAAATCAAAGTCATCCTTGAACAGAGTAGGTGGGAGGTCGTCAAGACGCTTGAGTAGAGATATTCGCTCGGAAACTTCTGAGGCTGAGGGGGCTTCCATTTTCACACTCCACCTTCCTGTCGAAAGCTAGCAGTCTCGATTGGAAGTAGCATGGGGCCAACTAGATTGTTGTCCAAAGTACTGTGCCTACATATTCAGAGATTCAACTTTGCAAGATATCACAGGGCCATTTTGATCCTTGAGAGTTTCACTGACAAAAGGCTTCCAAGGAGCAGTCGAGAGAATCAAGTGGAACGGCTTGAGGAATTTTTTAGCATTTGTCAAATCTTCCGTATCTTCCATATCTTCTATAACTGGCTTCCGGTGACGCATCGGGCTGAGTTTTAGTTATGGCCAGGAAGAAAATGTTGCCGGGCATTCAAAAGTACCACGGTTCTACAAGAGATTCGATGGTTGGATGGGGTTTGCTTGATTGTACCGCATAAAGAAGTTCCGGCTCTGTGTAGCACTGTAAATATCTGTTCTTAGTGGTCGTTGTTACCCGCCATCGGACAATCCGGTAAGCGTTCGAGGAGCCGATTCTGATAGTTCATTTGATCCTTGGATTCATCAGTTTCTCGATGGTTAAGCGAGGTGTGAGTGTTTTACCTAGACCTGACAGGCTCGATGAAAAGCAGCAACACACAAGTACATGGTCGGAATCTACGCTGGTATTCCAGCAGGAGCGAAGGGTAGTGAATGACACTTGCTACCGGTAACTAACGGCGAGACTGGTTTGTTCGTGGGCACGACGTGGTCAAGCGGTTTTCGCTGCTCCGGAAATTGGTAGTTCCAAGAGCAGTCTATGATATACACACGTTTGAAGCAAGCAACCTTCGTTGTCCGTGCGTCTCGTATCCAGCCTAAGACAAAAATCCAATTGGACCTCAGCAGCGCTTAGTTAACCTCTTTAGAAGTGCACGTCATCACCAAATATTACGATGTCCAAGCTTTCAGCCCGTTGTAAAAGAGCACCTAGATCATCAGTAAGAATTCGTTCAGCTGTAACACCCTTTCGGTGCCTAGCTGCCATGCCTAGGAAGCACGAATGCTGGGATACTGCCAAGTTGCCCAAGCCTAGACAGGAGACGTCGGGCTGCAGCAGTCGGGTTCGAATCACGGACATTCCGGTCAGTACGTTCGCGCTCTAACGACTGAACCACCCAGATCATCATAGAAACTGCCCTCGGTAGATTCAGAGCTACAGCCATTTGGGGTGTAAGCTGAAACAATGAACAGAATGCAATGGACCTTACTTTCTCCAGATTCACTCACACACGTTGCCAAACGAACCGCGACTCTCAGTGGGTATCCAGTTAATTAGAGATACTTCTGCTCGACCGCTCAACACATTAACCTTCCCGGCATATCTAGCTGCAGAAGCCTGTTCATCACCAGAGCTGCGCAGTCGAGACCTGGAAGAGGGCTCGGGGCAGTCAGTTCGAATACAGTAATTGGGTCCTGTGTTCTCGTTTTGTACAGACACCATATGTCAATGCAGAGGGAATCCACCATTCGATCATCAGCCACTTGTCCTGCCTGCTTCAGTGTGGGAACAGAAAGGCATGTATATAGACCAGCTTCTGATGTTTTAAAACAAATTTCAAAGTTTATAAGGTTGCCACTGGATTCGGACACAGAAGCTGCCGCTGAGTGTGATGCACGATTAATAAAGCGGTCAGTCCTGATGCCGGGACCTGCGGAAAGAGTAGGGGAGAATGGCGAAAAAGTGAAAGTGTCAGGATGGAGGCGTCAGCAGTAGCAGGTTTTCGCTTACCCCTCCTACTCTGTGCAGCAAGTAAGGCGATCCTGCTGGCGGCACCAAGCGCCTCCCATAAGGCATGAGATTATTGTTATCTGTGAAGTTCGTGGTTGTACGTGGGCTAGGATATTGCCGAGGCACCCGGAGCTAGACAGGCCCACATGTTGTTGTGCAATTAGGACATAAGATTGATAAGAACTCAAGGACAACTGGACCTAAGCAACTCCGTACTACATGAAACGACATGAAACCGTCCGGTATTATGGATTCATGGAATAGGTATGACATTAGGTTTATAGTAGATCGTGCACCATCTGAAAATATACACCGCCGGAACGTCGCGGGATGTGTCACAGAATAGTCAGACGGGTGGACTCCGATGAGAAGAAATGTGATTACGGCCAATCGAGAATAATCTCTCTACTTTAATAATTGAAATCAAAGAAGAAAAAATAAAAAGCCACATCCTAAGGGAGAAAAGAGATGGAAAGTCAGGTGGATTAAACATTGTATCATCCCAGAAGGCGGGAAATTTAGTGCACAAATATTGCAAAACTTCCAGTCAGTTTCACTGGGTTCTCTATAATTTGTTTAGATTTTGTTACGACCCCAAATTCGTGTAGAACTCAACTCTTAGACTCTACACATGTAGCAGGTCTGTAATAGATCTCAGTGTATGTTGAATTTTAGAGCAAACTAATTACTACGGCCAGCTCCTTGTCGGTCGTCTCCTTAATGAACCAGCTAATTAATCCTATTACCAGGTCCAGGAGACAATGGAATGTCTCACCTGCACAGATGTGCATATGTTCGAGCACAAGCAACGTTCAAACGAACCTCACTGACACGACGCAGTGAAGAATCCTTGAAAACCAAACTAATTGCTTGTCGTTGCGTGCACCACCATTTTAATCAATATTTTTTTGTGTTTTATTTCAAAACTCGCTGGTAACATTTTTTGAGCTGAAGGTCTCTCTTAATAATGAAGCTTAATAGTATAGTCGTTAGTCACGTTCCGCTGGGATTAGCATCGTATCTGATGTACTCACTGTGGATTCGACACAGCAGTTCAAGTACGAAGCCGAAACAAATCAGCCAATTGAGTAGGGTTGGTGGCCGCGCAAACGAGGGATCACATTTCACATATTTGTAAACGGCTTGCTTTCGCTGGAAGTATGTGCCACCACACTTATTTAAGGAGATACTCTTTTGGCTGAAATTTGCCAACTGAACGCTCGCCCGTGCTCATAATAACACAAATGTCTATTTGAAATAATCCCATTGTCAATTAAGCACATCTGAACGAATTTGGTCCTTTTAATACCGGCTCATAAATAAATTCGCCATCAACACAATCCATCAAAACGGCGAATAAAAGTCAAGCTGGCACTGAAAATTGAGACCATTAACGTTACTTTGAATTCAGTAAGTTACGTGAAGCCGAAAACTGATTATCCGGAAAAGCGTGACTCACTGTCTCTGCAAAGTGTTTGGCATACAAAGTACCTTCGTTTATGAGCTTTCCTCCACACTAGTTAGTACATAACGACGAGTGGACTTTAGCTGGACACTCCAACTCTAAATGTTAGAATGATCGCCCAGGAATTAGTTAATTGCCACATCCTGTTATACACTTAGTCACCTTTAAAGAAAATAGCATGGACCCCAAAACGGAAGGTGCGAAGATGACACAGCATTCACGTTCACGTGATAAGTAACCACAAGCTATTAAATATATTGATTAGTCTGACGGTTCAATTGTGATCATGTGGCCCAGGCCTGCAATCAGGCATGCGCAATAATGTGACCCAATAGGACAGAGCCTCATCAGCTCAGCCTTACTTTTTGATGCGGCCAACCACACAGTTTGCCCTCCATTTACTTCTGATTATTGTCGATGGTGTCCTGCCGGAAGAATATTTCGCAGGCATTAGGTATGATTGTTCCTCATATTTTCTAGAACTCGATGTGGAACGTTTACGTTCAGTTGTGTCCAGCGTGAGTCATTGAGTTAAATATCGCTTATCGGTCATATCGAGTTGTCCTCGAGTACAGTACAACGAAACATGCCAATGCATCCCAAAGTATGTGTTTATCCGTGGACCATATTAGGAATGCAGCTGATTCCTCATAGAACACTTTGTATACCTAGTAGGAGTATATCGAATAGACCTTTATTTTTTGGGTGACCACTTGTGGGTTACGAGGAATTTCTTACGACAGGCATCTTACTGTGAAGTTGTTAATCTTGGATGTAGAGGTCGAACGACGTGGTACGAACGACAGGACACCCCGGGAGTAGCGTTCTAAAGTGCTTTAACTGCGCAGCTTTATCACCTAGAAGCATCACTGGTGCCAAGAAGAATTCATTCAGGACTGGAAAAGTATTCGCAAACAAATTTCCTCTATTTGCTATCATTGTATCGGGATGGCATATGCTGAGTGACATTTCTCCAGTTAAGAGCTTGACTGTTTCTAACCAGCACTGTGTTTCTGCCATCTTTCCATGGAGTATTGTCATCAATACTCGTCTGGTTTCTATGGATATCCTGTTTGCGAACTAAGCAAGATGTAAATATCCGTAAGCTGCATAAGCGAATACAACAGTTTCAATTGACTCAGGTTTGTTGTGTTACAAAAATCACTGAGATAATTTGATACGAGAAGCACTTTGATGTTCACTCTTTTCATCTACTTTAGGTACACTTCGGTACTTACTCGAGGTCAAAGATAATCATATCCTTGGGACGAATCAGCTACCTTCCTAGGAGGGGATTAGTCTGCTTCAAAGTGCCTTGCGTAGATACCGCAAAATGTCTAGACCAGTCATTTGAAAGTACGGTATACGGTTTATTAGTAGGAGATATCGCTTTGATTCTTCCTTAAGGTTGTATTCTACTTGTCACTGAAGACCACAAAATGTCATGATTCCGCATGGTCACAAAGTAACTTTTCTGAAGAACTGATGAAGCTTATATGTCAGGCAACTGCCCATCCGTAAAGAGAGAATAACTTCCAGAAGAGTTTAGCAAACCCTTTAAACAGGGTGTTTTATATAGGATGATTACTGTTTATGCCCTTCGCCTGCTGACATTCTTTAAAAAACTTTCCTGAGTATATCTCACTTGTATTATTATGCGGCTTATTGTCTTCGTGCTGACGTTGCTGTCACATAATGAAACAGACAAGCTTCACGTCGACAAAACTTGATTACAATAGAGTTTTACCAACACTGTTATTTGACCTATTCAAGACACCTGGCTACTTTCAAAAGAGCAGACCTGGCTGATGAACTCTAGTGTCTCCTATAAACCAACTCGGTATATAAAATCTATATCACAGAATCTGAGTCGGCCCCGGCTTCCCGAACAAATCGAAAGATGTTGCTGATGACCGTTTGATGACTACAATGGAGTGCCCTAAGTACTTTTCGTGTTTACAGTTCTCACCAAATATGAGCGGAATAGCAGACGAGAACCTGATTCAAATTTATGTTCATAAAAGCAGGTCTCTCATTCTTGTGTCACTATGACTGCCAAAAAGCGATCTCCGTTCTTTCACATATAAGGAGGCGACAATCGTCTGACCGAGAGCTTCAAAGTCATCCACAGGGAGTGCAAAGATATAATAAGCAATTTGAAAAATTACTCTTGTTGAGTATGCATTACCCGCGACATATAAGTCCGTCAAACTCTTGCCTAATCTGTAGAGGATTCTGGAAGAGAGTATCGCTCCGTTGTCGAAACCTGATTTAATAAATTAATATCTTATAAATGACGAAAGTATTTTGTGACAGTTGAGATGGTCACGGATAAACTTTCTTGGTTGATGCAAAACGCTGCATCAAGTTCCGTATTAAAAATTATCCTAATTACAATTCTAGGAGCATGATTTGTTAGTGTTTTCACTGGTTACTTATATCCAGACTCTTTAACTTCATTTTCATCTAACTCAGCAATATTCAATTGTCGAATCCTGTGCCGATTCCACACATATTCATGTGGTCAGCATGAGGTAAGCATGTTTTGATCGACCTCTCCCAATCAGCTTTCTAGCTACGCTGGGACCTTTTGCACAGTAGTTTACGAATTTGTTCCCAACATCAAGGCATTTGAGCTCAATCCTGTGTGTGCCTATGCCGCTCATAATGTCACAGAAAATGCGATAGTTTCCGCATTTGGCTTTCCGTGGGGTAAGTTCGTTCACTACGCGCACATTTTAAAATAACTTCTAATATTAATAAAATCTCACTGTAGGCTATGTTACAGGATAGTTAACAGGTATCGTTTTCAGTACAAATATGGTCGAATAGGTAGTGCGTCTTGCTTGACGTATATTCGGGTGGACGTATAAGCGTTGGAAAAAGACAACGTTAAGTGCAGAGTTTTTCAACAGCTCATCGCTTTAATTACTCGTGTTGACCCCTTCCAAAAAGCTTTCTACACCGTCGCTAATTCTGCTTCGTGTGGAAGAAGTGTTTTCTTGTTCACCAAACGTCTTCAACTGTAAAAACCATGTACTTGCAGTGCAGTAGTTATAGCCGCTACATTTTCGTCCATCGATGTTTTGGGAAAGTGGAGATAGATGCTTACGCAATGGAGGCAGTGGTTGATATAACTGACACACGAATGAAGCAATCGCAGTCGACTTCTCATTGAAAAGATTGGAAGAAGGAGCCATATATTAAAAGCAACGGCGAGGACGCGTGCACGCCATTGAGTCAGCGACTCAACTATGGCTAAAGATGCCTCTGATCACTGATGTGTTTCGTCTTATGCTTCCCATCCAGGAAGAAGACAACCTATGAGGTGTGATCAGTCCATCAATCGTGGGTGAACTAATGCAGCGGAAAGCCATTCAGTGTGCTTCAGATTTACTGATCCGGTGTTCCCACCATACGCGGACAATGCTCCGAAGGCAACGATAGTCAAACGCTGGAAGATTTTTTACATTCTCAATGAGCAGTGGCCAGCATTCTGACCCGTATAATAATATGGAGTGCACCGCAGCGCTACAACCTCTGGCAGATAAGCTGATGTCATGTGTGTGCCACAGGTGACGCAAGTTCAAGGAAACTGCTCCGTCCTTGCCAATCCGGATGGGAAAAGTCATCCTTGGCTAGACCACCGGGAGTTTTACAAATTTGTCTACTGTCTCAGTTAACTCACGTTATGTTTCGAGTCCACCTAGTCTCTCAGCAGCACTGAGCTTGTTGTTTCAAGGATTTGCACCTCCATGAGTTCCGTCAACCTTCGAAGGATAAGACCAGACAGCACCTTTGATGCCGCACTCACTAGGCTAATGAAACTGTAGTTTTGGCACAACGTTTACGTAACCCTTTTGAGCAGAAGGATGTATATCGACGCTCACTATTCTGCGGACATTTTCTGTTAACCCCACTCAGCTTTCAAGGGCAGTGTAAGACGGGTCATCATGGTGTCTTCACACGTTTTAGCAGGTATATTTCGTATTTCACTTTTTTTTCTGACGGGCGATTAGGACCTACAATCCATTCATTTTTGTTCACTGTGTTACAGGAGGTCATGTAGTCTGTTCTTCAGAGTGTTCAACCCATCTATCCAGTCGGCATTTTTGTTACTAGATTAGTGAGCCCTCCTTTCCACCTACTGTCTCACTGAGCGTTGAGTTCCTCCAGCCAGTTGATCATATTAGTTGGTATAGGGCACGGCTGCTTCCGGTGGCAAAAGCCTTCTCCATCTACTGAGTTTTCGATATCCACCAAAGTTCTCGGTCTTCCCTTAAACTCTCCGCTTTTTGACGTTTGAGGGATCTGTGTGAGCCATCGCAATCGTTACCTGCTTGTACGAATTTCCTGGTCACAATCAGGACTAGCTAAATCGCCGATATCCAATTGTCATTCGATCTTATCCGTTAACCCAGAAAGACAGCACTGAACGTCACTATCATTGTTCCAAGTTCAAAAAGCTTTTAGCTAATTCACTAGCTGACAAGTTAAGATGTGCATAGAACCGGTGGATCAATCTATAACTCTCTCTGATGAAGCAAAATTAATGTAAGAAGACTATAAGAAACGGATTTGTTATTATCATCCTTACTGAAAAGGAGGCGGACCCAACAAAGTGTAAGCAATCCGTCTAGGGACCAAACCGTTTTACAAAAGAGTCACCCGGACCAATCAAAACCGGGTGAGATAACTTTAACTACAAGGTTGAACAACAACAATACTCGATGCAACAGTGCAAAGAACACCCTTGTACGGACAAGTTAGTCAATACAATGTTTTGTCTGTATGCCGGTAAGAAACAAGGGGCAGAGACTAGTTTTATCTTGATAAATATGGTTGCTTACTTACCTCAGTGTGAAACTAATTGCTCATGTGACAAGGTTAATTGATTCCAGAGACGCCTCATACTGTTGTTGTCCACGAATAGCGGGCGTAGACCAGGTCCTCACAGGCTGAAATACATTTCCTACTTAGGCAGATTTCGTGCGCTAATCCTAGCCGAGTTGCTCTGTCTCTGTCTGTGCTAGTGCCATGCTAGTCCAGATATTCAGCTGTTTGTTAAGATGCCAGCACCATTCTGGTGATGGAAAAAAGCCAGTACATGTTATGGGTTTTCGGAAAACACCACCAAACCCCTAAGGTCGCCGTTGATTGGGTGTTTGTTTGAGATGTAGGATGCAGAAACGCCGGCCTCCAATCGCCGCGTTCGATACTTCTTCAGGACGCCGAACGTTCTGGATGCGCCCCAGACGCTAACGGTCAAAAACTTGAAATTTTTCGGGTGATTTCGGAGGGATCGAAGTAAGTAAGAACTAGGCGGACTATTGAAGGGAACGAACTTTATGTACCATTTTTCATCGTTTTTGCTGGTCGATCGTGTGCTAAACATGCAAGCTACTAGCTGCTAACACGGACCAAAATCATACCAAAGCATACCAAATATCGAACTAGGAGGGACGTGGCAGAAGGGAAGAAAAGAGAATACAAAAAGTCTGGGCGACCTCAGAATGAGCTGAAGTGTTTTTTTTGCCTAGCTACCGATACTTACTTATTCATTGGACCACCCAAAATGAACGATAAAAAGTGATCGTTCCCATTTCTTCTTGGTTGGAGTTAACCGTAAAAATTCGTTTCAAATAAGTAACTTATGGTTGTCCCTCTCGAGGGGAACAATTGTGTCAAGGTAGTATTCATGAAAGCTACACTTGGATGATCCATCCCTATCTTCTTTGCTTCAAAGCAAGCCCTTTTTCCATTATACATTCAACTATTTATTCTGTAAGTCACATACACACACTAGAGTGTAACAATTTACTTTTCTGCAAGCCCATTTTGAACCCATTCTAATACAACCAGACATGGCTGTGACGTAAGGCATTATTGTACAGAAAAATCCGGTGGTAAAAACGTTTATTTCAGAGATTGCCGATAAATGCCTTTCTTCCAACCGGACATATACGCTAGAAGGTTCTTTCCATATCTGAACAACCTTAAGGGTCAGTACGTCGTCGGTTGAATTACAGTCATCGCGTGACAACACCTTCCGCGTTTTTTCCTTAATTTTCAGTTACTACAGTTCAGGGTTTTTCGATCTGTTTAAACTAGACCCTAAATATCATACAATGATGACTCCAAACGTCCGGCTCTCGTTGAGACCGGATATCTTGTGCATTTCTGAAGTGTTCGTTCTGAGGAATCGATATTTTTTATAATAATATAGGTTGCTACATCAAAGAGGTTTCCCGCATCCAAATCCCAAAGCTCATGTTTCGTTTTCGAAAAGCATCGCTGCACGTGATGTCACTCAAGTATGATTATTTAGCAGTGCCAAGATGAAAATACTTGGGAACCCCAATGTCTTAGATTCTCCAATGGGCAGGATATGAGTAGTTTTTTAATGTGCAAATCGTGACCACATGCCCAGGGTTGTTAGACGTCTCGTTGGTTTCTTGATTTCACAACCTGTGGGACCTGTAGCAATAAAACCATGGGCTATAATTAAATGCCCTGATGCATGAAGCTCATGGACAGTAAGTGTTCTCGAAATCACTGCCAAAAAAATCTGCTTCATCTTGGTCACGGACTAAAGACAGACGTTAGCAATCCGACATTATTATTATCATCATCATCTTCAGCTGTAAGAACCGTGTACTTGTCGTACAGTGGTTGTAGCTGCCACAGTTGCGTTCACCGATGATTTGGGGAGGTGAGGTAGGTAGCTGCGCATTGGAGACGGGAGCTGATAAATTGGGGCGTAAATACACCACTGTCAATGGACTGTTAAGTGGGGGGACTGGTAAGGGAGCTATGCATTGAAGGCAATAGCTTGGATGCACAAGCGCTATTGAGGGTGCGACTGGGCCATGTCTGACAATGTCTCTAACCATTGATGCGGCCCGTCTCGGGGTCCCTATCCAGGAAGACGGCAGTGACTAGCGCAGCTGAGTTTGCTGGTACTGGCATTTATGCTTCGCTGACAAGTCATTGTTTGACCGCCTCTGGCTCGTTTCCACCCTTTACGTGGTTGTACGAAAAGAACCCTTCGAGGAAGTCGGTCGACTGGCATACGGAGCACGTGGCCAGGCCAGCGCAACCTATGCAATGTGATCAGTTCATTATAAAAGTGGTTGGCTGTTTATGGGTCCAAAGTCAGTTTAAGCAGAAGTCCTAACACCGAATTAGTGAGGCTTGCTGAAATGTCATCATTTTGAGCTAGTCAGCATGGAAGCGACTCTGGAATAATTCCAATACACGCTTCACATTCTGATATGTACGAGCGTAGTCTTCCTAGAAAGATGCTCTCATCGAATTCATTAGCTATGCAGCAGAGCTTTACGGTCTGTATTAGGTGTCCATGAATATCAGTATTTCCACAGTGGTTTGTTGTGTAAAAGTAAAAGAGGAGTAAGGCGTTTGGAGGTACATATCTAAATGCGTCCGGGCATCAACCTCCTGTTGGGCTCATACTTCAGCTAGTTGCACTGTTTCTTCGAGTACGATACATTCATTCAGCAGCAGCCTAGAATTCAAAGGTGCACAGCAATCAGTAATTAGGTCAGGAGACTTGTGAGCGAACTGTAGCTACTTAAATTTCTTTGAATTCCGTCAGCCTGACGATAGGACAAGAAAAGTGGCTATCACATTTCCTGGCTCCACGCCTGTGGACAACAGTGGTGTACCTCTTTAAACCCGTGTGAAAGAATATTGCCATTCTCTCACTTATCCGGTGTCAAATGCACAACTGGACCGTTGTCTCCGAAAGCAAAGTTAAGCATAGTCGTAGTCCGTTTTTCGAGTACTATCAGACCATAGCGTCCGCTCTTTTGAAGTCATGAAATCTCGGAGCTAGGCCTAAACAAGCAGCCTAAAAATACCTGTGAATTTTTTTAGTGTATCTTCAGAAGTTCGCCAATTCAATCCTTGCCGTGTATTGAACACTGGCTAAGGCGGGAACGTGCTAACATGGTTTGAACCGGTACCTCAAGTGTACCTGTCTAGGTTTGAGCAACTATTTAGTATCTAAGCCCTCGTCATTCTTTCTGGTAGCTTGGCAGCTAGGCACCAAATATCGGTACAAATGAAGGGTTTCATTTTCTACGGCGTTGACGTTCAGCTACCAGTTACACATGTCGCATTTGTTCAGTGCGTCAAACATCCAGATGAATTTGTGTCAGCTTGGTTGCACTTCACTCCCCTGTCCATTTTGCTACGGGGGAGTAATACCTTAACCTGCGAACAGAATATCAAATCTAACTCATGAGTCAAAATTTCCAAACAAACTGACGGAGTTGCCTTTGGAACTCTTCTAAGATTGTCATCATTTGACACATGGTCAAGCTCTAACCGCCAAAGGCTACAGAAATTACGAAGGTAACATCGAGTAAACAACGTCTAAACAACATTTCACTGTATGCGATTGATAAGTGAGGGAATATCAAACAAGCTGTGATGTCCAAGTCACTCCAGAAGTTTTATGCTTCAACAACATAAAGTGATCGAATACTGGTCAGTGACAGTTCACTTGCAAGAAATTTGGATGGCTAACTCCTCTGAATTTCAGGAACTCGGCTTTTAAAACATTTTTGCCGCATGCAGTGCAGAAACTCCCTGATCCGTGCTTTGTAACGCATGGATGAGAAATCTTGCACTGCATATATGCTAACTGCAGCATTCCTAGGGTTGAGATCCCTCCAGAGAAAGTAGCCATCAGGACCTAGTAATGTCCGTTAAAAGTACATTTTTAGTAAAAATCACCACATACCGTCAACAGTTCATTAAACGGACTAGAAAATCCACTAGAATAAGCCTTATGAGTCAGTGCGAATATCGCATAATCACGAATTGTAGCAAGTTTCTCATTGCTGCTTGTCGAAACAACACAGCTAGTTTTGTCCAAAACATCCATGAACATGTCTACTCACCTGCGTTTGCGATGGCAATGACAGACGACCAGATATGTGAGCAACAGAGCAGACACCCGATCGAATCTTGGACTCTTTAACGAATCGCCATCCACCGCCATTGAAAGTGACTCCAAGAACTTATTTTCAATCAACCAACATGTAATCGAGCCCAAACACAAGCTTGAGGAGCAATCAGTGATCAAGAGCATTACAATGCATAACCGCTTATGGCAATTCAATTTTCTTAAACCAGCTCGGTTGACCGGTACTGCTCACTCATAGGATTTGCAATGCAATTTCCTTGAACCAGCTTGGTTGACCGGTACTGCTCACTCATAGGATTATTTTGACGCCTTGTTGATTGTAGGAATCCCTCTCCTCTCTGAAAAGGGAGCATCCGTAATGTGGGCCAAAATATCCTCCTCTTCGTGGTTAGTTGGGGCAGAAGTTTTGTTGCCAAAAAGCAACTCAAGCAGGACAGTAGGGAACAACCGATGTCGACAAGCAGAAAAAAGAGTTCAGATAACTAGGCTAAGGACCAATTCAAAGGAGTAGAAAGGACATTGCCCGCAAACACAGATTATTTATGAATGAGCAATCATGAACCCCAGATTTTTCGGTGACATCACTGTTCACCTTTCCCAGGAAATATTACGCGACATATTCATGCTGGATATTTGGATTCAGATATTTCTGATCCCTGTTTTTTTCATTAAAAAAATTTTCCACTTGAAAAAAAACGGGTAAAGTCTTAGTTAAGCAAAAATCTTATGCATTATAAGTCGTTGCTGGCGATTGACTATGTTCGTTCCGATTAGGACGTCTTCAGGAGTCATCATCTGCGTGTCCCCCTATCGATTTGATCAATCAGTAGTTCTCTAAATGAAATAACCGCATGCATCTGAAATAATCCTGTGGAAAATATGGCCTAGAAAAAGCCCCATCAACACCTTCTTTCCTATACATCTTATAGGTTGTCCACGTTCACGTATGTCAGTACGCATAACCTCCTATTACTCGGTTGTTTTGCATGTGGACGGAGACGAGACAAGTGGAGTATCAGTGACACATCAGACAAAGTGTTTCGTAAACTCATTAAACTACGAAGCCAACACAACCGTGGATTGGTGAGTTTTGATTTGTATTCTTCAACGTAGCAGTACACCGCTGCGATGCTCACTGTTCGTTAGACGAGCAATATTCTCCTGGTCAATCAGCTGTCAGTAGCGAAACCAAGTTACGTGTGCTCAGCTGGGAAATGCACCAAAACGAATCGTCACTTAGTAGCCAAAACAATCGGTCAAACAGCGGTGAAGCTCAGAGTACCTGGTTCAAACAAACTGTAAATTGTAATTTATCACTGTTGGAATCCATTTCTAACAGTTCTGTCGCTACCATTGACTTTCGCTCGAGGATTGCCGTCTGCTGTCATGATAACGGAGCAAATCCATTCGCTTCCGGACCCCCACGCTTCCACAAAGTTTCTACACAAATGAAAATATGTCTCCCAATTTTTTCACCAGCAGTGCCTTCCAACCGAAAGCCGATTCGCCTAACCAAATTCGCTGCCATCCATACCTTGTAGCACCGTAGGCGGAAAGATGCAGAGTCTGCTGTGCTCAAGGGGTGTACAGTAGAGCAATGCTTAGAGAGCATGTGCAACTCGATATTCGATGCCTTCCTTATGGTTGGCGTCCGGGTTAGATGGTTCCCGGACATTTTCGGTCCAACTGAGGCAGATGTAGTCTTTTTCTAGACTGAAGTGTGCCTAGATTTCGGTGAAGACTGTTGGCCCAATTGGCTCGGTCATATGGTATATACGGATACAGTGATCGTTAGGTATATTCATGATCTGAATAGTTGAGTTTCAGCACAGGAAAGTCTTTTTCGTTGGGCCAAAATAAATGAAAATCGCTAATATTACTACTACTTGTACCAGCGAACGACAATAGTTATTCACTTTGAGTGTAGTCCATTGGTTTGAACGCTTGTCAAATGAAGCGTGCAATCTTTTTAACTTTCCATGTGTGCATAGAACGAACTGTCGTGTGACAACAAATGGTTATCGAGGTGTTTTACAAAGCAGTCCCATTCAGTGTACTGATTAGAATGAAAGTAGACAAATAGATAAGGACAAAAAATGGGTCATCAAATGTTCCAAAAATTCTGGTGATTTACTTGTCACTCTCAGAACTAAACGAGGAAGTAAAATATCAAATGCTTTTAACAATATCATTGATTAGATAACACATAAGTAGGATTTTAGAAAAAAACGGGACTTACTTGAAAATTTCCTTCTTTTAACGACCAAAATCTATTGAATATCCGGTCACGGTGCTAAGTTGGGGATCATAGCGAAGCCAACAGGGCCGCGCAGTTTGATATGTTGTAAATTTTCGGTCCAGGACCCTATTAGACAGCTGTTCGTGAGTGAACGACAAAAAGTTAAGGCAATGCATGATTTCAAGTACGATTAGTAACAGAACTTCACTGTTTCTCTTAATTATCTATAAAGTGTACATCAGTATTCCGGCGACGAACGAAACTCGAGGATTACTCTTTTCCTCTACTGCGGTGTTTACCTCTTGGAACATCTTGTTGACGATGTAAATCCGAGTCTTCAGAACGTCGGATCAGATAAATCTATCTAATTCTCAGTATCTTCTCCCAATTGTACCCGTATTCGGCAAAACAACCATAGGATTCAAACTTATCCCTTTCGTTTCAAATGAAATAGTTTATCCAAATTTGCCTCCATTTTAGACTGGTTTATTAATTTTATCAACTTACGTATATTTTTTTCAAATTTCAGTTTGATGAACGAGTACGGAGGCTACTTTTGGTCTACAGCTGACCCTAATGGTCTTTGCCAGTTGGAAGAATTTGAGAACATAAGTAGTGGACTAATCGAAATACTTAAAGAAAGTAAGTAGGTAGCTGTTTCGTTACACTACATTGTGTTTACTAGTAAATTCGTCTGAGCACCTATTTTGTGTCCACTTTGCGGGGTATCCCGACAAAGCATGGCTGAATTCGTTCGTCACCTCTTGATAGGCAAAACAAGACACAATATTTACTGAGTTTATTCGCACTGAATCTCTGTTTAGGCTAAAAAAAACCCACAGATAGACAGCTACCATTGTGTTTTGCGTGAATAAGTAAAAAGGATTATCATCCGCATAATCTGCCGGTGTGCTGAGGGGCGCCGTCAAAGTGTGCATGAGATTAGACTGAAAATAGCTTTGAGCCAACACTATTCATCTGGGTTATAAATATATATGTATAGGCATATAAATGCCAGTCAGTGTGTTACCGAACCGTTCGTGTTAGGTGCTGATTCCCGTTTGAAGAGTACTCACATCCGAAGAAACAAGTCAGCTTCACAAACAAATGAGGAATGTTTGAATACCAGGCTTACCCATTCCTGTTTGGGTTGGTGCAGAAACGGTCAACCGAACTTTACTAGAAGACTACCCAGTCGAGGACACAATTACAGTATGCCTAACTTAAGCGGAGACTGTTATTTCAAACCTTTCTATAGTGTCTTACGGCGAAACCAACAACAAGGCCATAAATAAACAAGTAGTGTTATTTCTCTGGTCTGCTATTCAACCACATGTTCTTCTCCAGGCCCAACGCACAAGCTGAAATTGTGAAAATGGTTAGCGTGCCTCAGTTCTTTATGATGTCCAAAAACTATTGGGTGTTGCTCTTGTGTCTAACGCTTCCATCGTGGTATACTTTTAATATCATATTCTGATAAGTAAGTAACCATGTGGCTTTGTTTTAGTGCAGTTCTTTGGTTTTCGTTGTACAATCCACTTCATGGTTCCTTCCGCCCTCAGGTGTTGTCTTTTGCAGTTATCGCATGTTTCTCTACATTGGCTACCTGAATTTCCATAAGAATGATGAGCGGGCAAAGAGAGCATCTGAAGTGGTCGGCGCACTGTCTCACGAATGCGAAAATTCACCCGCATGGATCTTCGATTCAATGTACTTTGATTTCTTATACCTTATGGACCTGGTACTCTATACGTATTGCAATGACGAACAGTTTGTTGCCCATGCAAATGAGTACGTCCCAAATTGAAGTTTCCTTTACTTCTGACTGCTTCGTTTCACAATGAACTTTGAACTTTGGTCTGATAGATGTAGACAAGTTTATTGAAACTCATGTGACTTCGTTTCGTGCCAAAAATTGACAAATCTAAGATAGGCCATTGATTTATACTGTAGAATGGGTTCCACAGTCTTCCGGGGATTTGAACTGATACCACTCCGTTTTTCTAGCAAGTCACTTCATTAAAGTTTCGTTGCGGACATAATATGTCACAAAATGTGCATTCCTGCAGTGTACCTCCAGGGCAGTGTAAAGCGAAAACTAAATATTATGATCGTTACTCGATGGAACCGCCCTCTCCGAACTGCCGACATGTAACTGCTGACATGTAACATAGTTGGCTAGCGAGGACGTTAACTTTGGTCACCCCCTAACTCGTCTGTGTCAGGACTTTATCATAACCAGGTCGAAATGAGCCGATTACACGTTTTCTGTCAAACAGTGTTTCATCTGGAAAAACTTGATTTTATGTTTCCTCTGTTGCTTTTAGATCGTTCCCAATAGTCTTCGAGTTGCTTAACACATTCGTGAATACGCTGACAAGTTATTATGACATACGGACGGAACGTCTGTTTCACCGAAGTAGAATGTTTCATGTACACTCCATCCCTCTGGAAGGACTCCAATCTACTCAGGTTTGTTACAAAGCCGAGTATACTTAAATCTTCGGTCTCATGCTGTTTTGCTTTTAGTAAGCCAATTTGTAGGATGTGCGAAACCCGCATTCACGCCTTTCCAGTTTGAGTAATCCTCCTCCTGTCCTGGCGCATTTATTCTGTTGAATCCACACCTGAGCTGGGAAGCACTAGATCCGAGTTTTGAGCTTATCAGAGGTCATCAGCATTGCGTACCCTTGAAAGTACCGAGATCTGAACTTCGGACATATGAAAGTGAGACGAACATGCTGTCATTTCTCCTTCAGCTACACACCAGAAGTATGACTCCTGAGCAGAACGTGTTCACGCCTAAACGATGTGACCACACGTCGAACTACGACCTAGTAACTGTATTGGTTGTTTCTATCGATGGACCTGCCTGTCAGGACTACCACTTTAGGTAGCACCACGGATACCTGAAACCTTCTGGAAAATTTTTCCGATTAGTTGTAGGTAGGACCCAAATTCACGTCACTCTCGTCTGAGTTGGGGCTCAAAGGTGAATGTTTCCGATAACAAATTGGTGGCACTGGAAGATGTGTTTCCTATCGAAGCTTTGAATGGTGGGCCATGTGAAACATACTGTTATAGAGGGAGATCATGGCCTTCTCCCTATATAGTTGAGAATTCTTGGAACAATGTGCTCAGATAAATACACAGGTGAAATGCTTAGCACAGAAACCATACATTTTGGAGACCAAAGATATCCCATTTTTGGACCTGAAGTAAAATTGAACTGGTCGCAGAATTGCCCGGCTCACTCTCGCTATGACCTACAATTTCGTGGCCATCAGTGTTTGCAATGTCAATGAATCAAAAGGCCGGTCAATAGCCCCGAAAAGCGATCACCATCCGGTGACCCACACCTTAGTAGAAATCGGTTTTAGTTATCCTCGTTTGGCGAACCAAAGTTAAATCCTACCTCTATAAGAAGCCAATTAGGGCCACACTAGGATGAACCAATTGTGCTCAAACAGGAAATAACAGGAGTTGGGTGCTTCGCGGCTGTTGTCCCTTGATTAGGCTTGAGCACTTAGCAATGACCCGTTTGTGACATAAGTTTTATCATGTGTATCAACTTGGACTAAGCAGTAAGATTGTGCTCACTCTGGTCTGCCAAACCTTGAACTTGTAACCTTCTGAGAATCACCAATATAATGAATTTCCCAAAAAAATTCCGGGGCCGAAAGCCAACTGCTGACTTTCAGTATGCAGAAAAAGAGTATCACCGACTGAGCTACCGTGGTAGGTCGCTCTTCTCACGCTGCAAACTTGAACTTTGCAGCTGGTTCGCCACACCTCTGCTAAGTGTCATACCACTTGTTGACAATTTGTGCGGTATCTGGACGATATCAACGTATGGCCCAAGGAAGTGTTCAGGCAGAAAGCTCACTAGTGAAAGTGATTCATAATAGCCCATTATTTAACAAGCAAAGGCCTGCCAAAGCCTCTGTGAAGTAGAGTTGAGTAAGCGTGAAGGGGGCGGGTTTCCTCGGTACGCAGGTCAGCAGGGCAATTGTCTGGTGAGCGAGGAATCGGCGATTTTACTCTGTCCCCAGACGCGTCTGTTTGTTCATGTTATGTCTATCAGGAATTCCGATTTCAAACTATGACAACAATGGATTTAACAATGAAGCCGTTGAAAATAACAGAGGAGTTGCTACCTAGGTACCAGACACCTACGTTTTCCTCTTTCCCTTAGAACAATGTCGTCTGTGTATTCCAGATTGACGGGTTTTTGGCCAGAGGCTATTTAAACACAGCGTTTTGGAGACCTTCTGATGTTCGTGTCATTATTTCATCAATCAAGAAATTAAACACGATTGGAGAGAGCGGGCACTCCGGATGACACCGCTTTGTGTACGGAAGTCTTTGCAGAGCTCTCCGTATAATTTCACACGTCCGGAAGTCTAAGAATACAAAGAATGTTCACAAACTTTCGTGCCATTCCTTGATGGGTAGGTGTGTCAAGGAGAATAGACTGGCCAATCGAGTCGAATGCAGGGTCTACCGCTCAGCCAGACTGCGCGGTTAGAATACGGCAGCAAGCGCATCATTGAAACCGATCGGGAGACGCATCTTTCAGGTCTTCAGCCTGGTACAACCAAGATGCCATGCATCCACGATGGTTCGGAATTTCCATAGAACTCAGTTTGATCTCGATCATTTTAGATCCACGCTGCAATTTGATGGTACGTCCCCCGCGAACCTTCCACCCGAAATGGACTAAAAAATAAAACAATGCTTTTTTGGTAGACGGTAATCGGGCTCACGCCCAAATTGTGATTTTGTTACCGGTTCTTGGACGTCGAGTATGGGGCGGTTTGGTCAAGTATGAGGCAAATGCACTGAAGGGTAACTTTTCCCAAGCACCACTTAGGTAAACTTGATTGTGTTCGCTTATCATGTCAAGCAGTGGCGTTATCATGACAAGCCGTATTAATGAACTTTTATTTACAAGAACACAAATTTAGTTAATCGAATGTTGCTCTAGAATTCCAGTACACAAATAGCATTTGAGGTAAGTTGTCGGTTTCCGCGTCCAACCTTCCTTCACTGCATCTGTTATTTTCCAGCTCACTTGTGGCGAACAGTTCAACGTAACCGTCGTGAAAGCCTACTTCCCCTTGACAGTTGCTTGCACAGGACAACTTTACGCACTAGCAGAAAACGATCTCTTTGAAATGTTTCTAAGTGCCGGTTTTCTAAAGATCCAACCTGAATCGGAAAAGGTGAGTCCAGTTTACAACTCAAGTGCCTTTTGTAGGCTGTCAGCAGATCTACGGCGTAGCAGTTATTTTTGTCTCGTTATCTGTGCATAAAGACGATCTCTTCACATGAACATTAATTTACTCAGTGGAAGTGACAGGAGCATGAGCAGTTAGGGTTTCACTGATTCACTTCACTGGGTCATGAAGCAATTCACGTCACTTGTTTGTCGGGATCTGACTAATTCTTCACGTAGATTGTTCCCAGATAGTGCAGGCTTGCCTGTATTTTTCTCCGAAAGCTTGTCCTCGGCCACTTGTGGTACATGAGCATTAAGTGGGAGAGCCAAATCATTGTTGACTATTCCTCATTCTTTAAAAGTCAGGTGAAACCTTGCACATGTTGATACAAAAATTTCAGGTCTATATATTATGTACGTTACATTATCTCTAGTCACGGAACCACCCGCTTCGTGTGGGTGCCGTCCCAAATATGATACCAAGAAGGCTTGCTCATTCAAACCCCAGTTTGGCGTGTGACAGTCGGTTTAGTTTTTGGTTATCAGCAGTGCGCTCGGTGTTAACAGGTGAAGATGAACCAAGACGTCAGAGAAGCCCATCCAAAGATATCCTGTGCCGAAAATACAACATTCGACCGCATAAGGGTGGACTTGGAATGAAACTGAACCCATGGCTTTCTGCTTCCTCTGGGATGAAATACAAACCGGCAACACCAAGAATGTCTTTTGTCATGTCCTAGGACTTCACATTTTTAAGTTTCCAAATCTTCTTTATATCGATGTACACCGTTATCGTCGAGATATCTGGACCACAGCAACGCCTTGCCCACTGTAGCAATCACGTATGGCGCTCACTAGTTGAGCCGATGGATACCCACTTTGTATTCACTATGCAAGGTGCCGTGAGACGCATGTAGACATCAAATGCGCAAGCGTGATGTAGACACAGGTCCCGATGGTAGCTTGTTCAATAGACTGAATGTTATTAATTGACCTTTCCTCTCTAAGAGTCTCGTTTGGTGTATACTCATCTACTTGGACTTAGCATCTCCACGTCGAGTTCTTCTTTTTCGTCTTATCCCCAACCCACATTTCAGAAGTTTGAAGTGGTTATCCACTACAACCTTCCGGAATTCCATCAACCCAGTGAATATCTTTGTGCACGCTATGAAGACACTACACCCTTATCGAAGAGTTCACTTGGAGGGTGCAGTCTGAAAACCGTTGGCAAGTATACTGTCTCTTGCCGTTGTTTGAGACCCGGTTATTACGCACTCCTTCAGGTAAGCAGATCAACGTTCATTCGGTTCTTTTATTCCAGGAATATGCACTAATGCTAGATGACTGATGTTGGCTGATGCAGTTATCTGTGCACATGTCCACGTCTCCTCATGTACAATTTAAAAATTTTCAAGTAATTGGACTTTGTCAAACTGTTGCCAGTCACTTCTTTTTTGAGGATAGACATTCGACGGATGTCGCAGTCGTCTTCTCAGCAGGGTTATTTGGACACAAGGTGGTTGAATAATGAGAAATCCTCTGCAGTACTCTGCACCAAGGTAATGGAAGAATTGCTCGTAGCTCAGGTTGTGGGCAAGACTGTTGTTGTTAAGAAGGGTAATTTTGGCTGCAGACGTTTCGTAACCAAGGGGGACGAAGACACTCTGGTAGTACTTCATTGAGGTAGTGCTTCATTACAGTTCATTCGTCTTCATCATCACCGACAACACGACATCAGTGCCCAAAACTAATGCCCCGCTGCCGTACAACCATGATTTCTTCGAAATTCTTATTGTGAAGAAAAGAATAGAAGTGGACGGGGGAGGGATTTAGTGTTAGCTTACTATAATCATTCCGAGGTGCCCACACCTCCAAACACTCATTCGGACAATTTGGATAGAAACTGACAGCAAGAACGCCGTTGACATCGGTTGTAATTTGCTGGCCCGCCGGTTTGCAGACTGGTCTCAGGGATGTGATTACGTAGACTAACTTTTATCTGAAGGACGTCGCTCCTCGTGTATGGTTGGTTGGTTGATTAGATTAAGCTTAGACTCTCCGACTATTCGCCAGGATAGTGAGGGCAAATATCAAAGGCTCTTTGAAAATACGGTGAGATCGTTTACGATATCAGCACTTGGTACATATTCGTGATATCAAAATCCTATCGTCTTATCGCAACCTAGTAAACCTTCGTAGCGGAAGTGATGGCCGTAGTAAAAGTGGCTGTAAATGAGTGGTTTTTGTTTCGTGCTAAAACTTTATTATAATATACACAAAAGAGTTTATCGCGCAGCTATACTCTGTGGTACACCCATGGAGCCTTTTGGGAACTCCATAGATCCTCAAAACTTCAAACACACTGCATCTTGCTTTCTACCTTCATGACATTCGTTTCATAAAGCAACTGGGCAATGTCCAAAGAACAGTGTTGTATGCATGTCCGATGCTACCTTATCGTCCAAACCGACTCAAATCTACACCTGAAGAACCTACAGCTGTGGCGACCTAGAATATCGGTACCGCTTGCGACGCAAACTATCCGACGTGACGACCAGTTAGTAAAGCTGGACTATAGTGTCTAAGTCTTACAAAGTAGAGCGGTCATTTTTTGAACGAGGTGTATTTTTTAACTTGACTCTTGGAACAATGCCTCCCTGAACGGCTCACGCCTTAAAGACGTTTTATGCCGCAGAAAATGTATGTGGATGGTCCTGATAAGAAGCAAAACCAGTGGAAAAATGTAAACGAATGACAAAACACAGCTGAATAGAGCCCATAGGCTGAAACTCACTGTAAGCAGTCAGTATACCTTCCTCACTGAATGAGACACTTGACGAGGTACCTGGCAATACTCAGGATTTAACGCATAAGTATAAATTTCATATGTGGCCGGAGAGTATTATGTCTGAAGGCAATCACTCGGCTGGAACCTACTCACATGTAATGCAATAGTCCTGATAGCAATATTTCACTCGTCGAAGGCCTAAGGAGGGGGAATGGCCAGTTGAGTACCAAAAGCAATAGCTCGGCGGCTGACAATCGGGGGCTTCAGCGCCAGTTGGAAATTTCAGTCGTTCCGTGGAAGTGAACGTTCAGGATTTGAAGACATCAAGTGCTGGCATATTGATTATCTTCCCAATTCATCTGTTTCTAGCTTATTAGCTACTCATTCACACCTTCATTTTATTTGTTGTTCCAATTTTTACTCAGTAAGGGTCTGTGACTGGTCGGTTTTGCGCCCCGCAAGGCCCATTCCAACCGTTTGAGGTCACCCTGCATAGGTTTGGGCCCCCTATCGAGGCTTGGGCACACTGTCTAGGCTTGGACAACCTGACAGTATCCCAGCCTTCGTGCAACCTTCGGAAGGCATGGCAGTTAGACACCGAAAGGGTGCTACAGCTGAACGTTTGAGGTCTATGAGTGAAATTCTGCGTCTATCAGTGAAATTCTGCCTGTCAGAAAGGGTGGTCTGCTGCAAAATAACTGCTCACGTTGTGTACTGACACTCACATTACTTTTACCTGAGCTACACAAGCCACGTATGGATAAGGCCCAAACACGGCAAGGGAGCATGGCAGTAGTCAACACTAATCCAACGGCAGCAATTTTCTACCCATCATGGCATTTAGTACAAAACACCTCGGTGGAATAATGATGCATGAGGAGGAAGTGACTGATTGGCGACCGACAGGGTTTAATTCCCCATACATTACGTCACAAACCTGTCTGACCGGACATCCTACTGGGGCACAATTCGATCTTGTATTTGTTCGCAGAATTTGTAGAATTTACATTCACATCTTTCTCGTTTGTGCAGTTTTCCCCTTCGACACAATCAAAACAGTTACTGGGATCTCGTTCGATATGTCGGGCAAACCAATCACACCGCCCCATTGTGCATTGACTAGCCTGTTCAGACGCGACAATTCAGTTGTGTCCGGCGTGTATTACGGGAGCAGTAGTAATACACTCAGCTTGCAATTGGGATCTGAACACTAATATTTAGAGGCATTGTATCCTCTTTATTCGTTGCAGTTCTTACAAGGTGATAGGCTTTTCTTTGCCCCAAATCACGGTTTCCTTTGCTTCAGTGGCGGTCTCAAAGCATTTGGACAGGTATAGCAAGAGTGTACGACATCAAGAAACACTGAATGAGTGGAGTTCAGGTTAGATGTGTGGTGATTTCCACAGGGCTGGTAATCTGTCATGGTTGGAATGATTTTCATGAACTCGGGTTCGTAATACGCACGTCGCAGTTGTGCACAATTTAACAGGGTCAAATAAGTTATGTTTCCTTAAGGCGGAGGGCGGTGACGGGATCTGTATTCTTCAGTCTGGGTGGGGTTATTTGGCGTCAGTCCAAGAGATCGCCTAGGTAGGTGGCTGACCTTTATTTTCCAAAGAAATCGGCCCACTCAGCCGATTTGTGTCAACGCACTTATAGCTGAAGTGGCCGATAACACAGGAGATAGAGTGACAGGATTGTCTGTGACAAATAGATTCAACTGCGATCCATTGATATCTATCTTGATATATGGTTAATGTTATAGGCAAGAGTGTCACCCATAATAGTAAACATCTTTTTCATCTCTCTGCAGTACGGAGCAGGTCGTTTGATGGCTTTGTCTGAAGTGCAGGACGATGAACTTCTGGAGTTATCCGCGTTCTGCCAAATTAGTCGGGAAGGAAAGGTCGTTATTTCAGTTAGTCAATTACTGTACAGGTATTTCTGTGGAATCGTGATCGTACCGGACGAACTAAAATGCCAGAAGTTTTGATCATTCCAGATAACCATGTGATACGCTGTCTGAGCCACGCGGATCGATGCGTGTGCCTTTTTGCAGCATATTACCATTTGGTCACAGTGACTTGGAGCTGGCTGATGATTTTATATCTGAGGTCTAGTGATCATAAGAGTCCGACTACCTACAACATGTGCTTTTGTTTGAAGTGTGAACTTTCGTCTTTCCATCGAGTAATCCCATAAAGTTTCTTGGTCTAGTTGATTTGACAAATATTTTCGTATGACTTGCAGGATAGGCCTCTAAGCGGGGATTTCGACGGGAGAATATTGAATTTTCTGAACAAACCAACGACTCGTGTCACACACACTGGAGTTATTGCTGTGGTGTCAATCTCCATCGTGCTGTATGGCGCTGTGCTCTGGTGAGTCAATCTCCAGTGAATAACACCTATATTTTCGCTTCTGTTCGATCACCGGTTATACTGTTCTGCAAAAGTACGTTCTCTGGTTCATTCCTATGGGACTCTGAACGCGACATTTTCTGTAACCGAAATATATGATTCTTTCGGTTGAAGATTTGCTTGTGGCGCCTATTTTTTCAAGTGCGGAAGGGACTCTACGCAAACTCCGCGAGGCCAATATACAGCACGATCGCCGTAAAGGAATCGAGCTGCTTGCTAGCTGCTTACCACAACAGGTGTCCCGCATTATTTCAATAATTAACGCAGGTAACTGCACTCAAAACTTTGGATGAAACACAGCGCTATAAACCTAGTGAACATCGCCCGGAATGGATTAAATTGGTGGGTGAACCCAGGCTGGGTACTCACAGTTGAATAGCCTGAAAACTGAGAATCTTAACAAAATCACCTATTTTTGGTGGACAGAGTAAGGTAGAGTGAGTTTCATAACCAGAAGACTGACTGAAGGAGACTGTTAGTTGCTGGTTAGTTAATTTCTGGTGTGTGACCACCATCACACCATGTCAGCGCATTTAAGTGGAAAGCTCACGAAGACGTTCTCATAACAGGTTTTCGCATGATGTTTAATCAGACAAATTGCTTCGTTCTCCGGGAGAGTCTTTGCCATGGGGAATATTCTCTTCTTATAGGCCCTTCTGTGGGGACAGTTTTTTGCTCTGGTGTACAACGCTTCTACAAAAGCTTGCTCACAGGTTACAAGTGAAGATCCGAGGTTTAAAATAGCCTGACCATCCCAAGCTGTTTTACCACTGAGGGTGAAACATGATGGGTTATTCGGAAGACCTTTGGACAGTATGTCCAAAACTTAAGCTACGATTGAGTCGCATTTTTAGAACACGACTAAATTAAACAGATAAAAAACAAGTTGAAATGTTCATGTGAAGTAAGTATTAGCTCAGCGTCAACATGATACTTTCGAGAGCTTTACTGTCCATCATAGCTAAGATTAACAGCAAGTGTGGGGCTTTAGGGACTGTTTGTGAATAGATGACACAAGTCAACCTAGAACTGAATTTCAAGCCAGTTGATTGCGATCATCTAAACTTTCTGTCGCCCGTAACAATTATCAATATCATCTTATTGTTCTGACGCCTCCGAGCACTACAAATCCCAGCAGCCTCACGAAGAGGTATTCTGATGACAACACAGTGAAGCACCGTTTCTTTCTAATCCGTGAAAGCATTTGACGGGTAGAAGCGATATATCTTCTCTAATTTCAAGTTAAACACTCTGCTGATGGGACACTGGTAGTCGAATGACCCGGGATGAACCTTCTGTGATGCATGAGGTTTGAATATGTGGGATGCACGTTGTTCGTCGCTCCCAATCAGGATAAAAAATTGCTCCCCAGCTGTTTGGAATAGATTGATCTCACTGCTCAACTGAGACTGAAAACGTTGTGAATGTCGTGACCAGAAGAAAACGGGTTGGCTCTCACGTCGATGTGGCTTTCATCGAATAGGCCCGGTGGTCATGATGATGTGCAATGATGTGCAAAAAACGTTTGACCGCACATTCTGTTGTGTTACTTAACTCAAGTTTCAGTTTTCTGCCTTCTGAGATCAACATCATAAACTTAAAAATTGTGCTACTCCAAACTTTCCGCATCAGTGCATTTGTTCCTCTAAGTTTGTACTGTAGCAGGTCGCTGCCCGATAACATATAAAGTTAATTAATCACAATTAATTAATTGTAACCAAATGTACGTGTTTCATCAACAATACCAAGGGAATCATCACAAACGGGAGATTCAGCGGGGTTCCAGGTGAGTCTCTCGCAAAACCAAATTGATTTGTAAATTAGTGTATTTCTCGAAAAACAGTCCAATTTGGTTTCAAGTGGAACAGAAGGTTGATGAAAGCTCGGGGACTGCGCCTACTTGATGAGCCCCAAGAAGGGCGAAACCGGTCGTGGGCTGTCGAAAAATTTTCAGCAACCGTATGAGTAGTGCATTACGAATATACATGTATCGCGATATCTCGAATATCGTAGCAACTGGAACATGAGGCGGCCTGGTGCAGCACATTCAGTTGCCTGAAATCATCACAAACGAGAGATTCAGCTGGGTTCCAGGTGAGTCTCTCGCAAAAAACCAAACTGATTTGCAAATGAGTGTATTTCTCGAAAACAGTGCAATTTGGGTTCAAGTAGAACATAAGGTTGACGGAAACTCGGGGACTGCGCCTACCTGATGAGCCCCAAGAAGGGCGAAACCGGTCGTGGGCTGTCGAAGAGTTTTCAGCAACCTTATGAGTAGTCCATTACGAATATACATGTATCGCGATATCTCGAATATCGTAGCAACTGGAACATGAGGCGGCCTGGTGCAGCACATTCAGTTGCCTGAAAACATCGCAAACGGGAGATTCAGCTGGGTTCCAGGTGAGTCTCTCGCAAAAACCAAATTGATATGCAAATGAGTGTATTTCTCGAAAACAGTGCAATTTGGGTTCAAGTAGAACATAAGGTTGACGGAAACTCGGGGACTGCGCCTACCTGATGAGCCCCAAGAAGGGCGAAACCGGTCGTGGGCTGTCGAACAGTTTTCAGCAACCTTATGAGTAGTCCATTACGAATATACATGTATCGCGATATCTCGAATATCGTAGCAACTGGAACATGAGGCGGCCTGGTGCAGCACATTCAGTTGCCTGAAAACATCGCAAACGGGAGATTCAGCTGGGTTCCAGGTGAGTCTCTCGCAAAAACCAAATTGATATGCAAATGAGTGTATTTCTCGAAAACAGTGCAATTTGGGTTCAAGTAGAACATAAGGTTGACGGAAACTCGGGGACTGCGCCTACCTGATGAGCCCCAAGAAGGGCGAAACCGGTCGTGGGCTGTCGAACAGTTTTCAGCAACCTTATGAGTAGTCCATTACGAATATACATGTATCACGATATCTCGAATATCGTAGCAACTGGAACATGAGGCGGCCTGGTGCAGCACATTCAGTTGCCTGAAAACATCGCAAACGGGAGATTCAGCTGGGTTCCAGGTGAGTCTCTCGCAAAAACCAAATTGATATGCAAATGAGTGTATTTCTCGAAAACAGTGCAGGAACAGAAGGTTGATGAAAGCTCGGGGACTGCGCCTACTTGATGAGCCCCAAGAAGGGCGAAACCGGTCGTGGGCTGTCGAAAAATTTTCAGCAACCGTATGAGTAGTGCATTACGAATATACATGTATCGCGATATCTCGAATATCGTAGCAACTAGAACATGAGGCGGCCTGGTGCAGCACATTCAGTTGCCTGAAACCATCACAAACGTGAGATTCAGCTGGGTTCCAGGTGAGTCTCTCACAAAACCAAACTGATTTGCAAATCAGTGCATTTCCCGAAAATACCAAGGGTCGTTGAGCAAAAATACACAGCGGTTGGTGGTAAACAGTGTGCTCATAGACTATGAGGGAAACACTTTTACCGGGCATTGTGTTGTTAGATATGATAGCCTTATTACTGAAAGTATGAACGATACAAATTCTGGCTAACTCAGTTTCTATATCGCACCATCAGGTTTCAAGAGTGCTAATGCTCTTCCTCAAGCCCAGTGTTGTCTTTTCTGGGTCTTCTGGTGTCAGGTCACCTCCCTAGCATTCAGATGACTTGGTGTAGGACAATTTGGTACCGGGTTATTTGTTTGAAAAATAAAGCCGCTAGATTTATCGGAACAACTGCCTGAAACGTATGCCTTTGCACTTGCCTGCTCAGCGAGCCACAAGGGCTTATCTCAGTTAAGAAAAGAGCGATTCAAAGCCGTATGTTATTTCCAGAAGGCTTAGGCTGCGCAGTAATATCCGATTGATTCCGAGTAACTGAAGAGCCTCTGTTGTTCATTTTTTGCCCTAGATGTATTTGACTGAGAAAATGCCGTTTGGAAGAAACGATTTTTTTTTTCAAAAATAGCTTCTGTTGTTGATTAACAGGAGAAGGGCCCCTCGATGTGTTCCTTGGTGCTTTCTGGGCAGTTTGCTCCATTTTCAAATTCATATGTTGCTCGTGAAGTCAATTTCTTCAAAATGAATTGGCCTTTTTCAAATTAGTTAACATCTCTCACTTTTGAGCATGCATCTTAAACAATGCTCTGTCTCGGTTAAACGACATTCACACGACATCATTCACGACATCACACGTTCTTAAGCGATTAGCTGTCCGACGGCTCCATAGCTGTAAAGCAACAGTGTACTCGTCAGGATTTTGTGGGATGAACGCGACAACTTACCTTTTTTCTGAATGACGAAACAGTTCCCGTCTCTTTGGTGGCGAACAAATTTTGAACTAGCCCATTCCTCTCTTCTCAAAACCAGGCTGTCTTTGGGGGCACGCACATGGAAGACAGTACACTCTACCAAACTTGGTATCAGCCCATTTGTGCCGAATTCCTGCTTAGATGATTTTTTTAATATTCTGGAGGTACTATGTACAATCTGACAAATACTCAATTACCTACCAAAAGTTCCTGTTTTTCAGACAACTGGCTGCTGGCTTGTATGTTAGTTGAACATTTCTCTCTTAGATGCTTCAGAAAATGTTCAGCCACATGAAAATGTCAAATATTTTTCATTTTCACTTTGTTCTAACCCAGTTTACCTCGTGCACTGAGCCTGTACTGCAGGAACCAAATGCGGTATGTTCCAGTTTTCACATGCGATGGTTTCATCATGCGATAATGGTATGCTGTTTTCAAAGCTGCTGAAAGCGAGTGAGGAAATGACAGTTGGAACGGCTGTACAAAATCCGCGCGTTTTAACGGCTCGCGATTTATTCCTTCTCAGCTGAGTTCCTTTCGCTTTTTCACTTCAGTCTATCCAATCAAAGGTCTCAACGGAACAAATCCCTCTGTAGAAGGACCATGAGTCGAGCAACAAGACTATTCGAGATTCAGCTATTCATCTCTGCTCAGTGCGAACAACTTCCTCATACAGGAAAGTGTTTGTGTTCTCAGAATAGTGATATAGACTGTCAGAAACACTGTCAGGAACACTGGTTATCTATGCACAGACGTTCAGCTTTCTGGATTGCGGCATGCGGCTCCAGGTGGCAGTAGTCTTACGAGTGATATGTGAAATTTTACCGTACATTCATCTGTGCGAAAGCATCTAGGACCAGAAGTCGCTAAACATTATTTAACTTCTCACCAGGAATTTTGAGTTTATTGAGAAACAGGTTTGTTACTTTTGGTTCTTTGATTCGCTTTAAGTTGACTATTTAGTGAATGATTATGGCAATTCAATAAAAAAATTACAGTCCGTGTATACACAAACTTTTGGTTACAAAAAAGTGATCACTAAAAAATAGATACCTGTTGTTATTTTGTCCAGCATCATACGCTTATGTCGTCTCAGATTAATAATTGTATCTCCAAGATTACTGCGACATTCAAAATGCTGGGGGTTTCAAACTAATGGCCCTCTGACAACATCGCAAAACACGTGGACCGTGACAAACAATGACAGATCGATGTAGTTTGAGCTGTGGAAGGTAAGTTCACGAGATTAAAACGACTTTATCTAACACCTGTAATTCGAAGGAGTAGGATCGAAGGAATAAAAACAAGTTCAAACTGCACATTATGCTTCTGTCCGGAACGGTTTCGACAAACATCCTCGTTGAGAGGAGGGTGGCCTCGTAGCTGTTCTCTGGCGTTCAAAGAAGCTCATTAGTGCGGTTGCGTCCTAACGACCTTCATGCCTTTAAAGAATCCTTAAAATATGGACCATTGATCACGACTGACTGCACGGTCTTCTACGTCAAGTACGATTTTGTTGGTGATGCCACCAAATGGAGCCTAGTTCCAAGAGCGGTTGGTACCGAGTATATTCTTAATGGTTCTTCTTGAAGACCAAGAAGATGGTGGTCATATGTCAGCTGATACATGTAAAGGTAGTATGGTGACTGGTGAATTCTGTACAGTTTGCAGTGATGCCTATTCTGGGCATCTAAGAATTTATACTTTTTCCAGTTACACTGTCACCTGATTAGGGGTGTTCCTGGTGTCACCACTGTACTGATGATAGTCGAATGGCCCTTGGTATTGCACTAAAATTGATTGTTCTCTACTCAAAAGCAGAAGAGAAAAAGTCTTTCTGGAACTCAGCCTTGAAATCCAAGCTCTACTGCTCGCCCGAACCATAGTACAGATGCATGCCATTTCAGTAATGAGGAAAAACAACTGTGTGGTAAGTCCTTCAAGCTGATTGGTTCCATTCCAATAGAAACAGACGTTTCCAGTAGAAACCGTTTGAAAATACCATTTTACAAAGCCATATTGCCCGGATGTTCCTTCCTGGAAGCTAGTTTTTCCTCTCATTCAACTTCATCCTTTTAGGGTCCAGCAACGAATTCTCCTTAGTACCTTAACAAAATCACGCCTAAAATGTCTTGTTTTTCAAACAGATGTATTATTCACTGATTATACGTGTCAAACATGATAAATCTACACCTATGGCCTCAGACAAGCAGGCAGAAATTATTGAATAACCTTAAGATAATCTTGATCGTTGATAGATACTGTTCTCTACCACATTGATTCTGCTCCTGAAGTTCACTCGCATCTGAAAACCATATGAGACACATGAGAGGTGAAATACCCTTCAGCAAGCTGCGATGATGTTAATGGAAGGTAGTTGAAGGGAACCTAACTGAGTCCATGATTTCGGACGTCGGTATCTAACAAGTCTTCCATCGCGCGCCAATTTCTGATAGTGTTCATGTCCAAGTCCTTCTCGCTGTACAAAGTTCGTTTAATTTAGCAAAAAATAAGCTCAAGTACGAAGGTTTTTCGTTTTTAGTTCTCATACCACGTATTAATTAAAGTGAAATTTTTTTGGCTTGCTTTTTAACATCTTTCTAAAAGTCATCATTTCTCCAGATTATGCTTACGAAACCAACGTTGAAAGCCTGGCATTTGTCGTTTTTTTGTGTGGAAGAATTATCTGCCAACCTATCGCTGATTTTGAATATAGCTGTTTTTAACTGCCCATGTTGACGCTTCCTAGTCTAGTGCGAGTTCTGGTAACCCTCAGATGCAGAGCAGAAGACGCATTTGCTGGACTTTGCTCATAATGCAAGTACACGAATATAGGGATGACGTAATTCTGAGTTAGCTTCATGTAACAAGGATTCAGCCAGATATTGGCCGTTTGTCAGTCAGACAACAGGAGAGATACTGATGGGTTTGTTGAGGAGTTGATAAAATTATCATGAGGTCACCAAAACTTTGCCAGTATTCTATGTGGCTTCTCCAACTATGCCGAACGAAGTCAGATTAGCTGGCAACCGGAAAACTATCGGAGCCTGTAAAGCAGAAAATTGTGAATACGGTGCACGAAATACTTTTGAGGACAGTAAAATGATTGGGGCCGGTGAGATCCGCATGCATCAGCTGACCGACTTCTTGTCATTCTGGGTCTGTAGAAGTGCACATTTGGCCACTTTTGTATAGCATCCCAGGCATCACAAGGGTTTGCTTGTTTGCATTCCGGATTCGAAGCACCGATGTTGGTGTAAATCTGGGGTAGTTCATGGAAAGGCATGATGCTGTTTCCGAACCACATGTGAGTCTGATCGCTAGAAATTGTTCGGACACTAGGTTAGGGGTATCTGATAGAGTTACCTTGTGTGAAACTGCAATAGGTTTCAGTGATCCACAACCAAAACCTTGTAACGTATACAAAGTACAGTGATTGTAAGTCGTGATTTTTGGGTATCAGTTTCAACGGGCACTAGCTGGTTCGATTATTATCTATGAGGCGAATATTCTGCATAACTGAACGAGACAAGACCTAAGGAGGCCAATGTATTTCACGAAATACAACTAAGTGCAAACTGAATTAGTGTTCAGAAAAAGAATAAACCGGAGCACAGTTGAAACTCAACCTGACTATGCCTTACAGGGGCCGCTTCATGTTTCACTTGCCTCGACACACAGCATTTTCTCGGCACGGCTCATTGATTTCGAGGTTGCCGCAGACTTCGACAGCTGTCTTTATATTTTGATCTCTTTGATTTTCAACACATGGGGGCGTACTCCAGTTTCCAGCAGCCTCATATACATCATGAACACTAAGTTTTCAGCAATGGTTGAGATGCACTCGGTCGCAAAACTATTGTGGTTTTATTGGATGATTTGATAAATTCCCTTTTGCGATTGACTTCTCAGCAAAATGACATCCATTCCTGACTTACTTGAAACCAGTTTCCTGGGGCGGCTCAACACGTTCTCCTGCATCTTCTGAATGTGTTCAACGTACTCAGTGGAACGGTTATATTCATTGCAAACAGAACGATTAGAGTACAGAGGATCATCTGGAAAATATCTCTGGCTCTTTATGGTGAGTTGTTTTATGGTTTCATCCGACGTGAATCATTTGTCCGAATGTTGCGATCTTCCGATCCAGAGCAGCTCCGAGACAAGAGCAGTGACAAACTACCAGGTTGTCCAAATTAGAATAGATGAAGTCCTAAAAGTCAGAACAGACCCTCACTGTTGAGACCATAGTTCTTAACCCTTTATGTACTTTTTTTCGTCCAGCCTAGTTACCTAATGTAGTGAGTCCTGTTTGTGAGAAGAATCAGTGTCAACTAAAACCGATCTCTTAAACAGGATCATTTCTTCGAGAGGACTTCCGGTTTTCGACGCAATTCGGAACGCCCTAACCGCTGTATTCAGAAATTTAGTAACGTCATTTTAAATCTACCAAAAGTCTTTTCACTAAAAAGAATTAAATGCAACAACGCTCACAGAGTTCCTGGCGTTGCTTAACTTTTCAGGATCAGCTAATTAGTTTCGTGTTTGTACTCACCTTCTTTGGATTAAGGAATACCGCATGAAAACGACGCCGATTGATTCGCAGTGCTAAATTGCTTATATTCAACTAATCCCTGCGCAAACGTCAATTTAATTTTCACAAAAGGTCGGAAATCACAGTGCTAAGTGTCATAATCAGGTAGAATACAATCTGTTTACTGATATTCCACTGTTTTTGACTGAGTGCTCGCCAGTATCAGCTGTCTGGCTAGAGTGTCATAAGAAGGCGAAAACGTCCCATTGAGGGCCCACATCTGGATGAAGAGCAGTAGAAGGATACTACGTGTTTACTGGATCTTTTCAAGAACAGAACAACACGGCCTGACTTTGAGGGAACTGATGATGCTTCTGCGCGACGCGATAACCTAAGTGGGAATAGGCTATAAATTCATCGTTAATTGACATCCTCATTAAGCTCCGGAATGGTTGTCGATCAAGTTAAGTCCGAGTTTTTCTATGGTCTCTTTAGAAGAGGTTGGTGAAATATGTGCAATCTCAGAAGAACACACCAATTTGTGATGAGTAACGCTTGGATACACTGATGTCTGCTATTGGAATTTCATTTTTCTTTTGAGCAACCTTGTCATTCTGAAGTAAGAGACTAGAGATGAGGGTTCCTCCTTGTGTTTTCACCTTCACAAATTGCACTGCACTTGCAAGAACATGCAAGGTTGACTGTCTCCTAAACGTACTTAGTTCGCTCTTGTGGTTTTTCGGAAGTTACTGAATCTCAACATGATTAGACTGTTAGCTCTTAGATGGATAAGTTCTCCTGAGAGTTTGTGAGGTACGTTACGCTGAACGGTTATCGGTTATGTCCAGTATTTGGGGAAAGCAAGTAAAATAAGGCGCCTTACTCCAGTAAGAAGTTGTCTAGTTCTTATTAGGTCTGAGAACAATGCACAACATGTTGTGACATTAAATCTCAGCTCAGATTTGAGGACAGCGTACTGACTGTCCCGACACAACACGGGCGAAGTTAGCCTTTTATATACCTCAGTATTAGACCCAAACCTGCCTGCAAGAGCTTTCTGTTTTCTTCTTATTTACTTACTATATTCATTTATTTATTTTATTTACTTTTTCATGAGAGAAGGGTAACTAACATGTGAGCTTTCGTAGTCATGCTTATCTAGAGACGACCGGGAAGCGCAATCGCTCACATGTGCTACCATGAACTAATCTCATGTGGTTGATGTAACAACGTAAAGTCACATAATAAAGGACTCACGAATTACTTCAGATAGGTCTTGTCGGATTTACTGCTAGGTAACATTTCGCCTCTGAAACAAAAGCTTAGTCAGGCCCAGTTTTTTATGGCAGACGGAGAACCAGCTATTGAGACTTCTTGAGAACACCTGATTTAAGCAGTACTGAAAATTAGCCAGAAGTCCTTGTGTAAGTGCCCTGTTTGATAACTAACAGATGGGTGAGGGAGAAATTCCCAAGTTAAATCAGGAATTTGAGATTATGCTTTTGCGGTCAATGTTACCCTAATATAGAGTATACCTCTCGGGTGCTGTCCACAGGCTTTGTTGTTCCGTGTTAGGACAAACGGATTGGCGCAGGTGAGGCTAAGCAAAATGTATTCTGCTTGTGTTTTATACGTTAGACCCAGACCACTTTGCTGACGACCACCCACCATCACCTGTCAGCTTTGTTGACCTCAAAATCGCACTCTACACGATTGCCACTTCTACGCCCTCTATCGTATTCACAATGGGATAGTTGGCGATTTCCACTGCCTCGATCGCTATCCGCCGTTGTGTGAATCATGATCGTCTCACTACTTCCACAGGTCCCAAGTCTGTTCTCTGCCCTATGTAATCCCTGTTATTGCACAGTATTCATTTACATTTTTGTAGGTTGTTTATACAGCTTATGTTCGCCGATGGTGATGTGTGAATCCCCGGTTGTTTGACCGTCGTGTAGCCGATATATTTGATTTTGTGCACAAGACTAATGTTCCCATCAAACCGAGAGACTATCCTTCGGTTGCTCCAATACCGAACGCACGCTTTTTCTGGAAAGCTAATCTAATGTAGACCGTACCCAGCACCTTCTCAGTGACTTCAGACACCCTTGTTTTGTGTGACATGACTGCTGCTCCAATCAACTGCTTTTTTGGATTTTGGTGCTGGGATCGATATTAACTTTATTTGCTACCAAATTAAATCGATTGATCGATCGATCGGTATTCTTGTTTGTTTACCTCAGCTTATACTGCTGTTTATTCGAACTCCTCTGTGCACAGCGTATGCCACCCTCTGCTGCATAGTTTAGGACTGCAGACTGTCTGCTGGCTTCTGCCGAACGGTAATAAATCCACTATTGTTTACCGAACCTCTCTGAAAAATGACTCCTCAGTCAGTTCTCGGTATCTTTCATTTGAATGCAAATGAATGATTTTTCTCGACAACTGTTATTATTTGGAGTTACTAAAAAAGCGTGGATGAATTGTCTAGTCAAGAACGTCTTCCTCCAAACAGTACTGTACAAAGTAGGGTACAAACCTGTCAGGTTGCTCGAGCTTGACGGTGTTATCTTGTCTAGTCGTAATGTTTAGGATGCATCCAGCATGCACCAGTGGTGTATCATTGACAGGTCTCTCTCACGTATCATTTGTCCGCGATGCAACTCCTGATACAGATAAAAATATGCACAGTTGAGAAGCTATGACTGAAGTCAGTTCAGTGCACCTTCTCTTGAATAGGAATTAGCCCGAATAATTGTGGCAGAATAGGAGAGCTTGTTCGAACTATAGTGAGGCCAACAGAAACCGAGTGAATTTAGTAGCCTCCTTGGTAATTTGGTTAATCTCTTATCTCTTTCTACACACTGAATAGGTTAGAAAGGTTTACCACCCAGTTAACTATCGTGAACACCTCATAACCCCCATGGAAATCTAAATGAATTTGGATGGGATTTTGTTAGATCATAGAGCAAAACTTGACTAGTTTTGGCCCGGGCTCCTAAGACGAATATAGCAAACGAATATAGGGTATTGTATTGTATTGTATTGCTCCGGAGAGGGGCCCTTCGCCACTTAACACAGAACTGTGTTATTGCTACCACCCACTCTAGAACCTTGCTCCATATTAGTAATGTGGGTGACATTTGAACCTAATCTGATCATCTGCTGAATGGGTGGACATAATCTCGATGCGGACTCTGACCACCTCTATAGAACAGCAAAACTTCTCTTTTGCTTCAATTAACTCCTAGTTTTTCCACAGCGACTAGCACCTTTTTTCCTATCTCTATTTCCCATAGTACTGGCTATCACCGCTGGTGTTCTGCTCTACCTCTTTTATGGGTCCCACTACAACCAGCTAAAGTAAGTGTCGGACGGTTTACACTTGTGTTTTTAGTATTCTGTTTAATACTTGTGTAGCTTCTTGCTTCAGTTACCATGAGATGTGAGGTAACGGAATCCTCGGACGTAAGCCCGTCCGATTGGTCCCAAGAAGTAATGGAGTGTCGAAGATCTTTCAGCAACCCTTTAAGTAGTATGTTATACAACATTACATAGTTTCCTTTGACTTCCGCCTCGTCTGACAGGGTGTGTTAGTGAAATACGTACGTACCCCTGGAAGCACACATTTGCAGAAGAAATACATGTTTCTTGGTAGTCAAGTGAGCTGCATGAGGTTCAGCAGTAATGTTGGTGATAATGGTGATGATAACTGTAGCGATGAAATAGACAGTGATGAAGAGAATTGTGAAAATGCAGGCAATAGTGGCTACAAAGTCAATGACGGTGTCAATAATTCGCAACTCTGTCGTTTCTGGTTTATGGTTTTCTCGTAGCCCTTCAAGCATGCACCTAACAGAAAATGTACCATCAACCTGTGGAAGTTGAAGGGAAAAAGTTTTCGCAAGGTCGTTTTATTTGCATTTTTTGCGCCAGACTTAAGTGATATGTACACTTTCGCACACTCTCACAGTTTTGTGGAAGGAGCCCTCTAAGTCAATAAGCTGCTGAATTTATGAGCATCTGCCACTTACTCTTCACTCTCATGGGGATCATCAAGGACCATCCTGCATCAGAATTATCTATTAAGTCTGGCTGGTCGTGGGAAACAACCACATCACATAACGAAAGTGGTAAACCAGTACATGGTCTACTTTTGGAATCTTTGCTACGGAATCATTGTTATTTGTTATTTGTTGTTATTTGGAAAGGCCAACTTTTCGCCATCCAGGTTATCGTCAGAGAAATTCGCTGTGTGCCGCGTTATCACCACGCGCGCTCCTACTGGATAGGGGAGACTTGTAAATCGATAAATAGATGCTTCATTAACAGTTTGCGTCAACAACACCAGTTGCGCTTCCGAGGTCACGCGTTATACATGATGAAACGCCGTCCAACTAGATAAGCCTTACTACCAAGGCTGAGCTGGAAAAAATTAGTAGGTTACCTGGATACGTGGTGGCAAAACATCAAAGGGATAGATCATTATTCCGGTCATGTTTCGTTGAGATCCGTTATGGTGGATAACTACATACTCCTTCAGATGATGACTACATGCCACATCTTACATAGTTAAATCACGAAAGCGATGCGTTCATACAATCTACCCAACGAAATTTAAGTTCGTTTTCCTCGTTTCTCTTCAACTGCCCATCATTCTCCGCCGATATTTGGAAGACGCTGACAAGTAGAATCTCATACTCATTTACGCGAGAAATACATTCGATCGTAGCACGAGTTTTCCTGCCAGTTGACTAAGCCAGAACCAAAACATGAAGCGTGTTGCCTGTTAGAGGTAACGAGACGTTGACCGATATTAGTTAAGAGCAACAGCGTTAGCATAGGTTCAAATTCATTCCACGGCGCAGTGGTGCTGTCACCTAGGCTGGTGAAGGAACATTTTCAATCAAATTGCCGAGCTCAGTGAACAGGCCGACCATCATTTATGCATAAGTCAGAATTAGAGTTCCTCCGCCACCAAGCCCTACAAAAACACTTGCTTATATAGGAATCACCCCCTGAGGATCACAATTTGGGTAAATTTTCCCACCAGCTTTGTCGCACAATCCCTCTGCTGCAAGCATTTTTGTGACGTGTGCAATGCCTGGTCGCAGGATAAACAGACAGTTGAATTGGTAAAAATGGCTGGTGAAAACGCGCATATATCTACTTTTGAAAAACAAAGCAACCATTAAAAATGGAAATATCAGTAGGACAGTAATTTTGTATGTCCATAACTAGAGCTTGGGAGCTTTGTTGACGAGCTCAGGGAAAACAACAAAGGGAAAAGCACCCCAGAGGTCCTTTGGTGTGAACTTTCAAGTAATTATGACTAAATCTAAGAGTCCAGCGTCTAAACTCTCACCCATAATCACCACATACAGCTGTTTGCCGTTTTGATGGATAAACTCAGCTGTTTTAGCTTTGGAGTTTCAGTGATCAAAAGGTCAGTAGGTCATTCTGAACTGAGTGCTGTTTGAATTTAGTGACAACGAACCGAAAACAAGAACACAGTACATCTAGCTTCTTCCGATTTCAGCTGCCTTCCAGATGATTTTATGGATGGCATGGTCTATCCATCAGTTGCCTTCAACCTACTGGCCTTGATGTTTCTCTCACTCTACTGGTGCACGCGTCCATATCGAAACATCGACGAATGGTTTGGCATTTTCCTCAATGTGACGATGTCGTTATACGTATGGGTGCAATTCGCAGTGAATAATGAGGACAGGTTCCGAATGCGTGTTGTCCGACTCACTACGTTGACACTGGCTCATGTAAGTCAACCCGAATTTGTACAGAATTATGCTCCAAAAGAGACATGTTATCGAAGTCACTAAAGCTTCTGTTCAATAGTCTTACATATTTGCATGCTGCATCCATTAGTTCCCTTACCCACAAGGCGGCATACTTGTCGATGTTTCCACGATTACTTGCTATTGAGTTTCCTTGGTAAAAACTAAGCCAATTCTCTTTCCTACCGTCAAACTTTCAGCTACCAATGGCGAGTAGATTACATTCAGATGACCCGCAAACATGAAACAAGAACAGGTGCATCTAATGAATTTCAAGCGTTAAAGATGTTAATAGACCATCTAAAAGAATGGAAGGTAACTAGAGTCATTTTTGATTTCCGGGAGTAATTTCATCACATCCTACAAAACTTGTCTGGATCTATTGATCTTGAGTGCATAACTGACTACTCGTTGCCACTTTATAGCCCGGGCAAGCCGCCCTACTGTACGTGATGTATTTCTCGAAGGAATTGAATAGAATGAACAATAGACTCAAAAATCTACGTTGCCGTTCATCTTTAGTGCTTCAGTTTTCAGACATGCAAACGGAGAAGTAATTGAACTTAGGGCTGAAACGATTCCAGTGGCAGAATAGTGCATCAGCAGCGCATCAGGGCCCATGAGATACAGTCTTCCTCCTAATGAGTAAGCGCTTCTCAAGGTTGACGACTTCCGAGTGACCATTTGAGTCTTGGTCACCCAATCAATACCCCTGTCTTTCCCTAGGAGGTACTGGCTTGCGCCAGGTGAAACTGGTAACTCGTCACACTTTACATCATTCAAAGATATATCGGACATCTATCTGGCTCGGCTCAACTTTGTGGACATGTGCTCAACTGCTGATGGGTCATGTAAGTGGCTCGGTGGACCTAGCCTAGTGAGAGGTCAATGAGAGACCTCAAAGTTGGCAGGAAGCAGAGATCTTAAAATCTAGAACTTGACAGCTTCTCTTACCAATCTTCAGGCATTCGTGCTTGATGCAGACCGTTTAAAATGGTTTTGGGTCCTACCATATTCCGTTTAATCAGGGAATAACCGACCTCGCTGATAACCCATTAGCAGTCTCCGTAAAAGGTACTTCCGCTGTTTGCGCTAAATACTGTCATGGAGCAAAGACTTCTCCACAGCTCTTTTTTGTTCATTTCAACAGGCTGTCGTATGTACAGTGTATCAATGTTTGATCAAACTGAGCATGATAATGTGGTACTGGAGACTGGGCAAAGCTGTCTATCAGTCCATTCTGCCAAAATTCAAGGAAACCAAAGTGGGTAGTGAGCTAGCTCATTTCGCATTTCATTATATTTCATATTATAATATTAAAATGTAGCATAATAATATAATATATTATGATGAGAATACTATATTATGATATAATATTATGATATTAAACGTATAATATCTATTATTCTTCACAAATTATATTATTGCACCATGTATTACCATTTATTATATTATTATATATATTATATATATTGAATATATATTATATACGCCAAAATGAAGAAATTTCTCGCTTAGTAGCCATGAAGTATCACGTGTAGTCGGCGTCACTTGACAACACCACAGTTGGCGGCAAGGTAAGTTCCGAACCAACCACAAAAATGTACTTTTTTGTAGCAAACGAAAGTAAAAACCACAGCGACATGACAAATTCGAAACCCCAAAAAGCTGCTATCAGGCTCGTTGATCAGTTTTGTTCAACTAAAAGCAGCAAAGATTGTCCCCAACAAATAGATAACCATGGTAATATATTTACACGAAAGCACACAAACCACGAGTGGAGATCATTTTCTTACTTGGAGAAAACACTTCTGAATGCCTGGAATCCGAAGCGGATTTGCGGGGCAACGGTTTTTTACCCTCGAGAGGCTTCCGTATAGTTTGACAACTACGAGTTACTAGCACATAACTGAAAATGGTGATGTGTGTGAAACCATTTCATGAAATTCCATACATGGCTTCATTTTTATAGCTAACTTCTGACTACTTGGAAATAGTTACTTGATTTGTGGAACTTGTTTCCACATCTCCCCCGTATGAATAGCTCTCTTGGTCCGGGTCTATCAGTTATTGTGAACCAAAATGGAAGCGTAGAACTCAATCTTCGCTCTCGTAAGAGCTCCTCATAAATGTGTTGTTGACCGGGCCAGAATTACTGCTCTGGCCCTCGAACATGTGAACTGAGCGGACAACCATTAAACCACCAGCTCCCATAAATAAGTCAACACGTCCGAGTAGGCGAACACGTAGATTGCACCAGAATCTCGGTAAGCACACAGGTTGTGTAGATCGGAAAATAATTTTGCTTTTTGTTGCAGACTATGGTGATATGAACGAATTTTTACTCGCATGTTTCAGCCTTTTTTGCCCTTTTCAGTCGGTTTCCATTGTGCCACACACAATTGATCACACTAGCTTGTCATTGGGCATCTGGCGACGGTGGATGGCCGCTGCAAAATTATTCGCCTCACGAACCGGTTTAGTTCATTTGAAATTCATTGTCACCAAGAAATTCTGAAGACCACGTTCGGCAGACGATCTAACACAGTGTGAGCCGTTACTCTCGGATACTATCACTCCACTTCGGCTTAAAACCCAAGCAGTCAGCACACAGTATAATGAAACGTCCAGTAATATCCACTGGTCAGCCTAGAAGTCCCAAAATATCATGGTGCACGCTAGAAAGCTGAAAATACCATTGTTAGTTCGCTACTGACCCTCAGGTGTACTCGACGCATTCTAAGTTGGTGCCCTTAACCAGTGAGTTATCATGGTCATGGACGCATTATTTACGATGGTGGTAGGTATTCACTGATCACTTGCACTTCGAAATCGAGCAAAACAATTGTTATTTTGAGTAAACGGACGCGAAACCTATATTTGACTGGTGGATACATAATACAAGCCCTGCGGCATAGTACACCAGTTGGTCATTTTGCATACGGTTTCCAGAACACCAGTAGCACCGCGGAATATTTGGTGAAGAGACATGGAATTTGCCAAGGTGACGTGAGTGGGGAAGGTGCGACAGCTTCAATTCGGGCGTCGAGATTGCGTCCGACCGTCACTCCTCTCATCTGCCCCATCTGAGTGATTAGAAGGTCAAATCTTAAGGAGTCACGAGATGAAGAAAGTGTTATTCGATACTGAGAAAAAGTGTGAAACAAATGGCAGAAATTACTGGGTTTAGTACTGGCAAAACACACGGGAAACAAGTATCATCAGTGTAATTTACAAAAGTGGATCCTCTGTGGTTTGACTTTTTTGCGTCAGATTGGGACGAGCTTTAATAGTTGCTGATTCTATCTTTACATAAACATTGGTGTCTTTGGGGTTCCGTGACTATAAAGCCAACCTTCTCATGGGTACAGTAGACAAGCGGCATGTGGTACGTTTTTCTAACTTGAATATTTTAATTCGGATGGCAGCAGTTAGAATCAAGGGAAACCGGTCATTACTGGCGGTTTGTACAGTCCAATATTTTTCAGTTATGAAATAAACTCTGCGATTATCCAACAGAAATACTAAAATATTTCATTTCCGAATAAAAATGTTTTGAGTGGTGTGGATGATTTGAGGACCAATCCACAGCTTGCACACCCCCAAGGGACAGCTTAACCTAATCTCGAATAATTTCAAGTTTTTGCTGATATCTTACGAAGCTTACCAAAACGTCTCAAAATAGAAAATTCGTTTACAAAGGAAATTCGGGTTACAACATGGGCGTAGAACGATTGCCCCTTGGTACTAGTTACGTGCACATTTTTCATAGTGCTGCTGTTTAAGAGCTTGTGGACTAGGCTCACCGTTGCGAGGGTACTGTGAATGACGCTGAGCTAATGACCACATACTGGGTTTCTGTTCCTCCGTCTACGGCAACTGATAATTACCCTCTTCAAAGCGATTGGTAGCAGATCAAGTTTATTTCGTGAAGAATTTTAAAGGAATAGATATGTCGATTTTTTGGGAGACAACATGGGTCCCATTGAGACCTTGCGACGATGGTGCAGTAGGGTACACAGATGGCTTGCATTTGATGGCCACCAGCTTACGCGATAAGAACGTTTGTGCTGAAATTTCGTATCGACCAGAGGCAGTTGACAGCACACAACTGGAAAAGTTGCTCTTGGTTGTCTGTCCGACAAGCACCGACTCTGAATTCAACGCCCAGATATGATACCAGGGAGTTCATATGGCCGACTTTGGAATTCATATCGCCCGTAAGAATCACGATATCAGTGCTACGTGCTTGGCGAATGAGACCAGTCGCCAACAGAAAGGTTGGTTTTCTTTCGTTCATGTTGTTCTTACTTATGTGAAGTGGGAAAATGAGACACTTCTGGTCCGCATTTAGGTCATAAATGCCGACTGATCACATTTTTCCACTCAGACCTCCACATCGTACGTCATCCAAGGAACCACAATTGAGTGCTCTGCACTTTGAATTTGTTTCACTCCTTATTGATCTTTGCTGTCAGGCAGCTGTGAAGCACTACAGATGTTCCGTTATGTTCACGTAACTTCATGTTTTCGTTGCTTTCATGCTCCTTTTCAACAGGGCTGTACGTCTTCCGGAAGCGAACATCGCCAGAATGGAATGCCCAGCGAGAGGTCTGGAGATCCAGCGAATCAGAGACCCAGTATAATTAGCTGAAAATATTACCTGTACAAGATTTTCTCCGATTTTTTTTACCGTTCTGTGTTAGGATATTCATTTAAAAACTAACAATAACACATGCAATTGCCTCTGGGAGCTGATTCACTCAACCTTGTGTATAACTAACTTTCACTTTGTCTGAAGAAACAGTTCCCCGTTTTCATGTTGAGAATACCAATAACTTTGATGGATACATTTCCATCAAGAAGTAATTGACGCAAAATGAACACCTGCTCCAATCCCGGAAGGCTTTATCACATGAAAAATTTCATCCCTATTCGGACTTAAGACGTGGTTCTGGGCGGATCCATCACGTGATTCACTGCCTATCTGGGTCTGGCTGTTGAGTTCATAGTCAGGTATCAAAAAAACGAATTTCATGATGTTAAATTTGAATTCAGCAAGATTCTAGATCAAAACATCTTTTGTTTTGCAGTTAATATACTGTCATCGATCAGAATCAAGTGACAACCAACAGTACCGTAGAACCTACAGAGAACGCTACTTTCATACACTGAATATCGTGTCAGCTATACCCTAAGACATTGCGCAGTCATTTGGAGACTACCACAAAAAATTTACTCAGTGGGTGCTAGCCTGGTGCATGAGCCCGCTCCAATTTTACCAACAAATGAATAATGGATGTGCTGTCTGTTAATTCGCACAACACTACCTATAAGTTGACCAGTCTCCCAATTTACACCGGTAATAATCAAATTGTTTCATCTTATTGGTCGTCAACCTCCGGAGGTCGAGCTCAACACAAGTGTCCGTGTTGCGATTCTACATACATTGAACTGAGCGTGTTAAATCCACAAAGTTGGAGGTATCATGCAAAACGTTACTGAGGACAAAGGACGGTCAAACAGTAACAGAAAGACAAGGAATAAAACTAGATAAAAAGTAAATTGTGTACGGTTTATAGGATGATTCTGAACTGTTTTTATGTAACTGGATTAAAATATCGAGAGCAGCGAACGAAGGACGATGGAATGCGGCCTAATTTTGATGAAGGTTAGTCTGTAATATTTGAGAGAGAGGGGGGGGGCAAAATAAGCAGACCCGAAAGTCTGGAAAAAGCTGCTATTCCGTTCCTGCTACTCCCCACCTATCGTGAGCTGGGATGTTCAAATTTCGCGCGCATCCAAATGAGTACCTGTAGTGTGCGTTCCCGGTGCCCTCATTAATCGGCAACTTCAGCGTATCATTAGTACGGGGTCAAGGGTGATGTCTGTTTGTTCCGGTCAACACTAAGAACCTTACGACTAATCTCTTGATATAATAGTTCGACAAAAGGTCACTTAAGTGATCATTTCATCCGTAGCATATCAGGTTAATAAACTTGTTTCTAACAGGTAAAGTAAATCTCATTCGCAAAAGGCATCATAGGAAGCTGCTCAACCAATATAAGGTTGAGCGTAATCCGTGAGATGGCTACGGTAAAACTGAGGAATAGTGAAGCGGAAGTTCTATTCACCAGTTGTTTACAAGATTCGGTTCACCAGCTGCTTATTCCGGAATGATTTGTGAATATGTGGAACTCAGACGGAAGATGTTCGTTACAGGCCATTCGTGGATTGCAAAACCCAACCTCGAGGCCACTGGAGATTTGCAGCCCCATGATGAGAATTCACGTGTAGCTGCAAACTGTAATCTGCGTTTAAATTAAAGCTACTGCGACTGAATCAGTGTCTAGTTAAATCGATAAACGGCCGTATTGGGCATTCAAACGTATCACTTCACTCTTCATCACCTAAAAATGCGTACAAAGCCGCTGAGAAATCGGTGACAGTTCATTACCGGTCTCACCCTTGTTCGGGTTAATCAATTAGGCCTTATCACAATATTGTTCTCAGTTGGGACGAGGAGCTACATCCGCTACCAATTTCTAAGCAACTGTTTTGGGAAATTATCCCATAACAGGCTTCCCGCCGAGAGGGAGCTGGATGACTGAGGAGAGATAGCGATGCTGCTGTCCTCAGGTATGTGGGTGAGACAGGCAAGTTGGAACTAGGAGATCAATCCACCTGCGACCCAGTGACAGGATGCAGCTGCATCAGGCGATCCAAAATGCATTAGGTATCCATTCGCCTTAGAGATGTGACACAGACCACCTGAACTGCTATCGATCACTCGGATGGTGAGCCTGGTTTAATCCAATCAATTAAACGCTACTCACGCCACTCACCTAGTTGAACGAATGAATTGAATTTTTGAGCTCAGACACACGATCTAACTGCTGAAGACAGACTTTCAGCGAATAGCACATTTGTAGCCTTTCGCATCCTGGCCACTACACTAACTGAATCGAGGCCCTCTTGCAAAGATGCTCAATGAAGCACTATTTGTTTCTGAAATAAGTAGCGTGGGACAACTGGTCAAAGGTTGTCCTCGATCAGTTTCTTCCTTTTTGCAGCTCATCAGATAGGTGTAGTCCACGGATGCTGAGAAAATCAATCCATGAATTGAACTTTAATTTGGTCTCATGTTCCTGCGATTACGTCTACTTGACGAGTCCCAAACAGAATGGGGCGCATAGTGGGCTGTCCGTGGATTCTCAGAAATTATCTCATTCTAATTGCTCCATCGTAAGTTATCTTATTGACATGCTTGAATGTTATTTTCTTCAGAGGGAAGCTCTTCAAATGCTGATAAGCAACTTCTGTCGACGTTGAGCTGGAAACACTTGCATTTAAATATAGTTTGGTCGGCGAACACGTAAGACGTACAGAAGGTCCTTGACCAGATGGCTACTAAGAAAAGAACTAATAACTAATATTTTTTATCGACGTTACTTTGATGTCTTCGGACGAGTCTTATGTGTGGACTTAATTGCTCTACGATGGTGCCGTCTCCTGGATGGTATAATAGCTCTATCATTAGGGAGGAATTAACAGGTGAAACTCCTGCATACCTATCACCAAAATGGCGTGGTACAGAGGTGGAAAAGCATTCACTCCCTCTATGTATTCTAAAAGGACTGAGTAACTTGTTGTTGTGTACGGCAAACGGTTGCGCAACCTCTACGTCGGTCCTTGGCTTCCTGTTCCGTCCACCATGGTATATCAAAAGGCACGGCAGCTTGAAACAGTCCTTTATGGAACCAAAGGAAGATTAATACAATTGTATTTATATGATAATCAAAGAATGTTCTACAAGGTGGCGCTAGAGGGGCCAAGGTATAGTGTTTGACCAGGATTGGCTGACATTCTGACCACTCAAGATATGCTCTCGTTTAGTCTGTAGCCAGCACGTGACGATCCGTCCAATCGACAGGTTCGATTATTAAGAACAACTGGCCTCCGGACACTTGTTCCAGTAATCTACCTTGCCGAACTGGAGGATGGATGTCATTTCTGGTAGGTTAGTAAAGCAAAACTCAATCAACCAACAAGTGCGACGGTCAAATAGTACGCGAAATAAAGCTGCTTTCGGGAGTAACGTCAGGGTTACAGTACCATACCTATAATACTGTGCTTTCCGTCCGCTACATGTCAGGTGATTCACTACCGTTGAATTTTATTGTTTATTTGTTGTGTTCAGCAATTTAGGACCGATAGCTTAAGATAAGGATTAGACTTGCATATTTTCCGACGGATCGAAGTCACTTCGTTGATGTATGTTCGAATTTTCACATTTTCAGGGAAATCGAAATTTTTATTGACAATCGCACTTGGCGATCTTGAAAATACCGCACTTACACGGACCAGATGCACCGATAATCCGACGAAATATTCGGGGAATATAGAATTCTCTTCAGAAAGTTTCGGTCTCTGAAACACCGCACTTATGGATCTACGGGAACCAGTTTTCGAATACTAGCCGGTGCTTTTGGGAGTTGTTATGGCTTGAGAAGGCCGTGTTACCTATGCTCTTTAAAATGCTACCACACAACACACGCGGATCCAGGGCTATGGTAAAACGTTTTAGCAGCCTCTGGCAGCGGCGTCACGGTTTGATTAGATACCAACACATAGTTCCGCTGCGTGCGTGAGACAACATGGGTAACCACAGGCTTCAATGGCCAAATTGTTTCGAATATAGGATAAGTTGCGCACATTCGAGTAAACGAATGTAAAAGTAAACAACAAAAAACATGGATATATTGCAGCCATGGTTTTTATGGCAACGCTGCGACAAAAGCCACCTTACAAGTTGGGTTTTGTGTTGCTACTTTCCAGAGAAATTTTATGAATGAAAAAACAACGCAGTGTGTAAATTAAAAACATTCCCGGATATCCTTCAACTGAACGCGTTGTCTCACATCTCAGCTAGGCCGTTATTCAATGCTAATCATAAGGTCGTTAAAATCTCTTCTACAGCCCATTCCCGGCTTCGCCCATATTGGGGCTTGTCAAGAAGACATACTCTCCGATTGTCTATTAAGATCAGTTCGTACTTGAACACCCAAGTGTAGGTATGTTGCGGTGAACACGCATTTGCGAATCAATTTGGTGTTGACGGGAGACCACCCATTTGTCCGTCGTCGGGGGACGAGATGGCTCAGTGGTTAGAGCGCGAATTTACTTAACGGAAGGTCCTGGTTCAAACCCGACCTCTGCCTCCCGACTTCCCCTGTTTAAGCTTGAGCAACCTGGCAGTATCCCAGCCCTCGCGCTTCCTTCAGGTAGCATGGCAGTTGGGCGCCGAAAGGGTGCTATAGCTGAAGAGATATATATATATATATATTCGTCGTACGTTGTGCGCAGCGATAACTAGACGCATCATCGACTAAAATCAGACGGTTGGAAAAGATCCATACCAAAGTAAAAAAAGGTCCCAGGAACTACCAGCATGCTCCAAACCCAATGGTGTTAGAGAAGAGTACTGTCAGTTTTATTCACATAGTCATCATAACAAAAATACAAATAAAAAGCGAAATGCTTTTCTGGTGGTTGTTTTGAGGAGAGAAGCAGGTGAGACGAAAGTCCTCTCAGAGTTGATCGTTCAAATCTAAACAGGAATAGAGTGCCAAATCAGATAGAGATGCCTTAAAAATATTCTGTTTTTTCTTCGGACGTTTCACGTCGAACAGGACCCTTTCCAGAGCGAAGATTTCACGCAACAAATGTGCCTGGTTTGTTGCTCCACAAACCGTAGCACACAACTCAACCAGCCATTGAATACTCTCACTTGGTTCCACAGATGATGCGTCCGAATCGTCTGAACTATCGCTGTTTTCTTCCTCACCCAATGAGTTTGAAGCAGTTGCGGGAGGATCTGCTGGTGCACATCGGTGTTCAGTATGGACACTGTCATCGTTTTGTCCCGCTGGAATGGAGTACCAAATATGATCACTTGACGCAAGTGAAATCGTTAAGTTTAAGCAATAGGATATGCTGCTAAAAGGGCTCAGTCCTATGGAAAATTACAATGGGGCTATTCCTACTAAGAAATGTCCTCCTCCCCCCGAAAAAGATCGAGGTGAATGAATTTTGCGAATGCTTCTTACGAGAGAATACGTGTTGACCGGCTACCAGCCCACTATGGAAAACGTCTGGTTGACAGGCATTCAGAAATAATCGTCTTTGATCAGAGGCCTGGGTAGCCCAGATCTACACTGACAAACCCTGAACCGCAAAATACCTGTGAAATCACCGCATTCGGTTACCGGGGGCGTTACTGATCGACTCTGCAACAGTCGAGGTCAAGGTGTCCACTGACCTCGGTGCGATAGAAGCGACCAGCTGTCTCGCTACGTCGTTGCTAGCACGCGCTTTGAGCAACACAAAACATAGTGAAAAGAACATGGCGGAGTTATCATGGTGATCCACTACGAATGATCATTGGATCACATCATACCGGCCTTCAACCTGTCAGGACAGTGAGTGTTGTGTCAGCCAACTGATCGTTGATTGCGCAAAGACGGGCCACACTGTTAGTGGTGAGGTGAATACATGCGAACGACAGATAGGTGCACTTGGTTGCACGAAAAACGGGCGAGTTCAGTCCATGGGATCCGGTGGAAGGCGCTTCGCGCATAAAGTGCACCTCTGTCAGTTTAGCGAGTGAACATTCACTGTGAGGCTGTTGAGCTGCGGGAATGGCTAAAGAGGTACGTTGGCTACTGCATGAGACGATTAAAGCGATCTACCTAGACACGGGGAGAGAGTTTTGGGTGCTTTATCGTCGGACGCAACTCAGAATGATAGTATTCCCTTGTACGATACTAATCATAGGGTTGAAGTCAGACATGAGGTTGTCTGACATGAAGTCAGACAACGTCTTGTAAGAGACTCTTAGAATGCGTAGAAATTTATGTAAAAGCCTGGAAACTACTAGGCTGGAAAAACTACATTCCAAGGGTCCAACTTCTTCATATGCGGAGATGTCCGTCTTTCAAATCGACTTCCGTGAATGACACGAAAGAAAAGTTACGTAGACAACAGGTTAGTCATAACAATACAAAAGATACTCAACCTTATAATTCCCCAAGGGGAGCAAAACATCTCAACTCTAGAGGGGCGGTTGAAACGAGTGCGTTTTTTAATATGTACCCGTAAAAAAGTTGTCCAGCTGTAGCACCACTTCGGTGTCTTGTTGCCATGCTACCCAGAAGAAACACGAGGTTTGAGAAATTGTCAAGTTGCCTGAACCTATGCAGAAACAGTCGAGAGGCCAGGGTTGAGTTCGAGCCACACACCTTCCGGTTAATGAGTTTGCGCTTCAACCACTGAGCTATCTCGAGAGAGCCAAGAAGGCCAGGAAGCGAACACCGTTCACTGCAGTTCGTTCCTCTTATGGTTATCCATCAGTTACCAAGCCTTCATGATGAACATATGGGGATGAGCGGTAAATTCAAAGCTGAATGTAGAAGCCCACTGAAACTCTTGGTAATAGCTTCAATTTGGATATCATCAGCTGTTGCAAAAAGGCCCGGACATACAAAAAAGCAGAATGTACCCACGACTGTCGCACCTCCAGCAAAAAATATGCGCGGAAACGAGGGAATTAGAAACCAGGTGACACGTTTTCTCCATCTGTTGCTTTGAAAGATTGTTGAAATTGAGCACGATATGACATAACTCATGACTGAATGAGTAAAATGAAGCTTTTGCAAACTAGTTACCGTGATTACTTCATCTGTAGAACAAAATATCAGAAACAGCCAAACAGTTTAACTATATGCGGAATTACTGGCTCCTCTCCTAAGGGTCACGGTCCCAAAAACGACCGGCATCGTCGTTCGCTGAGAGTGAACAGTCTAGAGAACGGTATATATAAATGTATGTATATGTGCATACAAAAGAAACTTACCATTTTTGAAATTACAGGGCTCGTGATTCTCACCCTCAGCTTGTGAGAGTTGGATCGCTTCCACAAGTTGTTCATCGTGCTCTTTAATCAAACGTTCCACCGGATCCGGCAGGACACTCTTTAGTTCCAAACGAGAACGGTGTTTCTGGGCCCAGATGTCAACACAGCCCGGTGACCAACTTCCCGTGCATATCAGGTGATAGTGCGAACGTCTGTCGACCAAATCTTGCCACCAGCGGGCAAGCACGGGCACATCCGACACATTTGGGAGCGACTCACGGGTCAGTTTTGCTGTACACACATGGGAGTCTAGTAAGTAGTTCAGCGTTGTATGTCGGAAGCGACTGTCCAAACCTGCTTGAATCGACTGCATTCGAATCGACCCACGAAGCCAAGGAATATCTGTCGTGCTTGATTCGACTGCCCCGACTGGATCGACCGCATCCACTGGCGGCTTAATTAAATCATCCTTGTTCAAAAGATCACGTACTGGCTTAGACAAGGCCAGCTTTGTGTCCGGCTGAATGCGAACAGACAATAAACCGAGAAAACAGCAGATTAATACACTACCGTTTAGTCAGAAATAGATCGACCAGCCTTATCTGAATCCAAGTGACGATTCACCGTAAGTAAAACTGAGTAAATTTATCCACAGGGCCATATGTACGGGTAAACTGGATTGCGTTGGAAACAACAGACAAGAAATACATGAAGTTTCTTCCTTGAATAGCTGTCATTGCACAAGTAGCAATAAGTTAAAGACCTCTTCCAGTCCTGTTGTCAAACCATTGAGCATGGTAAACTTCCATTAAAACGAATAGTAGGTTCCACTCTCAGAGTAACTGCAAACTCCCAAGTGACACACAGTAGGCACAGATTAACTGATCGCTAAGATCATCCTCATAGTTCCGTCCACCAACCAACATCGGACGTATCCATTGGTAACTCGGTCGTAACTTGAGTAGGCAAGTAACACAGTGATCCATTCTGAAGTGGTTGTCGTAGTAGTACTTCGATATTCACTATTCTTTTGACAGATATTTAACTGGGTCTGACACGGCTACTTGTCGCTAGAGCCACCATTCTTTGAACAATAGTAAATATAATCGAGATTGTTTTAAACTTAATTCGAATCCGTGCGATACAGTAAAAAAGACCAAGGGATACGGTAAATTGAGCCTGATCTCAATATTTAGAAGCCGGTGCCTAACAAACAATTCAAAAGACAGGAAGCAACAGAAAAACCGTGATCTTAAGGACCCAGACTGACGAGGATGTGAAAAAATAAACAGGCATTCTGGAAAAGAACGTCCTAAAGCACGGCTCTCAATTTTTCACGTCCTCATCAAACTGTTTTTTGGTATTGCGCAATAAATCGAAACATTTCGCTAGATCATGAATGATCCTCTGGCACCGAGGTAAACATAATAAGTAGTCATGGAAACTATATCAAATAAAAAAGTTAATAAAATCTCACATACATGAGCATGTTTCCGTTGATACATGCTCCCCTCTCCCCAACCAATCGATTTGCCAGGAACAAACTCCGTTGAACCAAGCAGATCCGAGACGTGTTCCAACCGCTCCAGGTCATCACTGGTTAATTCCGTCAGTCCACCAGCTTGATTGAATTTGATCGAGGAGGATGTAGGGAAGCGCCGATCGATGTAGCAAGCCCAGGCGGCCCAGTCAAATAGAGCAGGGGTTGGTTTGACATGTGGCGGTGACCGGGTTGCCTCTGGGGTAAGCATTGTCAATGCTTTAGAAATTTGACTAAGACGGAGCTACAGGAAACGGAATACATAGATGGAAACAGTTAGATGGCCCGTCACAAGATAAATAGCCCACCATCGGGACAGCGGGGGAAATTAATTGGCGACGGGGGAAGCGTCAAAAGGCCGTAAACTTTTGTTGCCCACAAGAAAATCTAGAAAATAACCTGGCAGTTGGAAAGCCAACTACATAATTCACGATGTCTGCTCATTGAAGGTGGAATTCGAAATGCAAAGAGAAATGACGCGGCGCCCACATACGAAGGATTGAACATTGAAAGTATACCACTGTGTACGGGTTGCCTCGCATAGACGGAGTACATTCAGTTCAGTTCAGCGAGATAATCCTTAGGTTCTACCAACAAATGCTTCCGGTTCGTGAGGTTTCGGGCACCGAACGGAGAAGCGGAGAAATGCCGTTGCAATCCGCGTTGTGTCGTCACAGACATGCAGGTAATCTGCACTTAATTTGAGGTCTGTCTCTAGACCACGAACCATGAGGAAATGAAACTGGCCCTAAGCGTGTCCATCGTACCATTGAAAAAGAACGTTATGACACATTTCACTTCCTGATATCAAGAACGATACCGGTAACATTTGGGCGTTCATAAAAGCTCACAAAACACGCAAGATTTAACTAAGCAATCACCAAAGTGGTCAATTCTACAACTAGGGCGATAGTTTTGTCTTTCCATTCGTTACCTGCTAGCCACACCGACGCGAACAGCAGGCTATATTCCCGATCCTGATAGTCATCACTCAGGGTGCATTAAGTCAAATGTATGTCAAAGCGGAGGTAGCTGGAATGCACGCACCGAATACACATAAACTGGATTGATGTTTGGATTTTTGAGCTAATTTTAGATTATACGAATGCGGTACGTGCTTTTTGAAGACTACAAACAATGAGTCTATTTATATATAGGCGCGAGTCTAGAAAACGGTGTGAACCAGATGGATATCACGTGCAAAAGGTACAGAGAACACTACCTGGTTTGCCATCGGTTTGCCACTCCACCGAGTGAGTTACAGTGAGCTGAGTTGGTACAGATATGCTTCATCTCGTGGAGAAAATAATCTTGATAGGGGCTAGAGCTAGCCCAGTGGTTACGGCACAAACTTATTGACTACAAGGTCCATGGTTGAAACCCACCTTCAGCATCTCGACTGCTCCTGTCTAGTCAGCGAAAGGCTATTACAGTTGAACCCTCATTATTTTCATTATTATTATAGCTTGATGAGCACTTGAATGCACGCATGCACTCAAGCTTTACGCAGCTGACACCTAAATCATTGATATATCTGCAGAAGCGAAACAATAACCTAGGTAGATCGGGCAAATGAACATCCTAGGCTTTAGTAAGTTTATGCATACCTAAGGTGTATGAAGAAGACTGAAATGAAGTTTGGTCCTATGTGGCGTTCTGAAATGTGAAGCGTGAAAGTTAGCACAGTGGTCTTCCGCAAGAACCGCCCTTGGAAGACTCCAAATTGTTGGGGATGTTCCCTTGTATATGCCGCCCCGTCTACCCTGAGATAAACTCTGATTGGCACATCAGGCATTTTCCAACAAGTCTCGCGAGAATGAGATGAATTCACCTATACTTCACGTCTGTGGTTCACATAATAGGACATGGTGGTCATTAGTCCTTCGTCCTCCGGGTCCCTAGAAAGTAATGGCTTCCTACATTCAGTTGAACACAGTTAGGTGGAGATGATAATTGGAGACCCGATAGGTATTGAGTGGCTTCACCCTGTCCTCTAGATACACGTGTAATGTTCCAGTGAATAGAATTGTGTGCGCATCCAAGGCTTAGTTATTGGCTAATTCAGTTCAACTTCAAACAAATGGAGTTCACTAGTGTGGTGTATTAGCATATCTGCCGTGCTTACCATTCGAAGAGACAGCCAACTGATAAAGCCAGGTCAACAGCATGGAGTACTCCCATCGTGATGCCTTCTCCTAACCAATAAGTCCGCCATTTGGCGAACCAAAAACTACCCCGGAGTGGACTGAAATTATCCAAAATTGCCACCGCAGTGGGGTTCTTCCTCCTTGGAAATATTTCTTCTGAAGCAGCTCTTTGTTGATTTTTTGTACATACGGATACGAAGGGCCACATTGTAGAAGAGTGGGTGAACTGGTTGAGAAAAAACTGAAAACATACGAATCTAATTCACAAACGCTTAGGCTCGAATAAGGTAAACGGATCAGTTGCTTTTTTTCTATTTAGTTTTCTTACGCGGTGGTAACAGTGGTAACATCCCTAACTCCGATTTGAACCAGTTTTAGTGGTAACATCCCTAACTCCGATTTGAACAATTAAATATCAAATACTGCCGTTAATACAAAAAAATATAAATCATTCAGCTGTAGCACCGTTTCGGTGCCTAGCTGCCATGCCACCCGAAGGAAGCACGAGGGCTGGGATACTGTCAGGTTGCCCAAGCCTAGACAGGGGAAGTCGAGAGGCAGAGGCGGGGTTCGAACCACGGACCTTCCGGTCAGTACGCTCGCGCTCTAACCGCTGAGCTATCTCGCCGTTAATACGATGTGGTTTGGTTTCATTCGGGAACAACAGTGGTCCCCACATCCTTAAGATACACGATAGACGGTATAAGCTATTCTGTGAGCTACCTTGAAAGGAAAGGCAAACGATCAGATCACGTGCGGACTTCCCACTTTGAACGGCTCACAATCGCTGGTCACTGTGTTGATTGATGAGCGGTGGTCAGTGGTACTTGTTGTCCAAAAGGCTGAGTTCTCGTACAAAACAGAGTGAGTGCAAGTCAGGCGTCGAAAAATCGTTCGGCCGTTCCATGCTTTCAGTGCTTCACTTCCAAGGGAAGCAAGAATATGGATGCGAAACTAAGCAAAAACCCAGAGTGGGGTCCCAACAATGGAAACCCTCAATCGGTGGTTATCTTGAAAGCAATGAGGTCGTGTGTAAAGTTTCCACAACGTCGTGTTTGACCTTGGGTGAGTACATGCATATGCTACTCAAACCAGATAAGTTAGTCGTTTCAAAAGGTTTTCGTCAAACTGTATACAGCCAAACTATTCATCAATTTAGGACAATCCAAATATTCCTCTTGGCCAGTAGTTCGGGACCGAAAAAGCTACACGATAAAACCCACATTGCTGACCACAAAAACTGCGTTGTTCAACCAGAAGGACAGCGCCAAGATGCACTCAAAACTGATATTTTCATCGGACACCCAGTGCTCAGTAGGCATTAACCATGCTTTAGGTACCGGAAGAACGATCTGAAACTGACGATTGGAATTCGACTACGTCGGACTCGACGATCTGTAGACGATCGTCGTAACCCCAGCAAACAGATACCGCATTGCACAGCGGATGATCGCGAACAAACCGGTTTGGCCGCACCCCTCCTGTACTACGTAACAGTCAGACTCACCTCCGAAACGCCATCGAACTTGAACAATAAGCGAAGAGTGATCACCACGAGAGCCATTGCAACCACTTCCACACGTAACACGCGATTCCATGGAACGAATGACACAAGAGTGGGCCCGGTTATGAGCGTTGTGTGGTGCTGTAAGCAAGTCTGGAAACGGAGAAGAAGCAGTCGGACGACAGAGTGGACCACCTCTGGAAGCCCGAGGATTACGATGTATCTCTGAACCAGCCAAGAGAAGGGAAATCTGAGGGTATTGCGAAAATAAGGCTGACCGTCAGTTATCTATCTTGATGCGTTGATAAAGAAAGAAATCAAATATGTGCTTGATAAAAACGTCGAATACTGAGTTCAACTCATGTCACTTTGTAGGTGAATTAATACAGTGCTCCGGGTGCTGCCAGGTCAGTGGGTTTGCATACCTGCTAGAAAAGTAATTGGCAAATCAACGTGGTTGAAAAAGAGCAACAAGCAAGACAGAACTGAAGATCCAGAACTACCTGATAACTGCAACCACAACGCCGGAACCCGGGGGTGAACTATTGCAGTCTTCATCGTCCTTGTAAGTGGTACCGCTTATGAAAAATACTTGAACATATTCAACACAGGCTTATTTCAAACACAGTAGGTGTTGCGCACCGGGAATATCACCGAAAGATGCACTCAAAGCTTGCTTTCACTCACTTTGGTAACTGATAAAAGCCGAGTAAGTGCATCAAACGCGTGGCCGCTTGCGTCACAGCCTGGATGTTCGGAAGTTTCTCAGAATTAAATATATGAGTCAAGCTTGGATCGTGCACAGCAAACACGTCTCGGGGAAGGCACTTTCTGGCCTACAAGGGCAGAAGAAACGAAGGGAGCTGTTTAGAGGCAGGAGAAACGAATGGTATAAACTCGATCACGGAGGCAATAAATGGAGTACACGTTCGACCGTTAAAACTATAAGAGGATTCAATTACTATTGAATTACTGGCTGGGGAAGTCCAGTATAAATTCCACGAGGACAAGGAAGTACACTGGTGAAAGTTTCGCTCAGCAAGTGGTGCGTGCTAGCAAAGCCTACCACCACACTCCACAGGACTCTCTAACCTGGCTGGACTTAGGTTCAGTCACTACAAAGTGGAAAACGGAAATGGCAATGAAACCACAGCAGGGTCTGGTTCCGTGGATTGAGCTTTAAACGAGATATTCGCGCGACTTCGCCTTAAAACTTCAATCGGCCACATTTGGACAGTTTAATGGTCTGTAAGTTTTAGATTATGGACGTTTGCCCTGTAATGTGCTGGTTCGCCCCACAGGCGCTCAATGGAGTAGAGCAAAAGACCATAAGCTGGTCAACCCAATGGTCAACGGGACAGACGCCGACACATGAGGATGTGATAGGCGTGGATCACTACGCCACTCATGAGAAAATTCCGTACTCCCAGTCATTCACTTCAATAGCGACAACTGTTTTCATTTCCGGATGTTCGCATCGACCTTGGGTATAGAAGGGCATGCGAACTTGCTCCCTCTGCAAGCTAAAACAGTTTCAAACTCAACGGATGACACATCTGCCTTGTGCGAACAATGCACTGTCGGTATGATCAAATGATACTTTCAGAAATCGCGCACACCTGAGACAATGGTGAAATATGATAAAATGGGGACGACTAGCCAATGGAAAGCATTGGATTCCATGTTGCTGAATCACCCGACAGACTGGCGCACCAGTGATGAGGAAAAGAAACTCCTCATAGGTGAATGGAACTCATACGGGTATACAAACACGGCATTCGTATAGAAATCACCTTCGGCAGGGGATTTTTTCCACGATGTATTCTCATACTCATGCAATGTGCCTATTGGTAATACTGGTCGGTACATCAAACACTGTGAAAATTACTGTCATTAGAAAGAGAAGGGAGAAGTATAGGAAATTTCAACATGACGATGCAGTGATTTACGTTCAGTCTGCAAACACCTAAAACCGAACTATAAAAAAGGTGGATGTGAAGCAATGCCCGGCTGTGCAACAAAAGTATTGCACGCTCACTTGTCGAGTTTTTGAGGCGATAGTGCCCTACTGAATATGCAGTCTTGTCGCACCCACTATCACAAATATTGCGCCGATATTGTGCTGGTTACTTCAAGATATAGTGTGGTAAGTCCTGAGAGTGTCAACCATCAACTGACGAAAGGTTGTTTATATTTCCGCAATGTCACGGACCTGCAGTGGGGTAGAAGAACATCCGTTTCATCTGCCTCTAGTACGGTATTTTGGGCCGAGTGACTTACCGTCTGGTTCTATAGTGTAACCATGGTAGGTTCCAGTCCCACATCGGCGATCTCGTAAGTGGGAAAACGACTCTCACTTTGCGTACCCGAAACAAAAGGATTCATTGGACTGCTCTTCCTGAGTGGTAGCTTCAGGGGCTAAGCGGTCAAGGCTAACGATAAATCCATGATTTCTGAACGCCCAATCACTCATTCCACTATACATCGGTAGACACACGTGTGCTGAGAGACCCGCTTGCTGATGGGGGCGAGAACTAGTCTGCTATGAGATGTGGACATTGACCAAAGATCTAATGAAACGTCGGAGTAAAGGATCAAAAGGACGAAAACAGTGACTCATTTATTTTCAACATTTCAGATCCTATACAACATAACTCGCCCATTGGTTTTCTCAAAAATTGTAAGCGCTCATTCCCGAAAGATTTGGTTCCTATGCCTGATGCGAATATTTTCTGGATACCCATCAGCGCAACGTCAATTTGGCAATCAACCTGGAGATACTCCATTAACCGTATAATCATTGACACTGGTTAACGATAATATCGTCCTTAGGATATATATATATATATATGCTGCAGAAGTGGCGGCATAGTTTATCGAAAGCACATCAACCCGCTACTGCAACAGTCGATAAATGAGGCTAAGTCAATGATTTAGGGAAACCATATTGCGATGCTCCATCTTGGGAAGTACACCAACTACTTCACAAGCCAGATAGCGTCTCCCCGCCTGGATGACTGTTTTCCTTAGGAGGGGGAAAGTGCAGTGGAACAATCACCGTAGGGGTGTCTACTCCTGAAGGGAAGTAATGTAGGCTTGGCAACCTTACCTGGATAAATGTCAGACGATTGGCTCTGCACAGTTGCACCAGATCCTGCAATGTGACAATAGTTGTCAAGGCCACGGACCCTGTGGTAAGGAATGCTCGATCTTCGTGAGGCCATGAGATAGGATTCACGGAAGGTCGCGTTGGAATAACTGTAATGTTTGCAAAAAACAGGATAGCCAAGTTGAATTCCATCAGTCCACGTTTATGGACACTATTCAACAATTGACCACGCCAGAAAACACGTTTCCAAGGGTCAGAATTGGATCTGTGATTAAAAACAAGCAGAAGAGATGAAAACTATTTTTCCACGTAGAACAAAGCGTTTCACTCGGACTCTCTGAATATATAGCCAAAACCATCGCATCTTATTACCATAGGTAAAAACCCATAATTTGAAAAGGAGCTAGTTTTTGCGACAAGTCGCTTTAAGATGTCACCTGAATATATGTTTCGTCGCTAACCTCAAACAGGGGACATTGGCCGGGCAAATGTGACTGAAAACCAAAGCCTCTGTTTCGACGGATTCTCACGTGGTTGTGTATCTACAAACTTGTATAGGAATCAGCATTTTAAAGGGCTGGTTATGGTAGCCCATTCGTTTCGACATCATGGTTTCCGACCACCACATGGGCGCTTTCAAAGTGGCCGCGTTAAATTGTTATCAGCCTGTTGTTCCATCAATAACGCCACAAATGTTGTTAACCGAGCTCCATCCACTCACAGCTAACTCGAATCTGGCAGTAACACTCTGCCAAAAGGTCTAACCTTGCTGTCGAGGCGTGTACAGCCCGGCAGTATCTCTGACCACGTGAATCCTTCGTTTTGCACGGAAGAGTACCACAGCCGAAATATCTCAAGTCACTTTCGGAACAACTGCCTTGGTATGTAGGTTTCACACCCGTTGAACAAGCTGAGTAGTAAGCAGTCCAGTCAGTCATGTACACACAGAACCCCTTGGACGGACAAGGCGGCGGAATAGTCCATGGTTGTACATGCGGTTCATAAAGAAACTGGGTTTTGTTGGTTATCCTTTGTTCTTCATGGTAGTCGTCCTCTGTTTGAGGATGACATGGAGACTGAATCAGTTTTGGCAAATCTTAGACGCAAAACTCAGCCGAACTGTTGCTGCGGTGTACAGGGCGACATAGGAACAACCAGGACACCAAAAGGAGGAATACAAAGGTTTTGGTCGGGAGGTCGTGGTTAGAACTAACCATCTCATTGGCTACAACAGCTTGAACGGCTTAGCAACGTATATCTTTGGTTCAAGCCAGATTCGGTCCAACGAACTGACTGCAACAGAGTTTGACTCCTGGTCTTAGCTCCATAGAAACTTGAACCAACCAACCAACTTCTACGGAAAGCTCCTGCCTGTGTTCACCACATCAAGCGGTGTTCGGCAAGGCTGTCCCAGTTCACATTTCCTCTTTAACTTCGTCGTTGATACGATTATGGAAGACTCACTATCAGTCTCTAATGTCTGTGGGGCCGAAGTGCTCTCGGAGAATTCGGTCACAGATATCGCGTACGCAGATAATATAGCTCTTTTTTGATTTGACACCGTTGTATTGCTAACAATACTAAATAATCTAAATGATCCTGCCCCACGGTTTGGTGTGCGCATCACACCTGCAAAGTGCTGCTGCAAGAGTGGGTGGGCTCGAACCCTAACCTCATGCTTGTGGATGAGCTGATTGAGTTAGTAGACACGTTCGTCTACCTGGGCAGCTGTATCAGTCCCGGTGGGATTGAGAACGTCACATTTACTTTCGTGAACCTGCATCACCTGTGGCGTAGGCGTGACATGAGTTTATCTGTCAATGGTCGAGTTTACAATGCTGCGGTGCGCTCCACATTATTATACGGGTTAGAAACCTGGTCGCTACGCAATGAGGACGTCAAAAGGCTTGCAGTGTTTGACCATCGATTTCTTTCCACCTTACAACATCGGATCACTAATGTTGAAGTACGTCGAATGGTTTTTGGAAGAGATATCCCGCCTACGATAGATGAACTGATCAGACTTCACAGATTGCGCTGGCTTGGCCACGTGCTGCGTATTCCAGTCGACCGACTTCTTCGAAGGGCTCTTTTCGCACAACCACACAAAGGGTGGAAACGAGGCAAGGGAGGTCAAACAGTGACTTGGCGGTGAAGTATGAAGTCCATTACCAAAAAGTCAGTTGTGCTGGCCATTGCAGTCTCCCTGGATGAGGACCCCCAGATGGGACACAGCAACGCTTGGGGACACTGTCAGAGATGGCCCAGTCGCGCCCTCAATGGCGCTCGTGCATCCAAGATATTGCCTTCAATGCATAGCTTCCTTCCTAATCTCCCCAATTAAAAATCCATTGACAACCCTGTATTCACGCATCAATCATATCAGCTATCGCCTCAAATGCGAAGCTATCTACCCCATCTCCCTAAATCGGTGAACAAAACTGTGGCATCTAGAACCATTGTACGGCACGTACACGGTTCGTACAACCTTCCAGTGAAAGACGTTGGTAATCCGCAAGTGTTCTCGGATAACTTGGTTGATTCATTTACTCGCAAACTCAACACAATCATCAGACACCAATAGTTGGGAGCATCCGAGAATGGGAAGCCTGTGCGGCCTAAGAAACACAGAAAATCATACATGTAATTGTCTTCTCTCGTACGAGACTCGGTATGACGGCTTTACCAGTCATCAGATTCGAGGAGTCGTACGTAAAACGAGGAAACCAACGTTCAGGAGAATTCGCACACTACGCGGTTTTACGATCCGCAGGAAATGCTGAGGCCGGGGGATGTGGCCGAGGAAGTGAAATGAAAATTAAAACAAACGTTGGAGCACAGGCTATGCAAAATTTAAACTGAATACAAAACCCCATTTTAGACGTAAGGAAGATCGAAGGAGTTACAAAACACGTCATCAATATATGAAGGAACGGCTTATCCAACAAAGATGAAAGAAGGTATCATTTACTCACAGTTTATCAATCAGATAATCCCGCCACAAAATTGTCCTCCTATTCTCATCCGGAACTGGTGCCACGGTACGAAGTAAATCAACAGCTGACTTATCGGCCAGGGCAGTTATAGGTGGTAATTCCGATGGGAAGGTACCATCGTCAAGATCCGAGTCAGCGTCTTCAACAACCTCCAGTGACTCGTCTGTCTGGTCTCCGGTTCCCCCAATGATTGAACGTTTCGTCCGCTTTGTCTGCAAATCACTTTCCTTCCGGGTTGCCCGCCGCTTCCTTAGTTTTTCCTTTCTCAACCGATGTATTGAAGAAACATTCTTCCTATTGACATGAGAAACGTGCACATTCATTGCGCCGCTTTTGCTTCCCAAATGAACCATGTGTTAAGGATATGGTTAACACAGTGTTTCTCTCTAAAGGTAAACATTCCTGGCAGTAATACGGTTCTGGCGAAACCATCCTTCTCCAGGGCAAAGTTTTATCCAGAAGTGAGAATTGCAGGCACTTTCTGGTTCTTGGTACCACAAAATGAACAGTGCAATGCAGATACCCTATTTCATTGACTCGTACATACTAATCCACTGATGTTATAAACACAGTGATAAAGCATACCAAGAGGCTTCTCTGAATAAGATATGAGTTGAGTTGACCGAAAACTTAGCCAACAAACAGTGCAAATCATTACTCTCTGGGACATACCGCGTATGGATGCCGTAAACAGGCAACGAGACTGCAACGTAGGACGAGAGCAATACATGACAAAGTTCCGGTTGTATCAAAGTATGCTTTAGTGTTTGTTCGTTTTCTTTTGTGGTTCTTATTCGATATTAGTTGGTTGCTGACCGCTTCACAGGCGCGTCACGCTTGAATTGGACGGTCTCAGCCATCGATAAGCAGTAGTACTGAATATCGGCACTTCTACTGCGGGGGGGAGGCGAAAGAAATCACTACCCATTTAAAAAGTTGTTGATGATACCCAAGTGGTTGCAGAATCACATAACTCAGATACAGTAGGTATGTTCTTACTAAAAAATCGCTCAGCTGTAAAACCCTTGCGGCGCCCAACTGCCATGCCACCTGAAGGAAGCACGGGGGCCGGGATACTGTCAGGTTGCCCAAGCCTAGACAGGGGAAGTCGAGAGGCAGAGGTCGGATTCGAACCACGGACCTTCCGGTCAGTAAATTCGCGCTCTAACCACTTGGACCATCTCGCCTCCACTCTAACCACTGAGTCATCTGGCTATTGTTAGCTATTATTAGCCGTCCTCTCTCGCAAAGAAATGTTTCCCTTGAGAAGACAGCTTATTTTCTTATGGAAATAGGGATCATGAGTAACGCCAGAATTGCGAAGCTAGAAGTAGCCTCCAACCCCAACTGACCGCTTACATGGATATCTCTTACAGTTTGGGGTTGAATACTAACCAAGAAAACCGTTCAGCTGTAATACCCTTTCGTGCATAAGCTGCCAATCCACCCGAAAAAAGCACAAGGGCTGAAATACTGTTAGGGTGCCCAAGCATAGACAGGAGCAATCGAGATAATGGGATTGGGCTTGAACCACAGACCTTCCGGATAGTAAGTTCGCACTTTAACCACTGAGCTATCTCGGGCTCTCAATGACTAACCAAGAACACAGAGGTGGGTACTCTGATCCGTCTAAACAACAATCATGTATCCGCCTGATGTGTGATCGTTATGAAACCCCGAGGAACTACAAGGTCTGCCATATCACCAGGGTGCTCATGCATGGAGAGGAGCGGACAATACCTTTAAAGCATGGGCCATATCATAACATCATGTTCGCTATAAACAAAGAAGGCTATTTGCCAGTACACAACTTTCCATTTCAAAGTACACACCGCATTTCGGTGGAGCAAGCGATAAACCTTGCTGGGCGATAAACTTTATCATTCTGGAAAACGAACACTAGAGACGTAACAACTACACCACATGGGCTCCACGTACAGGTTGTACCGATAGAAAGTAGTTCATGGCTGTAAGAAGAAAGGTCCATAGCCTGGCTTCGCGATGCTGAACGTCTTGCCAGTGGCAAGTGTCTCTGCCCATCTAATATCAGGGCTTGGAGTGTCTATGTTACGACCCTGTCCAGGTCAGCCGAAAATCTCTAATTCTTGTTCTTTCTCCCACTACAATACGATCTTACTATCAGTGCAAAGGCCACATTATTACCAGTAAGATGTGTCGTTCTGTGAAACATTAAACTTGTTCCTCTAAATCCGAAAAGATGGATGTCAGTCACCTTCACCGAAAGTTCCGCTCACGTTCAGGTTTAGTCGCTGGTTTTAATCAACTGAGTGAGGACAATGTAGAATAAGTAGGGATGATAAGAAACAGTTGCACTTCGCGTCCCTTGGAAAAGAATTCATCGGTGTATCATTCTCATGATCCTTTCACACGTAGTGCTGTGTCAAAACCTGAACGACTAAAAAGCCGTTTGCAGTTGTGACTTTACAGTAGGATGTAAACAACAGTCAAACAGTTGAACCCATGACGAAAAATCCTAGAGACATTACAGCATTTATAGTCACTGTTGTCCCCCCAAATTGGCAGCGACTCCGGGCTAGACGTTCCGGATCCAATACCCCTCACGTGGAGACGCGGTCTTAAACCTATTCTTGATTTTCTACCCAGGGTGCTTTCAAAGTCTTCTAAGTTGCAACGCCGAATCCCCTGATTTGAAGTGAGAATCTCCTCACCATCACGATACCTGTGATGGGAAGGCACATAAACCTGATTGGGCCGTTCTGCCAACATCTCCCCTGGAACCGTTTGTTCAGATACACATTCACTCAGTACTTTGTGCAAAGGACGGAGCGAGCAGTTCTGTAGTTTCTATAACCTGACCACGATACTGCGATCAAGCTTGTATGACAACTGAACAGTGTGTTCTTGACAGTATAATCTGGACATTTTCTGTTCAGAGCAATGCCGTTTGAAATCTTATTTAGTGAGACCCAGGAGAAACTACGTTCGATACGTGACAGAGACCTAAACACTGAACTGATTTGCATGGAACCTGGTCAGAATAATATCTTAAGGGAGGAAATGTCAACAAAATGGACCTGAACAATAGCACTGCCGCTGACAAAAAACTGGAAAAAATGGCAACCAACTTGGCTACCGCAGACGAGTATAAGAATGACTAACTTTGTCATTGGATATAAAAATGGGTCACGCGCCTCTCGGCCCTCATCTGGTTCGTACAAGGATCCCCAGCCGATCCAGAGGAAATGCTCCAACCTACGTTGAACCACTTGCCAGCTCTGACGGAAGACATCCAATGTTTGTTTCTGCGTCAGTGGTTTGGGTTTTCTGTTCGACCGAACTTGCGAAGTTGGTACTAGTCGGTTTTCTGTGACTACACGCTGGGTACGGTTTAACTGTTCCAGAGTGATCAGGGTTTGTAAAGCCTTTCCAGGAGCATCGGAAGCCACACGCCAAGCTTTCTCTCCCAGTTCCCCCGTGATGGCCAGATAGTTCAACCAAATTCGCCAAACAGAGTCACAGAAACGTTTCTGCTGGTTGGTCTCAAATTTGAGCTCACGAACAAATTCATTTGTCTGGTGTCGCATGATATACTGTAACAAATCAAGGACATTTAGGGTAGTCCAGTGACAAAAACAGAACAAAACGGATGTGAATGGCTGGCGAGATGATTAAAGTCTTACGGTACGGTTATATAGATACCGCTGCAGGAACTTGTAGCTGTTCGGGACAAACGTCACAATATTCAGCCTAGAATCGTGTTAAGAACACAACGGAGTAAACTGTCCACTGTATTACGGGTGGTTAACACGGTATATAAGCACGCCAACAAAATAGTGCAAAGACACCAGAGGGTCCATGCAATCGATCAGCGGTCCGTCATCCAGAGGTGCCGAGTGTTGGAACTCCAACTCGATGACGCCGCACTTGTGAGACATGAACTATATGCGGTACACCAACTAAAATTAAACAAACATCCCCAACGCATTTCTGCACGAAGAGAACCGAAGAGGATGAAAAGTACTGACAGAACATCACAAACAGATGTCACAGAATATTTACCACCAAAACATATATCTACTGTTGAATGTCTAGTCCATCTCACTTCCTGTTGTAAAGACCTGCAAATCCAATACAAAGCATCGTCAATGTTTGAATTCGTCATACCGTCATCCGCACTTACAGCCATTCCCAAACTATTTTAAAACGACGGATGAACGACGACGTCATGGGGAAACTCTATATTTTCGTAGTCACCTGGGTAGATGACGGTTCTCCGCCGGACAAGTAATGCTTCATTGAATGAATAGGAACGAACGACATCCTACCAGACCAATGTGCATGTTATTTTAGTCATCATCGTCCCAACAGACCAAAACTGCTGTTATCGCGCTTGCGCACACATACTGCCGCATGCTGTCCGTTATGTCATTGAAAATAAGTCCATGTAGACTATGTAGACCGCATTCATACTGGTTACTGAGGGCCTGAATCGCTTATCCGGATGCCGCCGGGTGCATGCATGAAACACAAAATTCACGGTAATACCCCGACTTACTGACGATGCCATAGCTACCCCTATAAAGTGTTGCATACGATCCCCATGGTGATGACCGTAGATGAAAAATTATGTAAAACTCACCGATATGCACCACCGATTCCCTTAAACTTTTTTTTTCTTTCTTTTGTTTCTATATGATACAAGCAGAGTATATCAGGTTTTCTACCAAAACACATATATAAATTTAAAATGTAACACTATCAAACAGTGATCACCTGACCTCAAACCCGGCATCCTTTCTGCTTATTTCACATGAATCAGATGGAATGACTTAATGGCTACTTACGAGTAGTCAAGCTACATTAACACCCTTTAGAAATTCTAGCTCCACATACCAGTACTTAAGGGATAGTCAGTGGGTACCTAGGGCGAGATGGAATGTAAAAACCTAACTGCGTGCTCAACTCGAGCGCACCTCGCACTGCCATGTAAATTTCCACTCTGAAGCTAGGGGAACCATGCCCAAAAAAGAGGGACTATCTCACACATTCCACTCGAAATAGTTTATGCGAATGCGTGATCGTCAAAGAAACAATATCGTCCACCTAACCCACATCAGTCACCGTTCCATCAAATACGATTTTGATGCCAAAGTTCACCATTCCTTAGGCGCAGTGCCCAACGATAACGTCAGTGATAGAGATGAACAAAAACTGGCAGCGATCAACCCTGAAAAATCCCACTAGTCACGGGAATAAGGGATAGGAAATTCAGTCTCAACCACAGAATAGAAGTTTCCACTGAGATCGAGGAAACCTGCGAAATTCCGGCGGCAGTATCTACAACGTCTTTAAAATACTTGACGAATGTGAAAATGTGGTCGGTCGGAATCTTGCCATGTACCGTGGCAATTACAACATGCGCACAGAAGTCAGGTGCCGCAATACACTAGAGTCAGTAGCTAACGGTGTACAGCTGATACACCCAACAGTTGGAGCGGTTGCTTTGGTTATTTTGGATCGACCCGTTAAACGGAATGGATTTTTGCTGCCAAATAGGCTTCAACAAAACACAAAGACTCACAACCGTTTTTTTAAATAACAATGATGGAAGTTTATCTGATTTTGCGGATCCATGACGCTTCAACGCGGAAAGTTGTACTTGTGTCTTAAGAACTGAACAAGACACTTTGGACAAGCTAATTAAGTTGGCGTTTGAAATGCCCCCCCCCATCCCAGTTGTCAAGGCGTCAGTCATTGTTTTATGTCGAGTTCCCAGTATTATCTTTGAGCGCAGCACGAATAGCTGGTTTATTCGGCCGGGTTTTGTACGCGAAAGGAAACAGTTTGCGAACGTCCCCGGTTATACTAACCTTCCTTATTTCCGGACCGTTAACACTGGCTTTCCAATATTTTTATACCTACAGCCGGGAATAATCTAAAGAGAAATGACCAGTACACAGGTTAAAAATGAGAAAGGAGAAAACGAAGAACAATGGAAGGTTTATCCATCTAGACCTGTTGCTACGATATTCGAGATATCGCGATACATGTATATACGTAATGCACTACTCATAAGGTTGCTGAAAATTCTTCAACAGCCCACGACCGGTTTCGCCCTTCTGTTTCGGGCTCATCAGGTAGGCGCAGTCCCCGAGTTTCCGTCAACCTTGTGTTCTACCTGAACCCAAATTGCACGAAATTAGCGAACAGCACTCATTTGCAAACAAATTTGGTTTTGCGAGGGACTCACCTGGAACCCAGCTGAATCTCCCGTTTGCGATGTTTTCAGGCAACTGAATGTGCTGCACCAGGCCGCCTCATGTTCCAGTTGCTACGATATTCGAGATATCGCGATACATGTATATTCGTAATGGACTACTCATAAGGTTGCTGAAAACTCTTCGACAGCCCACGACCGGTTTCGCCCTTCTTGGGGCTCATCAGGTAGGCGCAGTCCCCGAGTTTCCGTCAACCTTATGTTCTACTTGAACCCAAATTCGACTGATTTCGATAAATACACTCATTTGCATATCAATTTGGTTTTTGCGAGAGACCTAATAGACAATCTACGTGGATGTACTAATAAAATTAGTTCCAGGGGTAAGTAGACAGGAGGGTAGCCGCTACGGACCCCTAGTCGCTGAAGTTTCACACAGACGGCCCACAGCATAGTCCATGTACTTGATAAAAAGAAACTCGCAAAACTCAGGAATTAGAGTCCGCAGTTTGAAGAGACTGTTCAGTTGTGCACAGCTGCCATACCACCCGAAGGAAGCATAAAGGCTCAAATACTGTCAAATTTTAGACAGGATCAGTCGAGATGCAAAGGTTGGGTTCGAAACACGGACCCTTTGATCAGTAAGCTCGCACCTTAACCGATGAGCTATATCGAACACCCAGGTTGAGAACTAGTGGGTTCAGTAAACAGTCATTCAAGCTGGGGATACGACTGGCAACTTGTCACATGAAATTTAGACTACCTTACTAGTTTCATGCATGCCCCTTGAAAGATATCACTATCTTGGGTCAAAGGCATGGTACTTATAAGACGTGCAGTAAAGACTGAGAACCAGTTAGAATTGAAGTAGTAGGTGCGTTGTCGACGCAAATCTTCTTATTGGTTCTAGATTCAGCCAGTGTTACCCAAGGTGACGCTAGACAATACGCCGGCTTCGGAAATGGACGCATTTATGGAAACAAGGTGAAAATTATCTCTACTTCCGCAATAATGACTGACAAACTTTGTCTGGGTGGCAGAGTCTAGAGTAACAACAAAGAATTACATACCGTAAAGGGCTCACAAAGACGCCAAGGACGATTTGCCAACTTTGGTTTCAATGTCTTATCGACAAGAAGTGACAAGTGGCCCAATTCTTCTGCAGAAGCCACCGGGGACCCTGGTGTGCTATCAGCTTCATGTTTCTTGATCCCGTTCGGCGTTTGCTGAGTCGCAGTCCACTGCGGATCATTCGGTGCTAGGTCTGCTTGTAAGCTATCAGTGAGGTTTGTGAGTGTGTGGTTCGGGACAGATTTGTCAAGACCGGGCTCCCGTAACGTTGGGCGCTTTTCTCTGGTTACAGTAGTACCAACTACACGCAGGCCACGCAGCTCAGTGAACTCTTGCGACTGGAGTAAAAAAACAAAATAAGTGAGGGGGTTTTGTGTGTGGGATAGGAATTTCCTACCGTTACTACTGTTCCCTGGTATGTTACTGCTATATTACCTGAATCTACCATGAGGGTTTAGCTACTGACAGGCTACCCAAGCCTAGAGAAAAGCGGAATCTGCAGATGGATTCGAGCCATAAGCCTCTCGGTCAGACATTTGCGTCTGAACCCCTAAGGTATCACGTGGGTCCTTAAAGGGCTTCTATACGGTGAACTCCAAAAAGAGGACATCTGTTGAGGAATCCACAAGCATTCCTCATCCACCACGATCTACGGTGCAATCTCCCATGAAGAAGTTACTCCTTGCGGAAGCGAACATGTTCTCCTGTTGTGAAAAGTGCATTCGGAGGGAGAACTGTATGTCAAATATGCAAGTAAGTACATGTGACAAATAGCATTAACTGACCAAAAAACTAACCTGAATTATACCCTCATACCTTCCGGTGGCTGTTCCACACTCCAAACAAATTAACTGTCCAGTAGCATCATCCTCAGTGAAATCTTCTCCTTCGCAATTCGGACAACGCATAACTGCTGGAAACCTACATATAAAAAGATAATACTTAGTGGCAAGTGAAAAGACTTCTAGGATGCAAAATGACGTGCACAATCAAACGAAACTCAGCGCAAGATAAGGCTTCAGCAATAATCAGGCGTGAACTCTATATACGGTTGGTTGGTATCCATGTCACAGCGAATTAGGCCTATGAAACGCGGCGCACAATGGGCAATGCTACATACGGACTGCGCTGAGCTGCAAGTGTAAGCGCCCGAACGTCTGGTAGCCGACTAAACAAGAAGGAATCAGATAGGACGGTGAACATGAGAGGGCAGTTCTAAAGCAAACAGGGCGCCCAACCGGTGGCCCATAATACTCAATGCAAATGGCTACAACTGAATCACTGGGCTTGAGATTACATGAAAAGGATCAGTTGCTGGCCCACAGAACTCACGTAACGCATCCTAAAAACACACATATGGCCACCTAGTAGCAGCCATCAATCAGCTAGGCTTGTGCAACAATGATCAGCACCGTTATGCTTAGCACCATTGTAGGTCTAGTAATCCGGAATATCGTGAATAAAGCTGAGGATTTGCGGACAAAGAAACAGCCTAGCATTTGAATCCAGTAGTATTCACTCCGGATAGGCTGATAGCGTGCACTGCTAAAAATCCGAACCAAGAATATTCTATATGACGTTCTCTAGTCAGCTGTAATAAGTGAAATAAATAACAATCGTTCGGTGCCTAACTGTCATGTCAACCGAAGGAAGCACGAGGGCTGGGATATTGCTAGGTTGCCCAAGCCTAGATAGGAGTCGAGGTGCAGAGATGGAGTTCGAACCACGGACCTTCCGGTCAGAAAATTCGCGCTCTAACCACTGAGCCATCTCTCCCCGGCTTGACTTGGTTCCAATCGATGATGAGGGCCAGTTTTAGCACCATCGCGGGCTCAGCACACAGAACTGCTCACTGTGCTAAAACATTTTGGTCTGTTCTATTCCGTACGGCGGTGGTCACGGAAAGTCACTTACTGCACCCCCGAGAAATTACCTACCTGGCAGCATTGGGAAGCTATGACGGATGTGATATATTTAATTCATCGGTCGACGTTTCACTGACGGATTACTACATGTGGGCTGGTAGCCGACCACTCAAATACGTCTCCGATAATCTGGTTTAAAGTCGGTAGTCGTGAAGTTGACGAATTCCGATTTGTGCGGGGGCAAATGTGCTGCTGTAAGCAGCATCTTGGTGCTAGTGTAGACCAGAGGGAAAGGAATCGGTTGGCGACCGTGTGAAGGTCCGTGAAAAGCCAACATCCGACCTAACCATTGTGATATATACAGGTCGCGAGCGCAACGAGCGCACGCATCTGAACTGCTTTTCTCATTCACAGTTTCCATTCGCTATCTTCTCAACGAAGCATCTGCTGCCGATCCTGCCCTTACGCATCAACGGTACCAGTTACAGCCTTCAAAGAGTCGTCATACACACCTATTTTCACAAAATATCGACGAATCGAGACAGCCAAAACCCCTGAACCATATGTACATGGTTTCACAGCTGCCATCCACCTTCAAAACAAAAAGGACCCTATTAAAAGGACTGGGGTCAATTCGATTGTTTTTTCAACCGAGAATGTTCGCACGCAAAAACCGCCCAATCATGAGCGAGCTTCCTCTGGCAAAATGAAGCATGAAAATTAGCACTTGCGAATCCGCCCCGAACTGGATGAACCTTATAGTGGTGCGACGGTTTGCCTACATCAGCAACCCATTAAGATATACAAGTGGAAGACCATGTGCCATTCGGTCGCTCCTGACAGGTTGGCCAACGAATTAAAGTCCGACCAGCATAGTCTCATCATCATCATCATCAGCTGTAAGAAACCGTTTACTTGTCGTACAGTGGTTGTAGCTGCCAAAGTTTCGTCCGCCGATGATTTGGGGAGGTGAGGTAGGTAGCTGCGCATTGGAGGCGCGAGCTGCGTAAATGCACCACTGTCAATGGGCTGTTACGTCGGGGAATTGGGAAGGGGGCTATGCATTGAAGGCAATAGCTTGGATGCATGAGCGCCATTGAGGGCGCGATTGGGCCATGTCTGACAATGTCTCTAACCATTGATGTGGCCCGTCTCGGGGTCCCCATCCAGGAAGACGGCAGTGACCAGCGCAGCTGAGTTTGCTGGTAATGGCTTTTATACTTTGCTGCCAAGTCATTGTTTGACCGCCTCTGGCTCGTTTCCACCCTTCACGTGGTTGTGCGAAAAGAACCCTTCGAGGAAGTCGGTCGACTGGCATGCGTAGCACGTGGCCAAGCCAGCGCAACCTATGCAGTGTGATCAGTTCATCTATCGAGGGTGAGTTATTCCTCCCGAATACCATTCGACGTACTTCAGCATTGCTGATCCGGTGTTCCCACCAGATTCGGGCAATGCTCCGGAGACATCGGTGGTCAAACACTGAAAGTCGTTTGACGTCCTCGGCGCGCAGCGGCCAGGTTTCTGATCCGTATAGTAATACGGAGCGCACCGCAGCATTATAAACTCGACCCTTGACGGATAAGCTGATGTCACGCCTACGCCACAGGTGACGCAGGTTCACAAAAGCTGCTCGGGCCTTCCCAATTCGGATGGAAATATCATCTTTCGCGAGACCACCGGGACTAATACAGCTGCCCAGGTAGACAAATTTGTCTACTACCTCAATCGGTTCACCCGCAAGCACTAGGCTAGGGTTCGGGCCCACCCAGTCTTGCACTAGCACTTTACACTTTGCAGGTGTGAAGCGCATGCCGAACCGTGAGGCGGAATTAGTTAGATTATTTAATATTCTTTGCATTACCACGGCGTCAGATCCAAGAAGAGCTATGTCGTCTGCATACTCGATATCTGTGAGCGGACGCCCCGGGAGCACTTCGACCCCACAGGCAGTAGAGGCTGATAATGAGTCTTCCATGATCGTATCAATGACGAAATTGAAGAGGAAAGGTGAAAGAGGACAGCCCTGTCTGACACCACTTGATGTGGTGAACTCAGAAGAGAGCTTCCCGTAGACCTTCACACGGCCGCGGGAGTTGGCGTACAGCGCCTTAAGAAGGGTCAAGAATTTAAGGGGGACACCTTTGCTCCACAGACACTGCCATAGTGCCTGGCGGTCTACAGAGTCAAAGGCAGCCTTCAGATCGAGAAACACAACCATTGTTGGTTGCTGGAAGCAGTGTCGCTGTTCAAGAATCTGTCGGAGGGTGAAGATATGATCGATGCATCCTCTTGCAGGACGGAACCCAGCTTGGTTTTCACGGATTTGTCTCTCCCTGTGTTCAGTTAACCTTCGAAGGATAAGACCAGAGAGTACCTTCGATGCCACAGCTAACAGGCTGATGCCACGGTGGTTTTCGCACAGCGTCCGCGTACCCTTTTTGAAAATAGGGATAACTGTCGACATGCCCCATTCTGCAGGCACCTTCTCTTCGTTCCATATAGCACCAGCAAGCTTTGTCAGATGGGTCACCAGGGATTCTCCGCCTTCTTTGAAGAGGGCTGGATAGAGACCGTCCGGTCCTGGTGCCTTCTCACGTTTTAGTACGGATAGTTCGTACTTTATTTCTTCTTCCGAAGGACGATCAAGGTTTACATTCCACTGGCCCGTATGCATTATCTCCACAGGCTGTGTTGCAGGAGGCCAGCTGAACTGCTCTTCGAAGTGTTCGGCCCATCTTTCCAGTCGACGTTTTTGGGAGTGAATTAATGAGCCGTCTTTTTCACTTATCGTTTCGCTGACCATTGTTTTCCTGGGACCAGTCGATCGTATCAGTTGATATAGGGCACGGCTGTTTCCCGTAGCAAAAGCCTTCTCCATCTCTCGAGCTTTCGACTTCCACCAGAGCTCTCGGTCTTTCCTTAGGCTCTTCACTATTTGGCGTTTAAGGGATTTGCGTGCGCCGTCGTACGCGTTGCCTGCTGGTATGGATTTCCGGGCATCAATCATGGATAGCGACCTCGCCGATATCCAGTGGTTTTGTGGTCGAATCGGGGAGGTTGGACAGACAGCACTGAACGCCGCTAACATGGCTTCTTTCACATTTTGCCATGCTTCATCTACACTCGCACTGCCAGTGCATGTAGAGAGTTGTTGGGCTAGCTCAGATCGGTACTGTTGAGCTATGGTCGATCTTCGAAGATACTGGATTGGCATGCTTCTTTCTAGTTTGCGAGGGCCTGAAGGGAAGCGAACTGTCAGGCGTGCACGCACCATGGCGTGATCGGAATCAAGTGGAGTGCCCCAAAAGGAACGGCAGTCTTGAATTGTGGCTCTCCACCGGTAGCTGATGGCCACGTGGTCCAACTGGGTCCACGGTTGATTTGCAGTTGGTGGCCGCCAGGTCACGCGATGCGAACGCTTATGTTGAAAGTTCGTACTTGCCAGAAACAGTTCATGGTCAGCACACAACTGAAGGAGTCGATCTCCGTTGTCTGTGCGGCGAGCATCGACTCCAAATCGACCGCCCAAATGTGATTCCAAGGAGCTCAGACGACCCACTTGAGCATTCAGATCGCCTGCAAGGATCACAATATCAGTGCTTTTTGCCTGACGAATGAGCCCGGATAGTTCTCGATAAAAGGTATCCTTCTCAACATCAGAACTGCAGTCCGTTGGGGCATAAGCCGACACTACAAACAGGCAGCGCTTTTTATGCCGAGAGGCATTGAGCTTGATTGAACTGGATAACCGGACGGCGCAAAGCCGACTGTTCACTGGGATCCAATCAAGCAAAGCGCGTTCAGCTCTGGGGCTGAGTGCAACTCCCACGCCATATAGTCCACGAGTCATCGCTTCTGGGTCACCGGACACACGGAGGGAGAAATGTGAAAGAGCTGAGTTCATCCTTGGCGTTCTGAGATGCATAACCACGCTTGGGTCTTGTATGCGTGTTTCGGAGACACAGCATACATCAATTTTAAGGGAGTATAAAGTTTCAGCAAGCTCTGCCTGTTTGCCAATTTGACATAGAGTACGGACGTTAAAAGCTCCTATATAGAAAGGATCTCGTGGATTTAGAAGGGTGTTATTTTGTTTACTGTTAATAGGCAGCAAGGGGCATAGGGCCTTTCGGTCAGATAACTGACAGTCAAGTGACCCAGTGACATTTGCTTGTGTGGTGGGAAGGGGTTGGGGAGGGACATCGGTGGACACAGAACTGCGCGGGCAAATGATACTTCCCGGTTGCCCAGGCCGAAGAAGGGGGTTTGGTTGAGGTACCCCACCTTGAGCCTTTGACTCAAAAGTCTGACCCACAAGGCAGTGGGGGGATCTAGGGTTTTGTTCAGGGACCCTGCCCCTAGCCTCTGACTTAAAAGTCTGACCCACGAGGCAGTGGACAGTAGGGTTTTCTTTGGGGACCCTGCCCGGAGCCGATGACTCAATAGTCTGACCTGCTCGGCTGCAGGGGGTTGGCCTAACCCGAGGGCGCAGGGAATAAGGCATTACTGTCTCATTCCTGATGCGGCTGCGCACAGCAGGTGCCTTTTGAGCAGCACCGGACTCTTTGGTTTTAAAAGTATTTCGACCGTAGTGGATAATGCGCCGGCGGTCACGGTCAACCGTTGGGCGATCGGAGTGTGCGGTTTTTAGGGCCGACCTTTTCTAACCCGTCCTTCCTCGGGGGAAGGCAGCATCGCTGCTTCCATAAATATGGACATGCTGGTCACCTGGGGGAAACACCTTACTGCCTTCACACTCCTGTCGCAGAGGACAGTACGACTTCACCCCCAGACCGCCTCGTAGCACGATTACTCGTAGTACGGGGTCTCGCTGCTCTTGGTCTGACTGCTCCCCTTTGGCCTTCCTGGCATGGTTGCACCTTGTGGAACGATGTTCCAGCCAGTGTAGCCCGCGGGATCATTGCAGCACTCAAGACCGACCACCACGTCAAGGTGGCAGCTTTAGGTCTGGCCAACATAGTCTACTGACCTTCCAGATGGGGACAAAACAAGTGCAACGACTTATTCCTTAAAGAATACACTATTGCGGCAGTCTTATTCCGTACGGTGAAGGCCGTGATAATCATCATTGAACTGCCATCGCAATACCATAAAACTCACAGGAAAATAAGCCTTATGAAAGAGTTGAAAGAAGAAGAGAGGGTGCGGGATAAGTGCGAAGAAGCTCCGTTTAAGGTGTCTGCATCTTTGGGCAGCATCAAAATAGAACTTAGATCACTTTTGCAGCTCACAAACCGTATACCGAAATGCATCGGCTCCAATTACCATAGTTACTTCATTGCAGACAAGGAGGGTAAGACGGTAAGAGAACAAGAGTCACGCATCAGAGACGTCCTAATCCGTTCATTAACGTCGAGTGGTTCTACTGTTGTTGTATCGTGGGCGGCCGTCTATTGGTTACGCCTGCACTGAGCCTGTCAGAATACGCGATAAGAAGACAGAGAACTCGGGACACGGCTGTATTTTCAGGACAAAACCTACAGATCTTCTGCGCAAATATATAGGATGACTAAATGGCCAATTATGGTCGTTCGGTTGTTCGTTCTGTACAGCCAGTGGTGGTGTTTCGGTCGTGAACAATCTCAGCCCCACTTCACTAGTCGTATGTTGTTAAGCCGAGTTTGGTGAGCTCCGCAAACGCACCTGCTATCCGAAACGTGTGGTACCGCTGGTGACCTTGGGAATGCGTCATTCTCTGCACACGCGCTTTTTTCATATCTGGGCGCGTCCTGACACTTCCCCCTTTTGTAGATATATCGTAGGTTCTTAACCTGGGATTTATCTGCAACCGTTTTACTGGAATTCTTCGTCATCCAGTTCTTTTTTGCAACGGAGAACGGTTGACGCCAATGTTTGGTTCCGTTGACTCATTTTCCGGTTGCATCTGGAACGTTTCGAGGAGGATGTCTAACGGTAGATCCATTTTTCTTTCTTGGATTATATCGGGTCGCACGCAATGTCGAATTTGATCGGCATGGCGAATCCACACCTTTCCGTCAAAATAAACTTCATAGACGACGTTCCCTCGTCGTCGCAACATGACACCCGAACTCCAGCGGTTCGCTGAGTGGTCTCTGACGTGAACAGAGTCTCCACGGCAAAAAATGCGTCCAGTGCGACGTTTGTCGTTGAATTTTTCTGGTTGTTTTTTTCACCAGTTTCTCTGGTTTTCCGGGAATGCAATGCATCAAACAATGTCTTCACTTTCCTCCTGGAGACTTAAGTTGAGGAGTATCCGGGTTTTACGCCTTTTCTGACAAATGATCATATGCGGAATAAGCATACTACAGGGTCGATAAGCTGCAGTGGAAAAGGCTGATGGGCCCGAAGACACATTTATTGGAACGCAGCATCTGTAAAAATTGTGTAAAGCATACGGAGGAACGACACTATTGGCCGACGTCCAGGACTTCGTCAACTGATTATTCGGTACCAAAGACGCTGTTATTCCGTCTTACACCAAAAGTAGGTGGTACGCGGGGTGAGCCGGTCAACACAGAGTTGTAGCGTGGGATATCAAGAAGTCAGCGGTACTATACGTTCACAAGCATGCAGTGAGGGCAAACGCTGGTGCTGAAACGAGCAAACATGGAAATTGGCATTTTTGGAGCCAAAGGTCACACAAAGTACACAGCCGCACAAATCGGGTGACGCAGGAGAGAAGATCAGAGCGAAGGAACAACGTGCGCATACTGAAAGAGAAACGAAAGTCAAGAGTGGTACAGAGATAGCTCAAGGTCAACCAAAGGGACGTGCAAGCGGACTAATGCTTCCTGCCTGGAGCTCGTGCTGGCTCATTGGGAGTACCTGTAATAGGGCGAGAGAAAGGGATATGTATTAGTTCGTGCGATAGACACGTGTTAGCAGGTACAGTCTAGCTTCAATCAACTACGGAGTGCAGGAACGAACCCCGCGCTACACAGTCAGTGTGCGTCCTTGACCTTGAATCAAGGTTGACCGGTAGGTGTTGGGCGATTGGATGGCGTTGAGTCCAGCACAGGCCTAAGGATTCGGGCATTTTTGTCCACATTCACACCACTCTCGCTTGCACAGCCGTCCTCCTGTTCTGGTGAGTCCACACCAAAGGCAAGCACTGGGCTCGAGTTCCGCTCTTATTAGAGCGGCTGATTGCCTGTCCGTGAGTTCAAACTCAGGTCGATTATTCTTACCCAAAGACTAGACGGTTCTTCTGCAATGATTTCAGTTGGGTGGCAGTTCTCAGGTGGCTTTGGACAGTTTGGGTTTACTAGGAATCTGAAATTATTGTGAAATAGGGTTTAAATTGCTGCTCCATAATCGGGAGTTCCTTGTTTCCCCGAAAATTTAGTGTTTCGGATAAAAAAAATTCACTTAAAAATGTAGCATTTTCTTGTATATGTTTTGGATAAAAAAATTTCACTTAAAAATGTAGCATTTTCTTGTATGTATACTGATACCAAAAACCACAACGATCTCCCTTAGTGTTGTTGGAATGTTTTGTTTAATCCCAACAGGTTTAAAATTGTAGTGCTCCGGTTTTAGATATGGTCTCAGACAAGTTTGTTGAGAAATTGTCTACTCTCAGGTTCTCATCCTTCACAGTATTTGAGAAAACGTTAAGTGAATACATGAAGGGTAACTATATAGTATTTGTGCATACAGCATGTAATCGAAGAGCTGTCACTATTTGCCTTACGAATGGGTATACTACAACCCAACGGAAATTCGAGAGTTTTGAAGAAGCCGGTTGGTTGAGCGCATTTGCTTCTTACGGAAAGCACACGAAGCACCGGCTTTCCTGCTCGTTTTTGTCTGATACACAGGAACCATCTCGTAGTCACCCCTTATTATCTGAACCACAATCATAAGGTTTCCAAATATCTGTTAATCGGCTTCGGTGAACCATGCCTTTGTGGAAAGCGAACAGTTCCCGCCTATATGCAAAGTTGTACCATATTCCGAAAAATGATGGGCGAACAGTGCTTCCTGAAGACTTTCGTGACAGACGAACTGACGACACGAATGCGGGCAGCAAGATAAGCATTCGGCTGCCACGCCGTTTCGTGCTACTTACATATTTGAAAAACTGTCAAGAAGCACGAGTGTATCATATAATAACCATGTGTTTTTGTCACAAACGCACTCTGTGAACAGCCGACATATATTCTATTGTTTGGCTCGCCTGAACAGTGCCATACAGTAGGTTTTCCGTTGATCATAATGTTAGCAAACATGTTCCGCAAAGACCTGTGATGGCTGCGGCTCATAAACCGGTTATTCGTCTCTTACCTTGGAAACCGCTGGGTTTACACCAACCGCACCGGTGCACTGCATGCACAATCCGGGATGATCCATTTTGGCTGTATGACGAACAACCGTATGGAGAGCGCAAATAGTCACCTAAAAAGCAAATGCCCTACTCGAACATACCTAAACATGCAATACTGGAGGCATGTCCGCATGCTGAGTGGTTCATACGGGAATGTGAAATGCGTACCTTGTACTACGGTGACCGAAGTGAAATTCTGGAGAATGTTGGATGCTTCTTGAATTTGTCTGTCGAATGACTACGGTGCGTATTCCCTCATGCTAAGGTACTTGGGACCAAGAATTCCAAGTTTGTGATGCTAATATGTTGGAACCAAAAAGGTGAGGTTAACGTACGTTGACTATTTATTAGTTTTTTCACGGGTTAATACACGGGATCGAGGCTTCCACCCGAGTTTCCCGGGTTTGTTTTGTTCTTGCAGTTTAGCGACTGACATTCACCTAAATAGCACACGTAAAAGAAGCGTGTAGCACTGCTCTTTATCCTCTCAGTGTAAAGCAGTACGTATACCAGCGTGAGAAGTCGCAGATAATTGTCTAATAATGCTTTGAACTGGGTTCTAGGTGGAAAGTGAACAACCCTCGGAAGAAGGTTATTCCACGCAACAACCTCCCGAAATAAGGGGGAAAGTTGCCTGATGAAAATGTGCGCTCTGAGCTTGAAAATATTCATACCACGTCCTCGCCGCATGTTAGGTGGGCAAACGTTCAAAAACCTGTTGGCCAAGTCTTGTTCAAACAGGGCGTAAATAAGTGTTTGACGTCCTCGGAGGTGACGATACCCCAAAAGAAATTGGTCAAGTAGAGCGAGACGAGCTTCATAATCAAAGGATTAAAGGCCAGCAACCATCTTCGTAGCGTCTCGCTGGACGCGCCCATCGAGGGTTACATCTTTCTTCAGTCCTTCGTAGTCACCGTCGTTGGAGTTCTCAAGAAGCGGTCTGAAGTAGGCTTCACGGAGGGCCTGGAAGTTTATGCGAGTAATACGGGAGAAAGTTTGCCGAACCATCCGTAGAACGGTGGATAAGGAGGACATGTTTGAAGAGAGCCAGACACCCAAATCATTTTGGGCATCTATCCTCGTAATGTCTTCAAGTCCCTTATGACGACGCACGACAAAAGAGGGCATTCGCATTTGAACCCCAGGATTTCAAATCGTCTGATAAAAGTAGATATGGACGTGAATGAACATCTGGCAGATCGCCGACAAAGATCAGCAACAGAAGCGGTCCCTAAATAGAGCCCTGAAAAACTCCTATGGAGACCGCCGCTGGGGAATTTTAGGCCGAGCCTGCTTTCACTTTAACTGTTTTGTCAGATAGCAACACCTTAATCTAGCGTGGTATTTTCCCTTGAATCCCGTGAGATTCTATTTTGTGGAGCAGCGAAACTTGTGGGACCCGATCGAGTGCCTTCGGGAGGTCGAAAAATATAACACCTCATGTGAGTCCCTCGTCCTTAGCTTGAGTTCGTGAGGAATCGGTGTTTCACTGGGGATGTCAAGCTGCTGATGGTGAGGTGAAATTGAGCGGACACGCTTGCATGGCAGGCTAGTGAAGCTAACAGGCCTGTAGCTGCCGAGCGATAGTCGGTCACCAGTTTTGTAGATTGGTGTGACAATCGTTTCATTTCAGGCAGAGGGAAGTTTGCTTCCATCATGCAGCTGACGAAACACCTCGTGGAAATGCTCTGCCAGTGTGAGCGATATTTTCTTTAGGATCCTCGAATTGGTCTTCTCTGGCCCCAAAGCGCTGAGGAATGTGCATGTGCCCGTGAGTTAACAAATTCTTGCTCAGTGAAGACCATGTTGGTTAGAGGCAGTTCGTATTTACGCCTTGACAAGTTTGGATGCGACAAGTTCGCTGAGACAGAATAAACTTCCGCAAAATGTTATCTTTAGACTTCAGATACCACTATGTTGTCAGTTTTGGGTTCCCTGTTCCTCCCCTCCTCCAAGAAGTTGGTTGAATTATTTCTCCGGTGGGGTCTCGAGCACTTAAATAGTACATTTGTGTATTGGACGATGTCCAGTATCGTGGCTTATTTTTGAATGTTCCACTGGCGGATTTCTGATTCACAGAGTCTCAAGATTCTGTGAACGCCAGTCCGTCTTCCTTGCTACCTGTAGTAATCTTCAGAAGACTAGTTGACACCTCTATTCCGAAAAGGCCGAATCCTCTAGGTCAGCCTTTGACTCATTCGGCTGCGCGCCGGTTTTTTCATACTAACATTGTGTCATTCTCGTGGATTTTCTAAACAATGATCCTGTATGGCTGTTGCACTGAACCTGTTCCCAGTTTTAATTGCTCAAGGAAGCTAATCATTGCTGAGAAGTCTGCACGGCAGAAGTTCCGAATCCACGCCTGTGGTTCTGAATTTTCGGTCTAGTAGCAGATGAAATAAAGCGTCAGCATATGTTAGCCATGGCGTCCCAGTGGAGCTTTAACGAACACTCCATCTCCAGCAGGGATGGTGGTTGGCCTGCGCGGTATCTGTTGCGTGTGACGGCATGTTGCTTCCAAGTTTTCTGTTGGGCAACTTTGGTCAGCACTGATGCGAGGTGTAAACTAGACCTGGTGCGCTTGAGTTCCATTCAGGAAAACTTTGTAGCATTTAAATCGGCTATCAGCAAGAGACATGTGAAGTGGTAGGTAGAGAGACGTTGCTCAAGGATTTGTGTGAGGAACCGGCCATCTTCCAGTGGACTTCAGTGGCAAAGGTAGACCACGTCGAGAAAAAGAGACTCGGTTTCACGCCGCGGGGTTTGAATTCACGGTGCCTCACCAAAAGATGCAGGAGTCGTGCCAAAGGGGACAATCGGGTTGGGCAGGGTCGGAACTAAGTAGAAAGCAACCCACTCGCCTTCGTGTGCTTTAAGTCAGGTTAGAAGATATCTGGAGGATATCTGCTTCAAAGACAGGTTGTGTGAGTCAGGTCTCTGAAGTGCACAGACGGCCGTTCAGGACAAGCTGACTGTTTAATATCGTGAAGTTTGTTGAATAGACTGAGGCAGTTTGAAAATAGGCACTGCAACACAATCTCTGCTGCGTCCAAGGGTGGGGATTTGGGAGTTGTGCTACAAAGGAGGTATTTGCAGATTTGTTAGTTGTATAATGGATTTTGGTCCAAGGCTCCAAGATGGACTCTGCGGGGTACTTTTCTGCTTCTTGCCCTGGTTTTTGCAAGAACTGCCCTTCTTTTAGAGGGAGTTTCGCCCCTAAGAATCCGGTTTGCGCCCGGCTTTTGCATCTAGAGAAAGCAGGTTTTTCTCTTGCGTTTGAAAATTCAAATGACTGTTACTTGTTGCTTGTGCAATGCCATCTTTTTGACGGCTTTACTTGTGGTTGTTCAAGGAGTCGCGGTGTGCCCGGTAAGGTTCTTTCGTGAATCATTTTCGGTTTGCTTGCGCGCTACATAGCACCACCAAGGAGTATTTATTGGTAGCACCCCTAAGATCCTCTTAAGAGGATCGATTGTTTAGAAGTGCACCCTGGAATGTAGCCAACAGTTTTCCGGTGTAGCGTCGCCAATTCAGTGTATGTATGAATTTTCAGTACACTGCTGTCGGATTAGTGGCTCTGGATATCAGGATCATGAGTGAAGACTGTCCACGATAGGAGAGACTGCTTTTGACTGAGTAGAGCTAGAGGCTAGTCGTATCACGTTTTTCGTGGCTGTGGGGTTCTTGCAGCAGTTTCTGGCATTGAGATCAACGCTTGTGGTTGATCTCTCATTAGACTACAGTGCTTGTCTCCGCACAGCTGACCAGATCCAGCTTAGGACTTGTAACTTAGGTGTGGGATCCGCCACTGCGCCTTTAACGTCTCACAGTCAGAAAGAGGGTCAAAGAGATCTAGGGATCCCTAGGAAGTAAATTAGACTGCATCTCAAAATAGCAGACAGCTGGGCGTGGTTGTAATTTCTGACTACTTTTATGGGGCGACACTATCCGATTGCAAAATTAACAATCGACATTCAGCTAGAGATAATACGGAATGGCGGCGTGTGGTCAATGCAACCGAGTGTGACCATCTTCGAATATGATGGCGTGACTTAGCCAAATGGTGCTCAAGTAAGGTCATGGGTGGTTGTATAATCACCGATGAAGCCTGGTGGGAAAATCAGAGGCATCGACGGAAGGTTCTGAAAACCGTAGGTGAAGTGGACTTGCCTCCGCATCTGGCATATGCAAGCAGTCAGCTACCGTTCAGGCATTTTTTGGGCAGGGTTACCATGTACTGGACCGCACTTAGGCAAGAAGGGGGTTGGGAGGACGTCGCATAGAGTTTTTGGAACGGTTCAGCAATGCTCATTTAGATAGTGGGTGATAGGATTGCAGACAAAGACCAGTTACCAGCAGCATACCGACTGGAAGAAGAGATGGCTGGCTAATATTACATACGCGAAAAGTGATGCTAATTACTCAGAGAATATTGATGAGTCTAGTGAAGTTAGCAGTTCAAAGTATGCAAGGATAGGAGATCTCATGAATGTGTGAGGTACATTCTCACTTTGCGTGTTTGGAAGACGAGGTGACCTCAGCTGGGCGTAGTTAAGGATTCATAAAAATGGCTGAGGCTCTGCAAAATGAATTAAGTCAGAGGCAGTATATTTTATTAGGCTCCGTTGATTATCACACAATGCAGCGTTTTGCACTCTCCTACAGTTGGTTTTTTTGGAGTCGTAGGATGATTTCCCGGGATGTATGCTACCATCAGGGCAAACTTAGTCAACGGCACAGGCGTTCGACAAAAGGCCTTTTATTTGTAATTTTCTGTGTACCCAGATATGCTAAGCGCTGGGGGCGTACAGTAAATTAGGAGGGGAAAGCAGGTCTGAATCCACAATGTGGTTGAGATTATGGGGCTCAGCACGGAGTGGAGAGTATCACTGGTGGGATGGCATGCGGCCGAAGGGAAAGCGGTCAAATGAGCTGTATTCCATATCGTCCGGGTTAGGGAGTGCGGAAACGAGGACATGGTACAAACAGGGTTGGTGGAAGTTTAAAGCTGGATAGCGGCCGAAACCTTTGACCAGGTGGGAAAAAGGTGGATAAACAGGCAGGGCACGTTGGGGATGAGTGATGGGGTCAGCCTCCATGGACAGCCCAGCAGATGGAAATGGGGGTGCTGGCATTGTGACGATATGCCACTTGAATATGGGTTGAAGGATATTTGCACCTGGGCAATGAGGCGGAGTGAAGTTTGCAGTCCCTAGTTAGAACATCACGATCATCAGAGACGGTCAGGTTGCACCAGCAGTACCCGTCTCAGTCGTCCATGTATGCGGAAAGTTCAGATATAACTGTGGGAGCGAAGATTGTTGGCAATGTGTCGGCATAAGGGACAAGTTGGATGAGGCTTAAACCTATTTAACAGACAAGAACAGGAGTCTCAGGGTAGCCTAAGCTAACCGCTAAACGTCCAAACCAAAGATATTTACGACGGTGGGCCGGCTATGCAGTTTCCATCCCACAATCATCGTAGTGGTTCCACGCCATAAAGTGAAAAAGATTTGCTTCGTCAGTGGTGGTTTATAGTTTTTGGGAGCGGGTATCGTGAAGTGACGATGCATACGGTTATGAAAATGTGAGGCCCTCGTTCACTGTTAGATCGGGCCATGATTCAAAGGTGTTCCATCATAATAAATGACCAAGCAGTTAATATAGGTAGTCAACATAACATGATTCAAAGGTGTTCCATCATATTAAATGGCCAAGCAGTTAATATAGGTAGTCAACATAAGCAACAAGGCATTCAATTATCGTGATGAAGGGCGGTGGTCAGCCTTATCTTCCCCCCATAATGTTCTTCTTTAAGAGGTGACGTCATGCTTTCCAGTGGGGAAGATATTTCATTGGATGGTGATAAACCAAGTGCAAATATCCGGAGAAGCTGCTAATTCTCTTGACTGTTTGCACACAGCTAAAAATGGGCATCGTTCACAGAGACAAATATTCGCATTAGCACTGCAAGATGCATCACGTTATCTTCAGTTTTTATGCTGCACACAAAGTGGCAAAGTTCGGTGAAGGAATTCAACTAATTTGTTCCGCCTGATATAAACGTTATTTGAGTATTCAGCAGGATAAAGCTTATATTGTGACTTCTGTAATTGTCATCTCCAAGTTGAATAATCTCACAGGTCAGTGGAATATGCTACCTTATGAGTTCCTGCTTTGTCCTGCAAACTAGTGATCCCTTGCGATTCGGCGGTTGTCAGTGACGTTGAAAGATCACCTTAACAAAAGGCCGTCAGCAGTATATCACTGAAACGTGCGACTGAAACAGTCTAACTCCCCATGAAAAACCCTCAACCTCAAAAACATCACAGGTTCCGCGTCTAGTGATTAGCGAATATAACCCTCACGGAACAATACGACCCCCATAAATCATGTCAGTAAAATGATTTCAAGCCGTGTCCCCACCAACCGAGACAATACATTGACCAAGCTTCTTTGCATTACACGTTCATCAACACCTCATAATGCTGACCGAAATGTGACTTCTCCGTGGAAGTGGTGATATTGTTATTTGCTTGGCTATATACATGGCCAATCGCTGAATCCGTCACGGTCGAGGTGTTAGAGTTTGCCTTAGTGCTACAAACTTCCCGCTCATATCAGTGGTCCCTATTTTCGTCGCTCTCCTGAAAGTTGTCGATACGCTCTGGCTTACCCTAATATCTATGGGTCGGCAATGGCTGCTGCTTTGCTCCTGCCCCGTCCTCTCAACTTCACGCAGGTAACTTCATTTCACTTACGGTCATTATCTCTAATGGAGCCACAAGGATTGACGCACCGGCTCATTTTTCTATCACCTTTCGGCCCGACCTTACAGCACTAGTTTGGGATGGCAAACCAACGGTTTGAAGCAGCAAGCCTTGCAATATTTAATGGTTCATAAATGTTTGTATCGCTCGGGCTAAAACCAACTATCTTCTCATATATTATAAGAAAACCATCCACATAACCTCATGAAAACACAAGCTTTCTTTTTTCCTTGAAAACAATACCCAATATCCCAACGGTTGCTCGCCACAAACAACTTCGCATTTTTACTTCCTCAAAAACTTGGATTTGCGCAGGACTTCTTTCAAAATAAATGAGTAAAGCCCCGCCCACATCTCACAAATCCGGGTTCATAAGTTTTTGGAGGACTGCTGGAAAAATTTTTGTTCCGAATAACCATCGCGTTTACTAATATAGTCCGCTTTGTGTGTTGTCTGTCTGAAGATATCTGGGTATCTGTTTGACCTCAAATTACAAGGGGGCTCTTGATACTTCCAACCCAGTAGAACAGGTGCCCTCGTTTTGCTTTGCACAGGCATCACAATGTGCCGGTAGGGGATAGTGATTAAATTTCAATATATCAATATGTCAGTAGACACTTGGAGTAACCGTTACAATCTGGCACGTGACCATTCCCATTTTCGAACCTCGATTAGCGCAGCTCAGATAGAGTAACTCATTATTTTGGGGACTAAAGTATCTCCAGAACGTTTACGTCTAAACAAAGGGTTCTCAAAGCTGCGTGCTGCGCTGATTCTTTGGATCCAAAACCCCGCTTGATTTTTAGAAAGCTCATCTGCCCACGGACGCTGTCCAGGCAACTGTTTTATACTAGAAAGTTGTCAGAGGACAAGGACAAACAGAGGGCATCACGCAACAATAATACCCAAACTACAAGGGTTTGAGCGTATCAGCCAAATTGTTTCTCAAGCAAAATTCGTGTTCTGTTGTCTGGTGGGACAAATCCGCGGCTCAGAAAGGCTGCGCGAGTTGTGGTAAGTTGCCTGTCCCCTTTACCAGTTTTCTTGTCAAGGAAGGAAGTGATAGGCTTATGTCTGCTGCGCTTCTCCAGATCTGTGACGTTTCTGTTGGCCACTAGAAACATGACCATAAATCAAGAGACCAAATACAGGAAACACCGCGGAATCTCTTGGAATGAAGTTATTTTTGAGATATTTTCCACAAAAACCGATGTCACCATTGAAGACGATGGCTAACAGCACCGGAAGTGAAAAAAAGTTAAAGCCCTGAGTGTTAGCCGGGTTAACGGTTAACATCAAGATATTAACTTTCACACCTTCCACCACTTCCCCATTAAAGATGACAATACACGGTCAAATAAGGGACGTTATGTGAAGTGGGACACAGTGGTGAAGTGCAACCTAGGTTGGGTGGATGTATTGCTGGTGTTTACCCGCCGCATTTAATGCCCGCAAGTTGTTGTTAATTTCTACGTACCGCACGTGAAGCAAAGTTTGATCGCCTCAAATATATCGACCGGGTTATGACGGACGATTTTTGGCAAGTTCCTTTTACTCGAGCTTCCGTATTTGAGAAGCGGTGTGTGTCATACATCTCTAGATTGAGCTGTAGGCAAACATGATTCGAAGGCCTACAGTTTCTGGCTTATGAGAGGATCACTGCGTCAGAACGCGGGCATGTGTATTAATCGCTTTCATAGATGCAGCAGGATAACCGCCTTTTCTTTCCACTTGCGTTCAAGGCGAAATCTGAACATTGTACAATATTTCGGTTGTGCGGCTCCAACGTAATGTTTCCAGACACCGAAAATCTTATTTTACCTGGAGAACTGCAACTACTATCCGAAATGAGAAAAATTTTGCCTGATGAAGATGTTGGCTCTGAGCTTAAAAATCTTACCATGCCCCCGTCGTGTGTTGGCTGGGTCAACGGTGAAAAACGCCACTCACTAGAAGCACACCCAAATTATTTTCGCCGGAACTATGGGGTTTTCGAGGATGCGACTTTTACGGGGAGTTAGTATAATCTATTTACACTTGTAGGTGATATGTTGCTCATAGCATTTTGTTTAAGTGAGCAAAATTTCAAGGTCACGGATTATCGCCGTTTCGCAATTCGCATTTTTCTACCGGTTTACGAAAGATAAAACACGAATTTACCATATTTTGGCGTTATTTAAGAATAAAATAACATCTACAGAATATCCAATGCAAATTCCACCCAGGAAAATCGGTCATCAACGTTTGTTTGCTTTATACTCCCAGATTTAACGGACGAGATAATTTTGTTCAGCGAACTTCATCACAACACTTTCTTATGGAGCTCAGCTTCCATTAGGTATAACATTGTCAAAAACAGCAGGAATTGTGCAATGGAGATGCGAGGGCCATCTCAGCTATGCATAACTAGCCCGTGGATAATACAGCGTCAGGAGGTAACCTTCGGTAAATTACCAACACAATGGTATCATTTCTATTAGGAATATTTCTCCCCATAGGTCATCATGATAACGATAATCGTTGTCACTCACCTCGACTACTTGTCGTCACTGCAGCATGCTAGCCCCGTGTCAATGTGCGGCGCTGATTATGAGGCCCCACCCATACACGATAACTTAATCCAACGGCGAATGACGACCAGTCATACTCATAACTGTATTCAATATCGCCCCTTCGCTACGTATCGTAACTGCTAGGCCCGTGTCCATGTGTGAAGCTGATTATGAGGCCTCACCTATACACGGCAACCTAATTTAATGGCCAATGACGGTCTTTCATAATCATAACTGTACGCGTTTTCAATCATCTCGAATACTTGTTGTAACTGCTAGGCCCACTTCTATGTGCGACGCTGCTTATGAGGCCTCACCTATGTACAATAACCTAATCCAATGACCAACGACTGTCTCTCACGCACATGCCTGTTACCCATAGTAAACACCAGGCCAGAATCTATGTGGGCCGTTGAAAATAAGGCCTCAACTATGCGTGGTATCCTAATCTAACGCCCAACGTGGGTCTGTCATACTCATAACTGCAGTCGATATCGCCTACCTTGGCTACTTATGGCAATTGCTAGGCCTGTGTCTATGCGCAACGCCGAATATGAGGCCTCAACTAGGCTCAACAGCCTAACCCGATGGCCAACCACGGCCCGTCACGCTTATAACCGTACTCGACGTCGCCTACCGTGGCTACTTATAGTAACTGAAGGGCCCGTACACATCCTCGTAACTGACTAGTGCCCCAAAATACATAATAGACCAATCCAACGACCAACGGCGGTCTCCTTCATATCTATACATGTCATCCGTTTGCCAACCCCATGCCTAAAAATACACAACCACCTTTAAAAAATCATGTTTCTATTTATTGGTTGTATCGGCACAAACGTAATATGTGGTCAATCCAGTTCTCAGTTTCAGGAAGCCGCTTTTACTCGACAGGATTTCTGAAAGGAAAATGTATAATCAATTACGACTCGTACACACTCCGTACACATCCTTTAAAACATATAATTAAACAAAGTTGTAGTGGCCAACTCACCAAGTGCTTACTAAATCCCTTTGTCCACTCCATTCCAAATGGGTGTCCACGCTGAAGCTGCAGTCTTACTGTTATAAGGGTAAACCCACTACTTGCTCAATTAGTCCGTGTGTACATCGATTATTCAATAGCGGTATTCAGCAACCGTATGCATTATTGAGCACAGCGAAGTTAAAGCTAAAGAAGGGTGTATATGTATCAGCCGTAGACCAAGTGGTATAGACTTGAGCCCTGGGATCCAAGGAACACGTGCGTCATCATACGTGCACCCATGGATGCTGGGGGTAACGAAGACGTATTGAGCGGGCGGGTACTTGGTGTCAAGTCTACTCAATACCCGGCAATACCCGGTTTGGAAACCCAGTTTGCTATTATCCACCCCACCTGGTCAGTGATTTACATCCCCAGAGATCCCCAAACGGACCAGAAAAATACCTGCGATCTTACATTGGCTTCGTCCTACCTCTGCAAATTCCCTTGGCCAACTCAAAACCCCGCTGCTCACAGAATTGCACATCCCAGCCCAATCATCTCAAACATGACGTCCGTTACGGGGCTGTCCAGAAACCGAAGTACGGCAGTGCAATGATGGCACGGCACTGCCATACCCAGTTTGATAGCACACCCGCAACTAATCCCTTCCTACTCTCGACTGTACCCTTTCGCCCACTCGGTCCATTACCTGCAACTACGAACAAACTCATGCTTAATTCTGAATGTAATCTTATGATCATGCCTGCCCGATCATGCTACCCACCAGTTGTGAACGAACATTATTACTACCTTACACTTTGTGAGTGCAGGGTGCATACCAAAGGACGGGATGACTTTGGTCAGTTCACTCAAAAACAACTGCACCTTTTCCTCCTCTTTGAAGATGAGAACGACGTCTGCATGCTCCATATCGACAAGGCTTTCCTCAGCTATTTGAAAACCGGGGTCCAGAAGACGTTAGTTAGTCAGGAATTGTGACCACTTTTGGCCGCTTGTTATTTCGGGCCGCAGTCTAACTCATCATGGTACCTTCTAGAAGTCTTTCTGAGACGTTTCCTATTTTGTGTGCCGGATATAGACACGGCAGTCTCATTGCATTGTCTGAATTACAGCAATGAAACACCGTGCGCCCTCAATGGACCCAAGAATACTCTTAATGCATGCCGGTCTCAATTTGTGACAATTCCCTGGCGAATCGTAACTACAATAACAACCCTAAACGACTCACCCAAGAGGTTCATGTACGGGGCTGTCCACGGACCCAAGTACGGCGTTGCGATGACGGTACCGCGACTACCATACCCAGTCTGATGGACTGCCCGTAGTTCAGCATATCCACAATATTTACCGGATGAGGGTGTTAAAGGCACCAACAAGACCGCCTCAATCCGTTAGTTTGCGCCAGGACTTGAAAGCACTGGCCAACTTATTGTGCTGTCTGCTTGTTCTGCCCATAAACACACTAATTCTACCAATATCACTATCGACGGTTCGGTATAGCCTTGCGCCTGATATAGCATGTACTGACCATCATAAAAAAAATTACTAGCTGTGACGAATTCCTTGACTTGGTTTTGCAGGACACCTGCCACAATGATAGGAGACTTTTTCATACACAGGTCGTTAAAAGCTGCTCAATTTTGAGTTTGCGGCGACACAGAGGGCGAAATTATTGTCCTTGTCGTTTCGAGATTATTTCCAAACGCAATGCAAAATAAAACACGTGAAGAAACCGGCTCTTCCGCAAATTTCCCACCGTGTACATCACGCGAAGCCGTTGGCAGCCATTAAAATATAAATTCCGCGCCCATGGTGGACTTGGAGTACGTTTAAACAACTTTCAACAAAACTGCGCCCGCATGGAAAGATCCTAAGGGACCGAATAAATGCCATCAAATGCTGAAACTTTGTGTTAAAGTTTTCCTCCTCCGAACTATGGTTTCAGAGAAATTTTGGGTGTGCATCTAAGGCTCGGCGTGAAAAACCTGTTGGCCAAGCCTTGTTCAAACAGGTGCGCGAACCATCCGTAGAACAGCGCGAATGCCTTCTGGGCCGATTTCTCAAGGTGCAGTGAGAAGGACATGTTTGAGAGAGCCAGACACTCCAAAAGCTTTTTTAACATCTATCCTCGTGATGTCTTCTGGTCCTTTCTCACCATGTGCTGACAATGGAGTTCGCTGAGTCTCCTCCAAATGGCATATGGACGCACTTTTCGTACTCAGAGGAAGGTGCCAGTCCAACGGCCACTGCTTTGCAGCGTCTACATCCATTTGGAGAGCACTGGCATTGAACTGAACGATTTCATGTCATCCACAAAGGTAGACATGGACTTGCAAAAACATCTGGAAGGTCGTTCACGTATATCAGCAACAATAGTGGGCCCAAACGGAGTCCTGAAGAACTCCAATGAGGACGGGCGCCGCAGAAGGGCAGATCGAGCCCACTTTCACTTGGAATGATCTATCTGATAGAAATGCCTGATCCAGTGTAGAATTTTACACTGAACATCGTAAGACTCAAGTTTGTGGAGCAGCAAGACGTGTGGGACTCGATCAAATGCTTTTGAGAAGTCGAAATATATGGCATCCGATATGAGTCCCTCGTCTTTGGCTTGTTAAGCTGTCCAGTACGAGCATGTTCATCGTGCGAGAACGGTTTGGGAGATATGCGTGTGGAACTGGAGATACCAAGTTGTTAGGAAGGTGATCTAGTATGGCTCGCTTCAGAATGCGTGCCATCACCTTCCATGGCACGCTAGTGAGGCTTATAGGCCTGTGGCTGCCAGATGAAAGTCGGTCACCAGTTTTGTAGATTGTGACAATCGTTTCATTCCAAACAGAGTAAAGGTGGCTTTCGTCAAGCGGCTGACGAAACGCCAGAGAGAAATGAGTTGCCAGTCAATAAGACATTTCCTTCATGATCCTTGGGTGGACTAAGTCGGGCTCCAACGAGCAGAACGGGTTGATCTTGCGCAGGAGTTGACGAATGTCCTCCACCGTGAATACCAAGTCGGTTAGAGGCCGTTCGAGGATACGCCTTGACAAGATTGTATGTGATGGGGACGCTGGGGTTAAATGTGTACCTGCAAAGTGTTCTCTGTAGAACTCAGAGACTATTGAGCACTCGTGTGTTCCTCGTTCCTCTCTCTCAAGGAGAACGAGGATGGCTTGTTTCTTCGGGGATATCTCATGTATTTGAACAGCACATTTGTTTTCTCCAAGAGAGGTCCAGAAGGGTGGTTTTTTTCGTATGTTTCATTGACGAATTTCTAATTTACAGCGCTTCCGCATTTTACGAAATGCCAACTCATCTTTTGCGTCTCCTGTAGCCAAGTTTCTGAAAAATATTTGAGACTTCTTTTCGGAAGACGCCGGATCCCTTTTGGTAGCTTGCGGCTCACTCGACTGCGTGCTGATTGTTTTGAGACGAACATCGCGTCAGCCTCGTGAACGTTCTGGACAATTTTCTCATATAAATCTTCCACTGAAGCTGGTTCCATTCTAACTTGTTTAGAAAGGTGCGTGTTTCCGAAAAGTCTACGCGATAGATGCTTCAAATCCACGTTTGGGGTTCGGGATCCCGACCCAATAGCAGATGAAATCAAAGGCAGCTCACAGGAGTCCCTATGCCCCAGTGGGGCGTTAATTATCACCTGATCAACGAACTGTCTCACCGGTGATGACGAAATCCAGGAGAGATGTTTGTTGGCCCGAACTGTATCTGGTGAGTGTAACGACATTTTGAGTCCAAGCGTTCCGTTGAACGACTTCGGTCAGCGCAGCTGCAAAAAGTCCACTTGATCTGACGCGCTGGAGCTCCATCCAGGGGGCTTTGAGCATTGAAGTCACCTACCAGCAGGAGATGAGTGGAATGGTAACTGGAGGGGGCTCCTCTAGGGTTCGTACGAGGAATTGGTCATTTTCGGAGGAAACGAGGAGCAACGGTAGACCACACCGAGAAGAAGAGAATCGGACCCGCGCAGCGGGACTTGAATCCACAGTACATCGCAAAAGATGCAAGAGTGGTATCAGAGAGGACAATCGGGATGGGCTCCGCATGTAAGCACAAAGCAACCCCACCGGCCATCCCTGTTTTGAGTCAGCTGAAAAAGAGAGTAGCCGTCTATCGAAATCTCCGCGTCAGAGACATCTGATGTGAGTCGATTCTCTGTGAGTGCGATAATGGACGGCTGTTCAAGACAAACTGACTGTTTAATATCGCAGTGTTTTTGAAAAGGTCAAGGCATTTTGTGGGCAAGCATTTCAACACTGTCTCTGCTGCTCCTAAAATGCGGAGCCGAGAGTTGTGTAATCAGAGAATCTAGCAGACGTAATAGCTGCACGTTGGGTTTCAGTCGGAGGCTCCAGAGCGGCCGCTGAGGCATAATTGTCTGCTTCCTCGCTTGGTGGTTTCGAGGGCTGCTTTTACTACAGGGTTTTCTTCACCCCATTGAAGCCCGGTTTGTACGGGCCTTATACCCTCAGCGGACGAAGTTTTTCCGTGGGCCAAAATTTCGAACACTGCATCTTGTAGCCCTTGCAATACCGCCTTTTGGACGATCAGATTTGCTGTTGATCAAGGGACAATCTTGCGTCCGCTTGGTTTGTTGGCCCTTTGGCGCGGTTTGATCGGAAATGTGTCTCTGTGGGGCCCTGAGCGCTGTGGCAGCACCAAGAAATAGTCTTTTGGTGGCGTCCCGTGAGGCTGGTTTTTGCAGAGGACTGCGCCTTTAGCCAGCCAGCAGTTTTCTGATCTAGCGAATCGTATGGGCTTGTTTGGCCGCAGTCGCCCTTCTTTCGTGCTTGTGTGGACATCCGAGTCGCCCCCGACCAGCGTAGCCAATTGGTACGAGGGATTTTCCGGTTCGCTGTGGGTAGATCTGAGGCTTTGGCCCACAGGATCCTGGGCAACGACTGTCTCCACAATCAGAGAGGCCAATTTTGACGGAGTAGAGCTGTAGGTTGGCAGTTTCACATTCTCAGTGGTTGTACGGTTCTCGCAGCATTCCCCGATGTCAAGGTCAACGCATGTGGTTGGTTTGCCGGTAGGCTTCGTTGCTTAACTCCGCTCGTCTGACCCAGTGCAGCTCAGAAGTTGTGACTTACGTGTGGAGTTATCTGCTGCACCTTTGTCGACTAGTTCGGAAAGAAGCGCTGGTAGCCCTACTTAATTTGGGCGCTCCGTCCACGTGAGGCTTGCCTCCTACAGAGCATCGCTGTCTTGGGAAGTCGGGGTGTCTGTGGTGGTTGCGTAGAAACTGCTACCCAGAATCGCGGTTGGTTGCCTCGGCGTGCTTTCAGGAGCGCAAGAGGCTATAACTACAATCGTTTGGCCATAAGTTTGGGGTCGGCTGAACTGGCGCCAAGTGGAAGCTTTTCCCGCATTGCTCCCCTAGGACTGCTGTGGCCTAACTTTCGCGATCCTCAGAGAGACACCCGATCTTTGGGTAGGTCTTCAATGCTGACAGCCCGCTCCAAGATCTTCTGTACGGCAGGTGGGGGAAATGGTGACGAGAAGCCCAAGTGTTCGCTCGCTTTCCTCCTGGCGTAACCAGTCTGCGTGAAGTGATTCGTGGTGAGGCTTTGAGAAGACACTGCCAAGGAGCGACTGTACCAGATTCGTTGGCGTGATTTTTCTGGAGAATGGCCCACAGATAGTCAGTCTGCTCCCCTTAAGCGCCTGTCTACTAAAAACGCCGTGGCTGTCTTTACTGCCGCATCAGTAAGCTGGACAATTCTCCCATGCAAGTCTATCATTGAGGCCGATCCCAACACTAATTCGATTCAGGGATGAAAACTATGCAGTACATCCCAGGTTATGAACTCCTCTGCTCAAATAATAATAATGTATATTCCTAGCTTGTGGTTGGCATACTGTCAGGCATTATTATACGGTTACAGTCAGATTGAAGGCATGACTAGTGGGGGCTGTTGGTACAGGTATTTTTGGTAGACGGGACAGTGTCACAGGCGGTGGACCTTATCCGATGTAGACGTAATCACCACCAAACGGCACGAGCAGGGAAGCACAGTTACTATGCTCTTTTGGAAGAGAACATCCACAAAGATCAGATCGTTAAGATCTGAAGGTGGCAGGCAAAAACAAAACGAGTGAAGACAAAACCAGAAGCTTCCTGCCTGACATTTGACAAGATAAATGTAAACTACGGCACCTGGAGAACCAGAACATCAGATCTGGTGAAGCAGCAGAGTTGGCGTTAAGCCGGTCATAATGAACCAAAGCCCAAAACAACCGCTGAGGTCCCGTGGCCCTGAACTGTTGGGCTCATGGCCAGGGTTACAAAAGCGTAAGTGGAGATGATGAAATGCAGGGGTTGGATAAATGCTAACAGGAATCTCAGAAACATGGTTAAAGTGAAACTGTAATGACTCAGCGGTGACGCCGTTGTGTAGTGGGGCATAATAGTTCCGTGGAAGAGTGAGATGATGGCAACGCACGAGCGACAACGCGAACTGTATATAGAATTATTGATTTTTGTGGGGAACACAGACTGAAAGTCTTCCTAAATGGCTAAATTCGAACGATAGGTTCAGCATTGTGGAATGAATATAACAATGAAGGCAGTTCGGACCAGGTGAGGAGCTAATTCGTATTTGCAGTTAATGGAACGAGAAGTCGAGAGGGTACGGTCAAGAGTTAGAAGGAAAATGTTGCGGGTGTACCCTCAAACTGGATATGGAGTGCCGTGCCATCATTGGCCTGACATACTTCGGTTTTCGGACAGCCCGCACCGGACATCACATTTGAGGTTATTGGGCTGGGATGTGCAATTCTCTGAGCGTGGATAAAAGCCAAAAAGGTCGTCCATACATGATATTGCCGGAGTTCGAAGCTTTGGAAGGGGGGATGGGATGCGAATAACAAAGCATGGTGAGCTTGAGGAGAGAGAAGACGGGACAATGTGCATTAATATATATATATATATATGTATACAGAAAGAAAGACTTGACTGCTACCGCTATTAGGGTGGGGACAACAAGTGATTATGAGATAGGATAGGGATGGATTTGTACTTAGTTGGCTAGGGAACAAGCAAGGGATGAGTTAGCTAACACATGATATTGAAGTGCAAGAGATCTAGTGCAAACCGGCATAAGTTCGCGGAGAGGTAGTGTGTTGGGGAAATTGAACATATAAGGACTGACGGGGATGGCCTTCTTAGGTGACGGACTAGTTTATCTAGTATTCATTACTTGAGTTAGGCATCACTATAACCTAGGAGGGAAAGTAAGTCTGAGAGACATAGCCATCAGTCCCCGAAGCATTGCTATCTGCTTCAAGCTAACAAGTAGTGCATGACGAATAAATAGTCTTGCGTACTGGTAGTGGAGGGTTTGGCACCTCTGTATAAATATATTTCTCGTTGTGTAAGTTCGCTCCTGGGAGTAGTAGGTAGGTGCGTGTATTTTGTTTGGCTGACTACGTGCGCTTTGGTGCAGTACAACCCCAGTTATGACGAAAGCAGCTACAGCTGCTTACGTCGATGTAAGCCATGGGCATCAAGGAGTCTTCCGGCTATCCCATCTGCATTGTTTACGAATTTCTTTCATTTTTATTAACCAGACGAGTTTTCTCTTTCTTTTCTTATTTCTTCATCGTTTGTAGTTTATTACTTTGCCAGTTAAATGGCAAAACCTGGACGGGTGCAGCTTAGCAACAACAAACAGAAAACAACGATGCTTGCTTAGTGATTTCCTGAATTAAAGGCCATGCTCAGAACCACCGGTGATGGGCGAAACACCCGTGCTACTAGAGGTCCAGCGGGTATAAGAGCGCATCATGGTGCAACACAAACGGGGGACCCTCCCTGAATAACTTATGGACCACCACACAAGATTTTCATTCCTGATGCATGCTGCCAGGTTTGTAAGGTGGCATGCCACCACATCGTCATAATTGCAGCTTGAGCATTAATAAAGAACTCCAGCTACCAGATATTTTATCCGGTCGGGGGAGAGCCAGACCAGTAAAACAGCTCGATCATTTTGAACAAGCGAACGGCAAACAGCTCTAATAATGGTATGTCGCGGAGGAGGCAAATGAAACGGTAGCTACTATTGGGACTATAGGAGAAGGATGGAGATGGCCAGCGTGTGTGAACATGGTTAATCTATGACGGTGCGCGAACTATCGAGCCAAACGGAGGCATACTAAGTGGTTGCTGGATTTACGGAATTCGTAGCGTGTATATGCCTTTACATTTGGCCTAACCTCTGCTATAAAAGTATTTCGGTACAACAGGTGGTGTAGGAGAGTTAAATTTAGCTTTACTCGTCTGAGGCATAGTGGCTGAATGCCCAAGGTAATACAGCGGGAACGGCAGGAGAGAGGGCTGGACTTTGGAGCGCACTGTTTGGTGAAAGAAAGTTGGACGTTCTCGAGTGCCAGCCTACAACCTGGGTATAAAGGGAAGGGAAAGCAGGACGAAATTCAACAATTGGTCGCAAGCGCAGCTCAAGAATTGCGACCTTTGTGTCTCGAAGATGGAAGGAATGTAATATGAGAAAGTGGAGCCTACGTGCCCGGGCAACCTGGAACTGGACTTGATGAGAAAAATTAAAGGTGCAAGAGTATCTGAGGCCAAGCTCTTTGATCTTTGTTGAATGAGTGACATGGTTTCCGTTTATTGTGAACGTATCGGCTGGAACGGGGCAGCGGCAGGAGGTTAAATGGGACTTGGAAGAAGAGAAGCTTAGGCTATGGGCACTTGACCAGTGGGTCAAAGAGTCTAGGTCTTGTTGGATCTGGCGAAAGGCAAGAGTTTTAGCAGAGGAAGGAAATGTGTAAGCGATTTTTATACCGTCCGCAAATAGGAAAGTCTTACCATGGGATACAGCGTCAAAGACGTCGTTGATCTACAGTAGGAAGAGGATGGGACCTAGCACTCTCCCCTGAATGACTCTACTGGCGATCGGTAGTGGGGATGACTGTTTGTCACAATTTGTGTTATCTGTGAACTATCAGATAGATATGGGGGTGAACCACTGAAACAAGGATCCAGTGATGCCAACAGAATTGAGTTTCTTCAGCAGGGATGAATGAAGGACCTGGTCAAAGGCTTTCTGGATATCCAAATAGACTGTAACAGTAGAGTTTCCGGCATCATAGGCTGCTGTGACGGTCCCAAGGCAGTGAAGTTGGCAGCCATTGACGGAATTCTGAGACAGAAATCCATGATGTCGGTCATCCATGGCATTTGTGGCTAGGAGGAACCTGATTAAGGAGCCTTTGACCAGACGTCCAAAGGTTCGCGTTAAAAGAGGGGTATGAGGATCCCTCTGTAGTTGGAAGTAGTTTGCCTAGATTCGGATTTAAAAAAGGGAGAACAACAGATTGTTTAACTAGGATGGGACGATTCCAGAGTTGACTGAATGATTAAGAACATTTAAGACAAGGGTTTTGACATCTTGACCGCCAATGTCTCAGAACGCGCGATGGTATGCCGTCGCCCTCCGGCACGGCGGATTCCTTGGCGGTTTTAAGAAGGGCTGATACACCAGCTAGAGAGACGGTCCCTTTTCTAAGAGACGGACGGTTACTCTTGTGGAGATGTGAAATGTGCGGCGGGGATTGCGTGATTGAGTTTGGGGGGAAGGGTATGTAGCAGCTGGCAAAGTAAGCGTTCAGGTGGTCGGCTATATTGACAACATCGGTGATAAAACTACAGTCGGTGGTACGCAGGCAAGTAACTCAGTGACTGTTTGGGGTACAGCGCCCACGGAATAGGCGACTGAGTACCTTACAGGGAGAAGGCTCCTTGAAATTGGTGCCCTCTACACGGCATTTGAGGGATACCCGTAAGGACTCTCTGTCAGTTGAGCGCTTGCTGCTGAGGAGTATTATTGAGAAATCCCAAGATTTCTGATATTCTCTGCCAACTCGGTGCATTTTATTATCCAGGGCTTTTAGTAACTTATCACGCCGAGGGATACCAGGGTGGAAACTTCTAATGGAAGAAGCAAGGTGGAGAGATCTCAAGAGGTTTTGACAGGAGATGTCGCAAATAAGCTGTCTGTTTGATGAGAGAAAGAAGCCTTTCCAGTCTCGGGAAGCTGGCAAAGATGAAAAAGCCAGTAAAATATCTGGAGACAGGAGGTGAAAGAGAGAAGGACTTGGAGGATCAAATGCGTCATACCTGGCTGCGTTGCACGAAAAGACGCAGTGATCGCTATCTAGGAAGCGTGGACCGACCGTGGCCGTAGCCAGATGGCCCTCATTCGGGAACATTGGGTCTAAGGTATGTAGGCCGCGAGTGGGGCTGCGTACAATCTGGGACCAACCCTCTGCACTAAGTTGGGCGAGCAGCGAAGCGTAACGAATAGGGCCCAAATTAGGAGACCAGGAAATGTCCGGTAGGTTTAAGTCACCCAGCACAAATTAAGATGAATGAGGAAGGGCATGTGCAGTGGAGATAATACGGGACAAGTCAGCAATAGAAGTGGGAGAGAAGGGCGGTTGTAGATAGATACAATACACTAGTACAGGTCGTTTGGTTTGCGTCATACAGATCCAAATGGCCTCTGATATCGCTTCCAGGTGGAACCATCAATGGGGGTGCAGGAAGTTCCAAGTTGGAATAGATGGCACAACCTTCACTCAATGAGTTTTTCTTACTAGAGCGGTTAATATTATAAACAGGCATTGAAACAGCCGTGTCGGGTTTTCTCAACTGAGAGCCATTCACACAAATCAGACTTGGTCGTGCAACGGCGATAATGTTGCGGGATTATGGACATGTTGGCAGAAGTGAGCGAGCGTTAAGCAGCGTCACTGATAAGTCCGTTGGCGAGCACACCGTATTAATTGGGAATTTAGTAACCCCGCTTACAGTGGAGTTCGGTACTAGGGAAAAATAGGTGGGTGAAGTGAGGTGATATGAAGTACAGCTGACTAAGCGTATGTCCGGAAGAGGTTCAGGCGTATTCATCACTGGGGGAGGGGGTGAATATTGGGTGAAGAAGGTTTGAATCCACGGTAGAAGGTAGAATATGAAGTCCATTATGGGGTAGGGAATATCTCTGGAAGGCTGACGTGTAGTTGGAAGGGTTTGAGTGTTGGGAAGTGCTTCGGGACGCGAAATCGCTTTGCCCGACATGGAAAGTTCTGTGGCGCAAGAAAAAAGGCGGTGAGTGTGGGGGTGGGTGGTATCCGAAAATGGTCTACAGTTGGGACGGAAGTGGATGAGCGGGATGATGAAAGCATATAAGAGTCTAAGTTGGCCGTCGGTATTTGCGGATGGGAGGTTTCACCAAGCTCGCGGTACTTATTGGTTTGACGTGCTTGTCATGTAATTATGGGGAGGCCGGAGCAAACTCCACTTATCTTGTGGAGAACAAGGGAAAGATTCTCGAGAGTACTTTACGTATCGCGGCCTCGACAATAAATGTTTGAGTTTAGAGGTGTATTTTGGCGGAGGTGGAACGCAGAAAGACAGGTGGTCAGAGGGTCTGTGACGAGCACAAGTGCTGTCAACGTCTGGTCCAGTCATTGCTCTGGCTGGGAGGCGTATTGCATCGGTCGTTTTAGACCTAGCGAGATTTATCCTGGGGTGATGGAGATGTTTGCAGTTTTCATGAGTGATGAAGCGGAAAGTTAATTCGCAATAGCAGTGGAGGGCTCAGGGTCTTTTAAGGCTATGAAGCTAGAGACCGCTAAGCAGCCTGATGTGGGTTCAAATGCTGAGAGTAATCACATAGCACTGAGTTCAAGGGGACCATGGGAGCTTCAATGCATGTACTAACGGTTGATGTCACAACAGTTTAAGGTGCGACAGTATATGGGATCGGGTTTGCAGCGGGGCAAGGTGGCCGATGGTTTGTGGTCTGCCAGCCTCGTTCATGGATGCATTAGTATCTGCACGATTGTGGGGTTGATCGCTTTGTTGATCATATGAGTTGCCGAGGTACGTAGGAGGGCACCAGAACGAGGTGCAGATTCAGGGTATAGAGTGGGCGTGGTTACCACAGCTGCCTCAGCATCATCAGGGATGATTGGAGTTTCATCATAGTTTGACGCCGCTACAGAGGAGGCCGGGTAATCCGACAGGTTCTGTAAGCCATAGTTTAATTTGGAATTATTCGGCGGCTATGCCTACATGCATCAACGGTGGTACGACTTATGAGATTGCTCGGGGAGGTAGACGAACGGGGCATATGTAATTGGGTGGCATCGAATGACCTAATTTGCGCTGATTGTTGAGTGGAGGAGGATCCAATCTGGCAGCTTTCGGTGACCGAATTATGGGATTTCAGTAGTAGCTTCTTGGTAAGCTGTCTTTGCATTCGAGTGCGAGCGGTTTTAACCTTTATAGTTTGGAATTTTTCGGTAGAGAAGAGAACAGCCTGGGGTGCTAGCAGAAGCAAGGTATCGTTTTCATCTCGGAACTGCCTTATTATTGGGCATCACATGAATGGCTTCAACTTTGGGGGCCGTCGAGCTGTGCATGCGGTCTCAAGCTTGCCACAGGCGTTCAGGATGGCAGTTTTAATATATTCAAACAGAATTTAATCAGGCGCGTTGAATATTAGGACCTGATAACGGCATTCAATGCGTTGACACATCTCAACAGTGATCGTGTCAACAAAACTTGACGCTTTGTTTAAGTTGGCTGGATCGTATGTTGCGCCAGGATTTAGAAGACACTCAATAGGATGCATGGTTTGGAAGGAGTACATTTCATGTTCCATTTTGTGCTTACGTACTTTGAGATTTTCCAGGTCTTTCTGCGCCTAAGATCCTACTGGTGGCATGGAGAGAAGAGTGTTGCCGGGTTGAGGAGGCAAAGATATGTCACTTAGTACTACTGAAAAATGTGAGGTTGCTTGGAGTGCTATCTTTACCGGTCTTGAAAAATGAGGGGGTCGGAAGCTGGGTCTTTTGGCTGTGAGGCGCTTCTTTGAACACACTGGGGAGATAGATGATGGGGATCCGGGGTCTAGCAATCGCTCTGAGGAGGAAGACGGGAGCGGCTTCATAATGAGGTACTTTAGAGCAGGCTGACGAATATTTCATTTGGGGGAATACGGATGAGAGGGCTGTGCAGTAGTAGGGAAACTCTAGATAGTATTGCGAGGGTCTCAGTCCGTCTTATCCACCTATGCGGGCTGGTAGTTGGGATAGGACTGTGGATGCGTGAAAAACTGGCATCACAAGGTCAGGGACGATTATGCAGATGAGCACTAAAAGTGCTCGACGAACTAAGACTGACTGACAAGATTAGACCTAATTAGGAAGGGGGAGCCGTTGGCCTCTGTGACTGCAGCTAATAGGGGAACTACCGTAAAAATAGACAAATAAGTAGGAACCTATGTATAGGCTAGAATCCAAAAATTTCTACAACCCCTGACCTTGAGCTTTTAGTTTCACGCAACTCTTTGCTTGTCAGTGCCGCTTGTGTCCCACTGCAAAGGCAACTTGCTGAAAACTCACTCTCCAAATATCTGAAGTCGACCAATGAAAACTAGGAAACATATCCCCTTTCTTTCACCAATTTGCACCATCCAGTACGCTCTGTGTAACGCGATCGATGACTCATTTGCAGACTTCCTATGCAACCAACTCCCTGAAAAACTATGCAATCCGCACCAAATTCCTCCTAGTACCAAACTCTGCCGCAAGCGAGGTTTGATCGCCAATGAGCCCGTCAATAATGCTGTTCAGTGCCTTCTCGTTACTGCTAAAACTCCTTAATCTCCAAGCAATTTAGGCCATTGTACAACCAACTCTGATTTACGTGATAAAAACATGGCTCTTAGTTGAAAATCCAGACACGACTGTTTCAATCCCTGGCTATAGTATCCACTGGTCTGACGAAACAGACCTAAGGGGTATAGGCTGTGCCATCTTTTCAACTAGGAATCCCGTGCAATCCTCATTAAAAATGCTAGACTGGAATTGATTTCTGAGCCATCTGGATCTCTATGGAACAGACCGATCCACCCGTATAAGTAGGCTGCATCTGTCTACCACTAGTCCCCTTATGCCTCTGTAGCTGACTTGTTCCGTATTATCTCAGAGCATGTTCCTCCTCATTTGTTTCAATTTGTGCTGAGTGACCTCAACCTGCCGGATATCTTCTGGTTTTCCACTACTGGTTCTATCCGGTGCTACTCTGTGCTTTTCCAACTTAGTGTGGAGCTTTGATCCCAACATCTACCCAGCCATAATCGTAGCCCACCTACCCTAGACCAAATATTCTCTAACTAGGCGGTTAATCCACGCCCCCCAGGAATTAACCGCTTCATCGTCTCTTAACACGCAGTGTGCTATGACCAAACTACTCCCTGTTTCACCTCCTCTCTCCAGATATTTTTAAAGCTTTTTCAACATTTCTGGATGCCCGGGAATGGAGCGACTCTTTTCTCTCGACAAACATACAGCGCCTCTGTGACATTTCTACCGCAATCTATTGACCGCTGTTTACCCTGTTTCTCTCACCAAAAGTTCTCACAATATGTCCCTAAATGCCTTGAACACAGAAATACACGGGGCAAGCAGGGAATCCGTGAGTGTAGAAAAGCTCACAATTTCATATTGATGCCACCTGACCGTCTGCTTTTCTAGCTGCCACTTTCTCGTTCCTCTCGAACTCAACATCGTAGTCTCTGCCGCACATTCCAGCGGTCAGAGTCGCTACCTGTCTCTTGGTAACGTTGCCATCTCACTAGCTGGCGATTTTGTACTTCTTCAAACCTTTGAGGAATCCGTCGTGCCGGAGCCCGACGGTTTCCAATCCAGTGTCCTGATACATTGCAGTCAAGAATTCAAATTCGAGAAACTCTGAAATAGTCCCCACCTAGTGGAAACAATACATAATCTACCATCATTTCAAATCCGGATCTGGACAAAGTACTTCGCACTTCCGAGGAATCCAACATACCCTCTTTTAGTGAGAACTTGAACGTCTGGAAAAAGGCCCACTAATCAGGTTTCCCCTAGTAGAAATTCCATAGATAACCGGCGGTATGCATACCTGTCTCAGAGGTCCATCACTGGCTACAAACTTTACTTCTTTCAGACCATCACAACAGCATAGGAGGCCGGGCAAACAAATGTAACAATCTATCTGGGTAAGCTTTTAACCAGATCCCTCATGCACCCCTGGAACAGAATCTCAGTACAATTGGCAGCACTGCGTCTATGTTTGGGTGATCCACTTCTTAACTGTCTGATAAGACACACATAGCATACTATCGCCCTCTGGTGTGGTCATTCGAGGAGGCGTGTCAGGCCCCATAATCCTCCTGCTACGTATATACGACGTTTTTGGCGCCATGGCATACGGAAGGCTTTTCCTGTTTGCAGATAATATAAAAGTCGCTTAAATTTCTTCCCCCTTTGTAAAAGCTCTTGCCTTTCACCGTATCTAACGTGACTTAGACTCTGACTCGCCGGTCCAATGCTGTTGACTTAAGCTTTTTCCTGCCAAGCCCCAAGTAACTTCCTGCCGCCTCTTCCTTCCAGCCGATGTGTCCGCAATTATTGGCAACCCTGTCACTCATCCCACAGACGCCAAAGACCTCCTCCTCAGATACTCTTTTTTCCTGAAGTTATTTCGAAAATGTCCAGGTTCAGGTTGCCCGAGCATGTAGGCTCCGCTTTGTATTATTATGTTTGTTTATCCTCGTTTGTTTATCCTGTTTATCCTGTTATGTTTGTTTCATCCTCGAGAAGCAAAGATCGCCATTTTCATACAGTACGACCGGTCATGGAATTCTGCCCTACATTACCTTCTTTTTATATCCACAGTTGCAAAACAGCACTTGAAAGCCACCAGCCCTCATTCCCCTGAAGGTCGCTTCCACAGTCAAGTTCTCTCTCCTGCCGCTCCCGCTGAGCGAATTTTGGGCTTCTTCCGTTTCGCGTTTGCACCGCCTGCCGGTATGTTCATTCCGTGGTTGCAGTTTTTTGAAACGGCCTCTTGTAATCACGAGTTACGACTATATCTTCAGCCATGCCGAAACTTTAACGGGCATACCATACGTCCTGTGTCTCTAGGGGACAATTCTCGAGCATTTTGCAAGACAAAGCCCATATAACCACTGCGGGCTCTTCCAGGGGACTATTCGCCAGCAGAACGGCGGTGTATTTGACCGCGTCTGAAGAAAAATCGCCCACCCTATTGGCAACCAGGAACCCTCGGAATTAAAACACTGGGTCCTCCTTCAAAGAAGAGAAATCATTTCCGATTTTGTTTAGGTTATTATCTGTTTTGAGTTTTCCTTCTTGGAATTCTCCAAACAAAACACTAGTTTGTCCCCTTGTGCCTCGATTAAAGGGAATTTTTTTACTAATTTTTCTCACTCGGAGGAGAGAACTTAATCTCACTATGGGGGCAGGTTTGTATCTGCGCAGGGCGTAGCAACCCTAAGGTGGAAGCAGCAGACAAAGAGCTCAGGAGGTTAAGACTGTCGGTCTATTCGACCACTTTTAAAATGCCACCAAACTGAGCAGTCGTGGCATTGCAGCCCATGTTCAAAATTTAATGAACAAGATTGTCGCCACATTGACTGGGGTCGCCGAGAATGTAAGCGGAGCTCAGCCTTTCATAATTTAATACTGATAACATATAATATGATAATATACAAAATAATTATTATAATTTAATGATAATTTATTATCAATTAACGAATGCATGGTTGCAGCATAAAGGGAGGTGCAACCTGAGGAAACGTAAACAGCATTTATGTTACCTCTTCGCGCCAGAATCTCAAATCAACTGACGCGCCAGCTCCGCACATTGCTGCAGTTACCCACCCTTTATTCTTGGGTGTCTGCAAATGGCCCCTACAAAAACAACTGCGCTTCATATCCACGTCCCAGCTCCTTTCTATCTAGCCAACTTAAGCGTTAGTTACCTCAAACCTCTCCTGACCTGCTAGTTGCAAGATGCTCACCATATAGGCTTTTCGTGTCTTTGAATGGGCCAATTTTTAAGCCCTGCAGTGAATTCACTAAACACCTTCCAAAATCTGCGTTGTACTTGTAAGCAGCTGCCTTTGTTGCCGTTGTTGGCCCCGGTTTTGCTGGAAGAGACGATCAAGGTTTTGCTTGCCACTGAGGGTCAATATCGACAAATTTTATTCCCAGCTGGTGGGTGTCATACCTTCAAGCATAGTCATAGTGTTACAGCCAAAATGAAGGCATGACTGGTGGGGTTTGTGGGTAAGTGATTGCATTTATTCTCTTGTCTGTCGTTGTAATAGCATTTGTAATGTCGTTCTATTGCAAAGCTCGGAATGGGACACTCAAACTTAAAGATGCGCCGGACACAACCTATTGAGGAAATCGACGTGAAGTTGAGTATCACGTAGGGTGGCAGCAGCATCACAGGCAGGAAAGTTACTATGGACAGCTTAAAGCTATGTTGAAGCCGTTCAAGGAGGTTTATCTACCTGCGAGGTCAGCAAACCAGAAAGAAGTATTGTCGCAGTTAAATAGAAGCAGAAGCATGCAAGAACAGATTGATGGAATCAAGGAATTTGTGACGAGAACTGGAATTCGGATGGAGGCGAGATCCTGCCATAAAAGCACTTTGGTGAATTAGACGGTGCAGGAAGGCGGGATGTAACTTAATTTGTCTGGCCACCGTATTTTAAGGGCCCAGAACTTGGGAACCGATGAGGGAGATATCTGTATTATGGTGGAAAACCTTGTGAAGAAGCGCTGAGAGTTTTAGGCTGGCGGGCTGCAATTTCGAATGTCGAAGGGAGGGAATGAACAACAAAATTCGGTGACTTGTTGCAAGCATTCCTTAGGATTTGCGACCTTTCTGTCCCAAAACCCAAATAAGCCCAATTTTAGAAGGCAGAGCCTGTGTGCTCAAGGTGCCTTAAAATGCACCCGGCAAAACGTGATAAATGTACAAGGGTGTCTGATACCAGTGCCCCTGATTTAATTGGAATAGGTTTGACATTGGGTATGAACGCGTCAACAGAAAGGGTAGCGGCAGGAAGACATTTGGGAGGAACTTCGCTAAATAGTTGGAGTCCATTTAGCTTGGACATGGTGAAAGGCGAGCGCTTTATTAGAAGACGATACTTCATATGCCGTTTTTATCCCTTGCAAATGGTCAGCATTTGCCGTTGGGCATGCCGTTGCAGACTATGGTGATGTGCAGCAAGTAGAGTGTGCGGCCCACGAATCACCCTCGAGTGATTGGTGATGGAGACGAACGTTCAGCAGCATTTTGTAGCATGGTTACGTTGAACAGCTACGAACCGGACCACCGGTGCAAAGACCCACCATTTTTGGAGGGATTATTTTTTTTCTGCAGGAATGCATGAGGCACTTGATCAAGAATTTTCTGGATGCAAGGCTAGGCTGCTACACAGGGGCACAGGAAATAAGCGACTGCTAATGATGGGTCTGACGCAGTAGAGCTGGTAAACGCTGACAGATTTCCGAGTCAGAAATTCGGCTGCGTGGACATTTATGGCGTTTGTGCCAGGATTAGCCCAAGACCACCCTTTCTAGGTTTCCCATTCAGAGATGAGTGTGGCGAATTTCGATGTAGCCGAAGGTACTTAACCTGCACTGATTTCCGACGAGGCTAGATTGTTGACGGTGTACGTTGGAAGGAAGTGCATGCAGGTTAAAAGCTGCAAAATGCTGACCACCACGGGACGAAAGACCATCGCCTCAACCTTTAAGTTCCGAAGAGGTGCAGATATATCAGCTATGGGTTGGCAGGCTTTCTGAAGGATGTGTGGTGCCTATCACATTAGTCACCCTCAGGGTATGTGGCAGAGGATGCAACTTTTAGTTCAGAGCATGGCCAGAAAATCCTAGGTTCAGGTGGGCGGTATAGCGACGGTTTTATTGACGGGGAGGACATCCGTGTAACTGAGACATGAAGTCGATTCATTCTTAGTTTACAGAGCCGACGCAAATGGACCGCCGGGAAATTTCGGGCCGCACGAGTACCCCATTACTTAGTCCACTGCCCGCCCGAAATACCAGCCTTTCGGAAATCCTCAGAAACGCCCGCTTAGTTCTGTTGTGACTCACAAACTTTTTGGATAAGGTTCTTACTTCAGGTACGCCGAATGTAATGGTCTGCTTCAAGCTATCGGCCGCAACAGAAAATAAAATGTATTTTATTCACCTCCATGTAAGCAAGTTCTCTCATTTAACAGAGAACGTTGTAGAAAAGGATTGCTTTCTCCTGCGTAGCCCTAGCTAGTCCATAATACTCCAGACTTCTGGTCTTATACTAACTTGTGAGATATTCTTTCACGGACACTCGGGCCGCCACGTCCTGCGGAACTACGGCCCTGACAGAAGCTGTTCTTATTTCGGAAACTGTTTGAATGGGCCTGACTTAGCCAACTGCCCTAAGCAACTAACTCGTTTGACTCTCCGAACTCCTAGGCTACGTGCCTATAGGTGCCAATTAAGTTATGCGTGGACTACAAATTCTGATATTGATACTAAAAGACCTTGTCTTCGAGGCTATCGCGCACCACTGTTCTCAAACCATCCACCGTATTTGCTGAAGACAGCGTTTTCCAACTAACAAAATGGCCATGTGGAATTCGGAGAGCTGTGGCTAGAATTTTAAGGTGGAGTGACTCACGCTGCCGATATTTATGGGTAATCTTAGACGTTCAGAATTCGTGTCCAAGCTGGTTGAAGGAGGTCCTGATGATTAAAAGGATGCCTTGGGACACATTTGGGTCCTTTCGATCGAAAAACCGAACCATCCCCAATTGCACTCGGTTTCACCACTAAAGTTACAAGACCGTCCTCAGACGAAACTGGTAGACACGACAGCCAATTATCTGGTGGCCGGCTTGCATATTCCAGGGATGGGCGTGGCCCGGGGGTGGTCGTATTAGGTGTCCCAAACCCGAAGGGTTACAGAGAAGCAACACTGAATCTGGGAAACTAGGATTTTTGAAAAAGAACATCTGACATTTATAAATGAACGGTCTTCTATCGACTCAACCCAGGAGTATAAGTCCACAACCAGAAATCAATCATCAGGCCAGTCAGTAATATTCAAGAAAGGTGTCTCATTTCCTAAGCCCATGAAAATCAATCCTGCCTGACTGTTTGGAGTTAAGTAAGTGAATTGCAGTTGGAAACGCTGAAAAGTCTTCGGTTTTACAGCTTTGAATATTGAAGAACTTTTGGAGCCATATACATACGCACAAAATCAAGCAGACGAGTGTTCAAGATAAGTTGAAGGGTCATCCCCCGACACTGAAATGCCAGCTTAAATGCTTAGTATTCAGAGAAGAACCCTCATTAAAAACCATACAGCCCGGGAAAGAATTTCAAACTGAGGCGGTCCTTGTCAAAACATTCGATTAATTCCATGCTCATCTGTCCAGCTGTATACTGTACTACGCCAGGAAGACAGTCTGTTACTTAAGGGACTGCTGCAAAATAAAAACTCTGTTTATCTGTGTAACAACTCAGTTGCTGGCCATCAATTTTTACCCTTGTCACCGTCTCTGCATAACGAAACAAAAAAAAGTGAAAAAAGAAAGAACCTTCTGGTGGTTGATCAAATGGCAGTTGATCCGTTCGCCGAGCTTGGCAGTTGGCTTGCAAACGTTTCGTCCCCAGTCGAGGAGACATCGTCAGGGCGCAGTTGAATTGCACAAATACCGCCCAGTTACCTTTACCATTGATCCGCCTTTCCAAACACCCAGTATGAATCCCACAGGAGCTAATGCTCTTCTGGATATGCGAGAAACCGCGAACAGTCATTCTACCGCGACCTTTCGCACCCTCAGATTCCTGTTCATTCTGACCAATTAGCGTTCAGTATTTACCACCTCCATCTGGTCTTGGCGTCACGACCAATGCCGGCTTCGGTGGGGATTTCCTTTGAGACAGCTATCAGCCGCGGGCTCAGGGAGTTTCCCATAGGTTCGGTCTTGGTGACGCATTATGGCAGGCCATTATGGAAGCTAACCTCGTTTGTGTGCAGATACCGGTGAGAGACGGGATATCTGAAGCTAATGGACCGTCTCTTCGTCTGGTCTCACTTATTTTTCAGCCATAAAATGTTTAAATGCCCATAGGGGTATCTTGAGCTGAGGTGGCAGTTATCGAGGGATGCTTGTTTGAAGGGCTGATGAATCTTGTCAAAGAATATCGGGTGCAGCATTACGAACCTTCAGAAACCATCCCGTCAATTCATTTTTTCGAACATGTCCCACTTTCGTAGTGTAGTATGTACGCTGTGGAAGCACCAAGGGACAGTGATTCTCCAAAGCTAAGGGATCTCGACAATTTTCGTGGATGGAAAACAGAAAGAGACCTCATGAGCCGAAGCCCAGTAAGCGAGGTTGTAAATCGTCAATGCTTGCAAATTAATCAAACCGGTGGGCACTGCTACACTGCTACTGTTCGTTCAATTGTAGCACCCTTTTTGGCGCTTAACTGCCATGCCACCGGAATGAAGTACGAGGGCTGGGATACTGGCAGGTTGCCCAAGCTTAGATATTAGGGTTCGAGAGATAGAGATCGGTAAATTTACGCTCTAACCACTGAGCTATCTGGCCCCCTGATACTGCTCAGGTAATACCTGCTGCGCACAGCCGCATTAAGAGTAAGACGAGTACGCTTTATCACCTGCGTCCTGGGGTTAGGCTGGCCCCTGCAACCAAGCAGGTCAGACTGTTGGGTCATTGGCTCTGAGAAGAAAACCCAACAACCGATACCTCACGGTTCGGGCTTTTGAGTCAGGGGTCAATGAAAGAGTCTCCGAACAAAATCCAACATCCTCCCACTGCCTTGTGGGTCGGACGTTTGAGTCGATAGCTCAAGGTAAATAAAAAAATCGTTCAGCTGTAACACCCGGTGCCTAGCTGCCATGCCGCCCCAGGGAAGCACGAGGGCTGAGATACTGCCAGGTTGCCCAAGCCTAGACAGGGAAAGTCGAGAGGCAGAGGTGGGGTTCGAACCGCAGACCTTCCGGTCAGTAAATTCGCGCTCTAACCACTTGAGCCATCCTCTTGACTAAGTTAGCCTTCAATCACCTAACCTTTGTTTCGTATCTAAGCTTCCTTCCAGTAAAATAGATATGAACAAACCCTTGTCACTTTCAAGGGATCTGTCCCACATGGCTGCTTTCAAAGTGTGTACTCTCAGTCAACTTGTGCAACGGGCAGCTCTTGGTCAGACATTGTTTCCTCTTCCGGTCAATTTATTTTGTGTCTCTGAAACGCATACTGGACCCCATTTCGGTCGTACATCTTCAACTGCTCATCACGAAAGCACTTTATTCTTCGGGTGTCTGGCGATCCTGGTGCGATGGTTCCTGGTACCTGAGGCTTGGAAGCTGTGCTTAGCCCCACGACTGAGTGCTCCTTACTCGACTGGGTTCCAATAAATGGCAACAGGCTGGAAAAGACAGCCATCGTCATTTGTCACGGTTACTCCGGTCAGCAAGAAGTGAAAATATCGTGATTCTGGCAGGTGAGATGAATGACCGGGTTAGCCGACTAAGCTCCGATTAGGTCCGTCTTGGCGGCCGATTCGGGATTGACGCTCACCTTGCAGATAGTGCCGAACATCACTTGTTCCTAGCCGGCACAAGCTTTCAGCATAAGCTCTCACACCGTGTGACTTGGAGGCCAGCAAGTGCAAACTCCCTGTGGACTATCTGTGTAAAAACACTAGTACTTCACTGCCATGCAACCATTAATTCACGATCGCACATAAGCGGGGATACTGCCGGAGCGCCCTCACCTAGACCGGAGGACGATTGGCTTCCTCAACCAAAGCCTTTGCCTCAAAAGCCTAACCGTAGGCAGCGGTGGTTGGCGGAAGACCGTCAGAACGGCCTATATTTTTAGGGGACATGCCACCACGTGTTCCAACCCACAAACTAGAGGACCAGGTGACGGTGCTTTCGCGCTCTAACCACTTGAGCCATCCTCTTGACTAAGTTAGCCTTCAATCACCTAACCTTTGTTTCGTATCTAAGCTTCCTTCCAGTAAAATAGATATGAACAAACCCTTGTCACTTTCAAGGGATCTGTCCCACATGGCTGCTTTCAAAGTGTGTACTCTCAGTCAACTTGTGCAACGGGCAGCTCTTGGTCAGACATTGTTTCCTCTTCCGGTCAATTTATTTTGTGTCTCTGAAACGCATACTGGACCCCATTTCGGTCGTACATCTTCAACTGCTCATCACGAAAGCACTTTATTCTTCGGGTGTCTGGCGATCCTGGTGCGATGGTTCCTGGTACCTGAGGCTTGGAAGCTGTGCTTAGCCCCACGACTGAGTGCTCCTTACTCGACTGGGTTCCAATAAATGGCAACAGGCTGGAAAAGACAGCCATCGTCATTTGTCACGGTTACTCCGGTCAGCAAGAAGTGAAAATATCGTGATTCTGGCAGGTGAGATGAATGACCGGGTTAGCCGACTAAGCTCCGATTAGGTCCGTCTTGGCGGCCGATTCGGGATTGACGCTCACCTTGCAGATAGTGCCGAACATCACTTGTTCCTAGCCGGCACAAGCTTTCAGCATAAGCTCTCACACCGTGTGACTTGGAGGCCAGCAAGTGCAAACTCCCTGTGGACTATCTGTGTAAAAACACTAGTACTTCACTGCCATGCAACCATTAATTCACGATCGCACATAAGCGGGGATACTGCCGGAGCGCCCTCACCTAGACCGGAGGACGATTGGCTTCCTCAACCAAAGCCTTTGCCTCAAAAGCCTAACCGTAGGCAGCGGTGGTTGGCGGAAGACCGTCAGAACGGCCTATATTTTTAGGGGACATGCCACCACGTGTTCCAACCCACAACCTAGAGGACCAGGTGACGGTGCTAGTCAGACTTCTGTCGATTGACCAATCTGGTGTGGGGGTTCCGTATATACGTATACCGCAGTATAGCTCAATGGGTTATGGAGATCCACAAATCGTCACACCGCGGTGAGTTGCACCATCTTAGTGACAGTTTTGAACCATGTGGTGTATCGCAAAATCCCGGGAAATCATTTGCAATCACACCCTGTGCCAGGTGATCCGATCCACTTTTCCGAAGGTTGGTGTCATCGAAGCAGACTCCAAAATTGATGGGACAGAAACGCCGTCTTGAACGATGGGCTGAATACTTTGGTGAACATTTCAGCTAGGCTTCATCAGCTCAACTTCTGGAACGACCAAATGAGCCTGACATGAATATGCCACCGACGACCGAATTGTAGCGTACATTCTCACTGCCTCGGCGCAGCTAAGTACCTGGACCAGACGGTTTAAACCTTGCACTCTTCAAAGCAGGCGGCGAGTACGTCTTGGGACCTTACTCTGAAACGTCTAGAATGACCAAAGAGTTCCAGCAGAATGGGGTGCCTCGACGGTGATTTCCATATTCAAAAAGGCCGCAAGAACATCGTGCAAAAAACCGCTGTGGCATCAGGCTATTGACCACAGCTTCCAAGGTGCTTTGTTTCATCATCCTACACACGATGATCCGCCATCGGGAGAGTCAGCTTCGCGAGAATCAAGCTGTGCTTCGCAATGGCCGGGGTTGAGTCGATCATGTCTTTGCCTAGCGACGTGTGTGGGGGCGAGGTGGCTCAGTGGTTGGAGCGCGAATTTACTGACCGGCGGGTGAGAGTGTATGGCGAGCTCTCCAAAAGCTTCCCTACAAAAAGTGGTGTCAGACAAGGATGTCCACTCTCTCCATTCTTGTTCAACTTCGTCATTGATGAAATAATGAGGCGAACGCTGGAAGGTCTTAAAAACCCCGGTGTTCAAATCGTTGCTGGTGAGAGCCTTGTCGATCTGGAGTACGCAGATGATATCGCCCTCATCTTTGAAGACGAAAGTGAAGCACAAACCTTGTTGAACAGACTGACCACCATCATAACATCTTTTGGCATGCGCCTTGCACCCTCAAAGTGCAA